>JAECXV010000147.1:1200000-1645328 GCA_018153235.1 Drosophila malerkotliana malerkotliana
ATTTAAACTCTCTAACTCTAAAAACACCAAAGTTATACCATTTCCGATCAATCAGTTATATGGCAGCTATAGGATATAGTCGGCCGATCCCGGCCGTTCCGACTTATATACTGCGTGCAAAGGAAAGAAGGGTGTGTGCAAAGTTTCAAGACGATAGCTTCAAAACTGAGAGACTAGTTTGCGTAGAAACAGACAGACGGACAGACGGACAGACGGACAGACGGACATGCTCATATCAACTCAGGAGGTGATCCTGATCAAGAATATATATACTTTATAGGGTCGGAGATGTCTCCTTCACTGCGTTGCACACTTTTGGACAAAATTATAATACCCTCTGCAAGGGTATAATAAATAAAGGAAATATTACAAAAATAATAATAAACCACTTAGATAAACCAGATAGATTCACTTTTAAATATTGAAACCACTCATAAAATCAAACCCTGCTTTCCTCGCTCGCTTTCCATGTAGGCTACCCTCCAAGGGTAGTTAATGATACGGTAATACCGTCATATCAATATCATTGATACCTAAAGTTAGTATTGAATGTAATCTCTTGATGTTACACTGGTTCGATGTTTATCGGCGGCTAGCGATGGGAAATTGCAACGAACAGTGGGGAATCTCGGCACAAAAGTTGCCTTTGGGGTAATACGCCCGGATTCCTCCGCAGCTACCCTCGTCCGAAAAGTTGCCATGTTCCAGGACTGCTGCTAGGGAAGTCATGGCCCCGTCCCGCAAAGTCAGCAATATGCTGCTTTTCTATGTTGCCATGTTCCGCCTTTCTCCCGCGATGTTTCCTCTTGTGGAGAGATTGCCGGAAAAAAGTGGCCCCTCGGGGTAATACTCCGGTAATCTCTCCCATCCATGTGACCAATAGAGAATATCCAGCCGGCGGCGGCGGTCGACTTGTGTTGAGCTAAATTGTTAAAATTGTTTAATTTGTCCTGCCATTTGTCCTGTCCTTTGAGAGCGGGTTCTACGACTCGGCCTGCCATTATGCCGTAGAACCCGCACTTTTAGACATTTTTACAGCGGGTTCCACTACGAATTGAGGCAATGTTAAGTTGGTTTAAAAAATGTTGTAGTTTTATTGAGTGGATTATGAATTTTGAAAAACACTTTGAAACAAAAATTGAAAGTCTCGAGCTACCTTACAGAGTTTGTGGGTCTCTTTCACAAAAATTATAGATCGATGTGATTGCCCGAGCCCAGAAATACCTAATACAAATAGCATAAAACTTTACGAACTCTTTATTCAGAGGCTTTTCCCAAATACAATATAAATTACTCCTTGATCCCAACAACAGGCTCTGCTCCGTATCCTTGCTGCTCCTCCTGGTTCCGCCCGGCTCCGTCGTCGGAGCTTCCTCTTGGCCGTTCCTGGTGTCACGGTCGCGGCCGCTGCTACTTATTCCTATTGCTGCGTTGCCGTAGGTTCTCCTAACAGTCGCCCTTTCGCTGGCCACACGCAGGCCCACCTATCTTTCAAAACACGGCGTTGGAGGACACAACGCTACAAGCTTCCTAACAAGACTCGTCCCGATTCGGTCCAATGGGCCTCCTTATATACTGATTAGAGCGACCGTTAATCCTCCTGAATTCTGCTCCTGCCGTTAATCCTCCTTCCAAGATCACGCCACTTTCCCATTGGCGGGTCGCCGTCCGTGCTCCCGGCCACGGACCTCTGCTGTTGCTATGCGGACTTCGAGGGCCCGCTACACTTTACGTCGCCCCCTCCACTCCTTGCTACTCAGTTGATGCTAACCCCGTCCCGAGAACCGTTACGTTCCACGTCTTCTCTGCTTTCTTCCGGCAAATTGCTTGTGATGAGAAACGTAATGCTTTGTTGATTTTCCAAAATATTTTTATTCAAGTGGACTGTATGTACTATGCTGGGTGTTCACGGATTCACTGCTGAAGAATAAGTAACTTAAAAAAAGTAAAAGCGACGCAGCGCCGGAATGCGTATAAAGAAGAAGAAGAAAAAAACTAATACTAAGACATGACGATCTGCATTGCCATGGCAACGCGAACACTGGCAACGCCGCCAGAATGGAGTCCGTTTCTCAACATCCCGGCCCGCCCTGAAACATCGTTTCTGAACAGGGTAGTATAGCAATCTTGGTTATGGGTCGAGTTGCTTCTCCTGTGGCAGTTTTCAATTTGACAGCCCTAACCATACCGTCAGCTCCAGGGTACGTTGCGATAACCTTTGCCAGTGGCCAGGAAGCTGGTGGAGTATTCGAATCCTTGATGAGGACGACGGTTCCCAATTCCACATTCGGCTGCGGTGTTTTCCATTTGGGACGTTGTTGTAGCTTAGTGAGGTATTCCTGGTGCCAGCGCTTCCAGAATCCTTGGTAGAGTGCTTGAACGCCTTGCCAGTAGTCAAGTCGATTTTCAGGGATGTGGCTCAGGTCCCCTTCAGGAATGGTTGTAAATGATCTGCCTATCAACAGATGTGCTGGAGATAGATATGTGACATTGGTGTCCGGTGTATAGTACAATGGTCTCGAGTTTACCACTGCACTGATTTGAGCTAGTAAGGTGTGCATCTGCTCGAACGTCAGGATAGTGTTGCCAATGATGCGGCGCAGATGCAGCTTGACTGATCGAACGGAGGTCTCCCATTTTCCTCCACAGCGAGGTGCATACGGTGGAATGAAAACCCAGTTGATGCCTTCGTCTGCCAGAGTCTGTGAGACCAGGTCTCTGTGATTTGTAGATGCCAGAAGTTGTTGCATCTCATCCAGTGCTCGCTTTGCTCTGACAAAGTTCCTACCGTTGTCACTGTAGATCTGTGCGCATTTTCCTCGTAGAGACATGAATCTTCTGAGGGCTGCTAGAAATGCCTCTGTGCTAAGGTCAGTAGCGAGTTCCAGACGTGCACCAATAATCCAATAACGTTGACGAGTTATTACAAATAGTGCCGATGTACCTGGGTGCAAGTTTACCCAGTGTTCGTGTTCCAGGAGCAGCTTCGTAATGCGGTGAGCCTTCGGCAGCAGTATCGGGTGTTTGACTTCTTCCGGTAATTTAGATTGTCTCAAGCGCCCGCCAACTCGTATTAGGTCATCCGAACCAATAAACGGTGCAAGCTTTGATAATTGCGACCTGTTCCGCAGTGGTTGATTCGTCTGGAGAAGCATTCGGTCTTCTCTAAAGCACGCCTGTGCGTTTCTCAGGCATACAAGTCGTGCTGCCTTGATCTCCTCAAAATACAGTGTGGTTGATTCCGCTCGGTTTCGTGTCTTTTTCAGTCGTCGGATAAAGCGTAGAACATAGCCCACGGTATGTACCAGCTTCTGCCAGGATGAGACGCGTTCCACAAGGTCTTCGAACGCTGAAAATGAGTCGTCCATCCTTTCACGAGTGAGCATGGCTGTGGTCCTCAATTCGTCTTGTGCATGATGGTCTGAAAACTGGAAACTAGTTTCAGAGTTTTGTACCTTAGCCGTGTACTCGTCATCGTTGAGCAGCCATGGTGGCCCGTTCCACCACAGGTGAAATTCTAGTAGTTGGGAAGTCGTCATTCCCCTTGATGCGCAGTCGGCGGGATTCTCCTTTGAGCTTACGTGATGCCAGGTATGTCGTGGCAACGTTTCCAGAATTTCCGAAGTGCGATTTGCGACGAAGGTTTTCATCTTCGATGGTGGATATGATAGCCAGGATAAAACAATAGTTGAATCGCACCATGCAATGACCTGAATTTCCTTGTGTCGTAGTCCTTCCTTGAGTGATCGTACCAGGCGACTTAACAGCAGCGCTCCACACAGCTCTAGTCGAGGTAAGGATTGTTGTTTCAGTGGTGCTACCCTGGTTTTGGCAGCCATCAACGAAACCGAATAGGTTCCGTCCTTGTTTCGACACCTGCAGTAAACAACAGCAGCATATGCCTTGGTCGATGCATCGGAGAAGGCGTGTAGCTCAATCGAGTCCTCCTTGCTAAGGACAAATCGTGGTATTTGCAACTTTCGTAGCGTGTCGAGATCTGCTCTGCACTTGAGCCAAGGTTCGGCAATGTTTGGTGGAAGCTCGGAATCCCAATCGAGATCCAATAACCATAGCCTTTGGAACATGATTTTGAATTGTACCACAATCGGCGATAGTAGGCCAAGTGGGTCAAAAATACGTGCAACATCTGAGAGGATTTGCCTTTTAGTGCAGCTCGGATTTAATGTCAAGCCGGTTTGGTACATCAGCGTGTCGTCGGTTGGATTCCAGTAAATTCCAAGAACCTTTATTGAATCTTGTACTCGTGCGTTTCCCGTGCTGATAGCGTCTCTGGAATCGGGCTTACATATTAGTGATGAATTGGATACCCACTTGTCAAGGTCCAATTTGGCGTGTGACATCAGTTGTAACAGCTCATTCTTATTTGCTAGTAGCTCATCTTCGCGGTTCGCTCCAGTGAGTACATCGTCGACGTAGAAGTCCTCCAGAAGAATTCTTGATGCAGTTGGATATTCGTCTCTGTAATCCTGTGCCAGTTGCTCCAATACCCTTACAGCCAGATAGGGCGCACAAGCTGTTCCATAAGTTACAGTGCGTAACTGGTAGTGCTTCAAAGGCGCAGATGGATGCTCTCTCCATAGGATTCTTTGGTAGCCTTGATGATCGATGCTTACCCAAACTTGGCGAAACATTTTGACAATGTCTGCGGAGAATACATATCTATACATTCTGAAGCGGAGACAAACAGCAAAAAGGTTGCGCTGAATGCTCGGCCCAACGTGTAGTGTGTCATTCAGAGCCACTCCATTTGCGTCCTTGAATGACCCGTCGAATACGACCCTAAGTTTTCGTCCAACTATAGGGTGATGGGGCAGATAGAAGAGGTTACCTGAATCGTTGCTCAATGGTTTAACTTCGGTCATATGACCAAGACTTAGGTATTCCTGCATGAATTTTACATACTTCTCTCGTAGATTCGGATTGCGCTGTAGCCGTTTTTCTACAGCCATGAAGCGAGCTTGTGCTCCTTGGAGTGTGTCTGCAAACTTCGGATTTGCCGTCTTGAATGGTAGCTCGACGATATATTTTCCATCGTTGTCCCTTTTGTGCGTCTCGAGGAAATGTTTCTCCACCGTGTCTTCGTCTGGATCCTTGTGAACGTAGCTGCTGACTTATTCTATCTCCCAAAATCGTCGTAGTGTACTATCAATGTTGCATGTGGAGAATAGCGTTGTAGTTGTTGGAGACGGATTAACTCCAACCGATGTGATGACCCATCCAAATATCGAAGATATGGCAATAAGATTGCCCATGTTGTCGTGCATCTTTTGGCCCGTTAGCGTGCTCCAAACGTAGTCGCTCCCCAATAAAATGTCTATCGGAGCCACCGCTGCGAAGTCGGTATCCGCCATCAGGAATCCATCGAACACCTTGAGTGATGATGGTTCGATGTTATTTCTCTGCAAAGACGATGTGATCTTACTGAGAACGTGTGCAGTAATCTTTAGTGCGCTGTCTGTGAATCGCGATTTGAGATTCAGCTGTGTGATTCCTCTGGTTGCCTCAGCCTTGATGGAAGAAATTCCCGATACCAATATCCGAGATGATGAACGTGCAAGTCCAAGTGCGTTAATGCAACGTTCCGAAATGTATGACAACTCAGAACCACTGTCCAATAGTAGCCGGCAGCTTGTATATGTTCCATTTGCGTTCTGAACAAATACCAATGCAGTCGGTAGCGTGCTTTGGCGACGCCCATGTTTGTGGGTAATTTCTGCAAGGCCTGATCCGTATGCAGCCGATTGTGAGCCATGTGCTCGTGCTATGTGACTCACTGTCACCGACGTAGCTTGAGATTCGTCCTGATTACGCTGATTCTCCCTTCCAGTTGGTACGTCCTGTACCGTAGCCTGCGAAGTGTTCGTAGTTGCTGCAAAGCCTTGCGCGGATGCAGCTTGTTGTACATGTAGTAGCGTATGATGTCGTCCGTGGCATGTTCTACAGTTTAATTTGGATTCACACTGCCTTGTAAAATGTCCCGATCTCAAACAGTTGAAACATAGCGATTTTTCCTTTGCCATTGATCGCCGTTGCTCAACACTCAGCGCCAGGAAGTCCGCAGAGCCTGCTAGGTGGTGCTCGTTCATATTGCCTCTGACGTAAGTGCCCCTCTCGACAGCCAACATGGCATTGGCATGCATAGGTCTTTTTGCCTTTTCCTGCTGCTTAGGTTTGCCATCCCAATTGCTTTGGCGTTGACTGAGTTCAAATTCCTCACAGCGAGTATCCAGGAACTTAAACAAATCGTTGGTTGTTGGTGACTTCAGATCGCGGCTGTCCTCGATCCATTTACGGCGTGTTTCGGCATCCATTTTTTGTAAAATCAAAAAGATGATCCAGCAATCTCGTGTGTTTTCTCCGATCGCGTCCAACGCTCGAACTATCTCATTTGCTCCATCAGTTACTTTACGTAGGACCGATACATCAAACTTTGTGGTCTCCGGCAGCTTCGTGAATTTCTCCAATAGGGAATAAACAATGTGGCGTGGTCTGTCGTATCTCTCATTTAAACGCAAAACTGCTGTTTCGTATGCGCTTTCTGTTATTGGTAAATGTGCAATAAGGCTTGCCGTCTCATCGGTCAACAGTGACTTCAAATAATGAAACTTCTGCGTATTTGATAGATGTCGTTTCTTATGAATGGTACTGTCATATATGTCTCGAAATGCTGGCCATTCCTTGTAGTCTCCAGCAAAACGCTTAATTTGAATTTTCGGTAATTCATTGTGCATTGGTTCTGCGTCCACGACGCCATTGTTTGAAATAGGTGTACTTGCTGCGTCGGAAACAGCCATACGTTCCAGCATCTGTTGTTGTTGTTGTAGCAACTGGAGAAGTGCGACTCCATTGCCCATTGAGTCATTGCATTGACTTGTTGATGGTGCTTGTGGCTCCAGTGAGCGCTTTGCTGAGACAAGGAACTCCCTTGCCCTCAGGTACCTTCCTTCGTATTCTGCGTTGTCGTCGGCTGGATCTACGTACCCATCGACCTGATCATGAACGGATAATGCATCTCCAAGCTTTTCGAATTCGCTCCATGCAAAATCTAATCGTTCCAGCAAAACATCGATTCCATCCTTTGATTGTGTTGCAGGTAAACGCTCAGCTAAGGACACGATCCTCGTGATCGTACTCTTGAGTCTGCGGCGGCCCGCAACCAGTAGTTTGTATTCCTCCATTTAAGGCAATACCAAGCGAATTATTCTTCCAGTCATTCCGGGTCTGAAGGACCAAACTTTTCTATGATGAGAAACGTAATGCTTTGTTGATTTTCCAAAATATTTTTATTCAAGTGGACTGTATGTACTATGCTGGGTGTTCACGGATTCACTGCTGAAGAATAAGTAACTTAAAAAAAGTAAAAGCGACGCAGCGCCGGAATGCGTATAAAGAAGAAGAAGAAAAAAAACTAATACTAAGACATGACGATCTGCATTGCCATGGCAACGCGAACACTGGCAACGCCGCCAGAATGGAGTCCGTTTCTCAACAGCTTGGATATTACCAAAATTTTAATTGAAAAAAAATCAAATAGGAAGATTGAAAGGCCTTCACATGGGTGAACTTTTATCTGTTGAAAAAATGTTTGAAGTTTTTGAAAGCGCAAAAAAAAAAACTTGAGGCAAGTAAATACTTAATTAATAAGTATTAGTATTAGTATTAAGTATAAGTATTAGTTATTAATACCCACTATTATCAAATTACAAAAATAATGTTTGAGCGGCACAAATGATTTAAAAATATGGGAGTCCCTAAAGATTGCTCTATATTCACATATTTTGGGTGTAATAGAGCCAAATATTGAAATGTGGCACAAAATAGCCCTAGTTCAATCAACATCACAGAAGCCGAGTGGAATGTGGAAGCCGATGAATTTTCCGTTAAAGAAGCTTCAATAAGCCAGAATATCGACAATGTTGGAATAGAAATAAAAGGGTTTAGCAACATAAATGTTCCCCATGCAACAAATTTTGATTGCTCAGGTTGGTGGAACATGCACAAAAATTAATTCCCTCTGTTGCATAAAACCAGCTGCAAAATATTTTGCATACCAGCCAGTAGCGCATGCTCCGAAAGAGTTTTTTCGGTTGCAAGAAATTTTCAAATAATATAAAATAATTCTGATAATATAAATGAAATAATTTTTTACATTCCAATTTAAATTGGAGTAATGTATGTAAATGTATATGTATGTAAATTAAGCGAAATTAAATTTAATATTACCAAGACAAATAACAATGGCTTGCCTCAACTTTTCAACTATTTTTTTTTCAGCGTCTAAAAATACAAGCTAATATGCTTACTTGTATAATACATTCTAGAATGCATTCGAAACAATTCGAATGCAACCTCTAACTCTCACTCATTCAACTCGGGTTTTATCCCCCGAATTTTGAGTGGGTGAGACCTACACAGTCGCACTCACTCATTCATTTATTTTCGTCTCAGCATTCTATCTCTCTCAATTCATTTTCAAGGTTGTGAGCTCTAAGACCTCTAAAATTAATTAGAATTCATTAATTAAAATTAAAAATATAATTAAAATTATTGATTCAAAAATATATTAGAATTATTTAAATTTCTATCTTTTTAGAATTAAAGATACCAGAAATTGTATCAAAATTAAATTATTTTACAAAAAATAAGAGAGGAAAGCTAACTTTGGGCGGAGCCGAAGTTGATAAACCCTTGCGGTTAAAACCGGATATATATCGCAAACATCGGATATAGTTGTCCGATCCTTATGAGAATATCATAATAAAACCAGTTAATTACAATAAACAAGAAAGGAAAGCTAACTTCGGTCGGAGCCGAAGTTGATATACCCTTGCAGTTAAAACCGGATATATATCGCAAACATCGGATATAGTTGGCCGATCCTAATGAAATTTGGTAGGTGAGATGAACTGACCAAAACTAGAATCTGTATTAAATTCC
Organism: Drosophila malerkotliana malerkotliana; assembly: GCA_018153235.1. Taxonomy (NCBI): domain Eukaryota; kingdom Metazoa; phylum Arthropoda; class Insecta; order Diptera; family Drosophilidae; genus Drosophila; species Drosophila malerkotliana. Next base: position 1,208,959 of record JAECXV010000147.1, read on the forward strand.
AGCTTTCTATTTTTAAAAACACGAAAGTTTGGTCATTTCCGATCGTTCAGTTATATGGCAGCTATAGGATATAGTCGGCTGATCCTTATGAAATTTGGCACGTCGTAATGTTTTGCCAAAGATAGCTTTCATGTCAAATTTGACTCTCTAACTCTAAAAACACCAAAGTTATACTATTTTCGATCAATCAGTTATATGGCAGCTATAGGATATAGTCGACCGATCCCGGTCGTTCCGACTTATATACTGCGTTCATAGAAAAGAAGGGTGTGTGCAAAGTTTCAAGTCGATAGCTTTAAAACTGAGAGACTAGTTCGCGTAGAAACAGACAGACAGACAGACGGACAGACGGACATGCTCATATCAACTCAGGAGGTGATCCTGATCAAGAATATATATACTTTATAGGGTCGGAGATGTCTCCTTCACTGCGTTGCACACTTTTGGACAAAATTATAATACCCTCTGCAAGGGTATAATAAGGTATTTTGCATAAAATGAGATATAATTAGAAATATTAATAATAATTATTGTTATACCCTTGCAGAGGGTATTATAATTTTGTCCAAAAGTGTGCAACGTAGTGAAGGAGACATCTCCGACCCTATAAAGTATATATATTCCTGATCAGGATCACCTCCTGAGTTGATATGAGCATGTCCGTCTGTCCGTATGTCCGTCTGTCTGTTTCTACGCAAACTAGTCTCTCAGTTTTAAAGCTATCGACTTGAAACTTTGCACACACCCTTCTTTCCTTTGCACGCAGTATATAAGTCGGAACGGCCCGGCCGACTATATCCTATAGCTGCCATATAACTGATTGATCGGGAATGGTATAACTTTGGTGTTTTTAGAGTTAGAGAGTTCAAAGTTAATATAGAGAGACGCAAGTTAATATCACTCTCCGCGAGTTTATATTTTCATCAGCGCAAGATCCCTCAAGTGCAAAGTGATTTTATTTTATCCCAAATACCATGTAAGTCATAGATCATTCGGATGTGTCGGGTATTATTTGTATTTACATGCATACGCTTACCTAGATTTGCACCAGTGCACTATGGACAAAAAGTCAGAAATTTGTGCATAAAGTTAAAGTTATTATATTTTTAATATACAAAATATAATGAATTTTCCAATTAAGCATACTCTGGATAAAATTAAACTGTTTCAAAATAAATTTTCAAAAGCTGCAATTTGAAGTTCCCGCGCACACAAAGTCAGCGGATTGATTGCTAGCTTGATTTCTCAAAATGGAACCATGAAAATTTATAAACATTGCATCTATGTTGTGGCTTTTTCGTGAAAGTAAAAACAATTTGTAAATATGAAAAAAATCGTACAGGTATGTAGATTAAACATTGCGCGGTAGTTTATAGATGTTCTATGTATTTTGTTGTGTCTGTTCAACTGTTCAATCAGCGCTCCTCGAAGTTTGGGGGGAGAGCCACTGGAAAGACGTCGCTGTTAGAGGTTTAAATTAAATATTATAACTAATAGAACCATATTTAGTAAAAGTTTTAGTTCTTTTTATGAAAAACTTAAGTTTATATAAAAACAAGAAAGGAAAGCTAACTTCGGGCGGAGCCGAAGTTGATATACCCTTGCAGTTAAAACCGGATATATATCGCAAACATCGGATATAGTTGGCCGATCCTTATGATTACATCATAATAAAACCAATTAATTACAATAAAAAATCTAAAAAAAAGTCCCAAGCTTCTATCTTCAAAAATACGAAAGTTGATATTTCTACCAATTAGCATTTCCGATCGTTCAGTTATATGTCAGCTATAAGATATAGTCAACCGATCGTTATGAAATTTGGTAGATCGGATTAACTATCATCAAAAAGACGAAAGTTGGGTCATTTCCGATCGTTCAGTTATATGGCAGCTATAGGATATAGTCGGCCGATCCTAATGAAATTTTGTAGGTCGGATTAACTGACCAAAAATATAATCTGTACCAAGTTCCAGCTTTCTATCTTCAAAAACACGAAAGTTGGGTCATTTCCGATCGTTCAGTTATATGGCAGGTATAGGATATAGTCGGCCGATCCTTATGAAATTTGGCATGTCATATTATTTTGCCAAAAATAGCTCTCATGTCAAATTTGAACTCTCTAACTCTAAAAACACCAAAGTTATACCATTCCCGATCAATCAGTTATATGGCAGCTATAGGATATAGTCGGCCGATCCGGGCCGTTCCGACTTATATACTGCGTGCAAAGGAAAGAAGGGTGTGTGCAAAGTTTCAAGTCGATAGCTTTAAAACTGAGAGACTAGTTTGCGTAGAAACAGACAGACGGACAGACGGACAGACGGACAGACGGACATGCTCATATCAACTCAGGAGGTGATCCTGATCAAGAATATATATACTTTATAGGGTCGGAGATGTCTCCTTCACTGCGTTGCACACTTTTGGACAAAATTATAATACCCTCTGCAAGGGTATAATAAGGTATTTTGCATAAAATGAGATATAATTAGAAATATTAATAATAATTATTGTTATACCCTTGCAGAGGGTATTATAATTTTGTCCAAAAGTGTGCAACGTAGTGAAGGAGACATCTCCGACCCTATAAAGTATATATATTCCTGATCAGGATCACCTCCTGAGTTGATATGAGCATGTCCGTCTGTCCGTATGTCCGTCTGTCTGTTTCTACGCAAACTAGTCTCTCAGTTTTAAAGCTATCGACTTGAAACTTTGCACACACCCTTCTTTCCTTTGCACGCAGTATATAAGTCGGAACGGCCCGGCCGACTATATCCTATAGCTGCCATATAACTGATTGATCGGGAATGGTATAACTTTGGTGTTTTTAGAGTTAGAGAGTTCAAAGTTAATATAGAGAGACGCAAGTTAATATCACTCTCCGCGAGTTTATATTTTCATCAGCGCAAGATCCCTCAAGTGCAAAGTGATTTTATTTTATCCCAAATACCATGTAAGTCATAGATCATTCGGATGTGTCGGGTATTATTTGTATTTACATGCATACGCTTACCTAGATTTGCACCAGTGCACTATGGACAAAAAGTCAGAAATTTGTGCATAAAGTTAAAGTTATTATATTTTTAATATACAAAATATAATGAATTTTCCAATTAAGCATACTCTGGATAAAATTAAACTGTTTCAAAATAAATTTTCAAAAGCTGCAATTTGAAGTTCCCGCGCACACAAAGTCAGCGGATTGATTGCTAGCTTGATTTCTCAAAATGGAACCATGAAAATTTATAAACATTGCATCTATGTTGTGGCTTTTTCGTGAAAGTAAAAACAATTTGTAAATATGAAAAAAAATCGTACAGGTATGTAGATTAAACATTGCGCGGTAGTTTATAGATGTTCTATGTATTTTGTTGTGTCTGTTCAACTGTTCAATCAGCGCTCCTCGAAGTTTGGGGGGAGAGCCACTGGAAAGACGTCGCTGTTAGAGGTTTAAATTAAATATTATAACTAATAGAACCATATTTAGTAAAAGTTTTAGTTCTTTTTATGAAAAACTTAAGTTTATATAAAAACAAGAAAGGAAAGCTAACTTCGGGCGGAGCCGAAGTTGATATACCCTTGCAGTTAAAACCGGATATATATCGCAAACATCGGATATAGTTGGCCGATCCTTATGATTACATCATAATAAAACCAATTAATTACAATAAAAAATCTAAAAAAAGTCCCAAGCTTCTATCTTCAAAAATACGAAAGTTGATATTTCTACCAATTAGCATTTCCGATCGTTCAGTTATATGTCAGCTATAAGATATAGTCAACCGATCGTTATGAAATTTGGTAGATCGGATTAACTGACCAAAAATAGAATGTGTACCAAGCGCCAGCTTTCTATCATCAAAAAGACGAAAGTTGGGTCATTTCCGATCGTTCAGTTATATGGCAGCTATAGGATATAGTCGGCCGATCCTAATGAAATTTTGTAGGTCGGATTAACTGACCAAAAATATAATCTGTACCAAGTTCCAGCTTTCTATCTTCAAAAACACGAAAGTTGGGTCATTTCCGATCGTTCAGTTATATGGCAGGTATAGGATATAGTCGGCCGATCCTTATGAAATTTGGCATGTCATATTATTTTGCCAAAAATAGCTCTCATGTCAAATTTGAACTCTCTAACTCTAAAAACACCAAAGTTATACCATTCCCGATCAATCAGTTATATGGCAGCTATAGGATATAGTCGGCCGATCCGGGCCGTTCCGACTTATATACTGCGTGCAAAGGAAAGAAGGGTGTGTGCAAAGTTTCAAGTCGATAGCTTTAAAACTGAGAGACTAGTTTGCGTAGAAACAGACAGACGGACAGACGGACAGACGGACAGACGGACATGCTCATATCAACTCAGGAGGTGATCCTGATCAAGAATATATATACTTTATAGGGTCGGAGATGTCTCCTTCACTGCGTTGCACACTTTTGGACAAAATTATAATACCCTCTGCAAGGGTATAATGAAGTAAAAATGCCAGTAAGGCCAACTCTTGATGTAGGCGGCGGCCATAGGCGTTTCCAAAACAATAAAATTCGAAATTCGACAAAAATAGTTTAAGCGTATGTGAAAAATTTGAGGCCAGTATCTCTAAAAATGGAGATTCTGCCAAAAAAACGTCGTTTCGGCCCATAGTGCACTGTGTGACGGTGTCAAACGCCTTTTCAAAGTCCAGTCCGCAAGCGATGGTCGCTTTGCGGTTATATATGTTGCCATATATGAAGCTGTTGGCCGCAAGGAGTGCATGGTTAGTACTACTAAATTTGCGGAAGCCAAATTGGTTATCTTTTAATATATTATAATTATCAATATGTTTATTTATTTGTTTTAGATATATTGCCTCAAATAGCATTGCCAATGCTGATAGTATGGCAATGGGTCGATAGCTTTTCAATTGGGTCGGATCTGTTTTGGGCTTGAGTATTAGGATTATTTTAGTATTTTTCCATTTTGTTGGAAAATATGAATTGTTGATGCAGTGGTTAAAGATTTTCGCTATATATTTAATGACTAGTATATTGAGGTTTTTTAATAAGAAATTTCTGGTTCGATCCGACCCCATTGTTATACCCTTGCAGAGGGTATTATAATTTTGTCCAAAAGTGTGCAACGCAGTGAAGGAGACATCTCCGACCCTATAAAGTATATATATTCTTGATCAGGATCACCTCCTGAGTTGATATGAGCATGTCCGTCTGTCCGTCTGTCCGTCTGTCCGTCTGTCTGTTTCTACGCAAACTAGTCTCTCAGTTTTAAAGCTATCGACTTGAAACTTTGCACACACCCTTCTTTCCTTTGCACGCAGTATATAAGTCGGAACGGCCCGGATCGGCCGACTATATCCTATAGCTGCCATATAACTGATTGATCGGGAATGGTATAACTTTGGTGTTTTTAGAGTTAGAGAGTTCAAATTTGACATGAGAGCTATTTTTGGCAAAATAATATGACATGCCAAATTTCATAAGGATCGGCCGACTATATCCTATACCTGCCATATAACTGAACGATCGGAAATGACCCAACTTTCGTGTTTTTGAAGATAGAAAGCTGGAACTTGGTACAGATTATATTTTTGGTCAGTTAATCCGACCTACAAAATTTCATTAGGATCGGCCGACTATATCCTATAGCTGCCATATAACTGAACGATCGGAAATGACCCAACTTTCGTCTTTTTGATGATAGAAAGCTGGCGCTTGGTACACATTCTATTTTTGGTCAGTTAATCCGATCTACCAAATTTCATAACGATCGGTTGACTATATCTTATAGCTGACATATAACTGAACGATCGGAAATGCTAATTGGTAGAAATATCAACTTTCGTATTTTTGAAGATAGAAGCTTGGGACTTTTTTTTAGATTTTTTATTGTAATTAATTGGTTTTATTATGATGTAATCATAAGGATCGGCCAACTATATCCGATGTTTGCGATATATATCCGGTTTTAACTGCAAGGGTATATCAACTTCGGCTCCGCCCGAAGTTAGCTTTCCTTTCTTGTTTTTTTTGTTATTTTTCATTTTCAATATCGATAGCGGCTCTTCTTCCGTGGTGAAGCCAAATTCATTGGCATCGGCATTATGCCTTCACCATTGGCCGTACGACTGCCATCAAAATTAATAATTTTTATATTTGTTTGTTTTATATTATTGTATTTATTATTTATATTGTTTAGAAATTGATTTTAGTTTATATTATTTATGTTTATGTTGTTATTATCTGGTTGAATATTATCGTTTTGTTTATGTATTTGTTCAAAATGGCATGCCAGTGCATTGATTTTATCAAATTCCTTTGGTATTATTATTTTATTATTATTATTATTGTTGTTATTATTGTCAAGTGGTATGTCAATATTGTTAGCTTGTTCGTTAGTAAGTGTCATATTGGATGGTAGTGTGGCACGATTGATGTTTGGGTTGAGATTTTTAATTGCCTTGTGACTTAGATTATTTGTATTTAGTTTATTAAATTTTTTTATGATTATTTTTTCATTTTGTGATTGTATTATATTTTTTATTTGATTATTAAAATCTTTGATTATATTCTTTATTATTGTAATTCGATTATTGTCAATCAGGTTTTTATGTCGATATACATATCGTCTCATTAAATTTCGTTTATTTGTTAGATTTATTAGATTTGGATTTAGATTATGTTTATTTGGTTTATATTGATTTTCGGTATCGCTTTATTCGATTCAATTGCCATTTGCATCGCATTAGTTATATTGTCAATATGATTATCAATTTCATTATTATTTATGTTTCTATCATTTATATTATATTATTATTCATGTTATTATTGTTAATATTATTAAGGATTATTTTATTGTATGCTATTTTCTTAATTTTATTATAAAGATAAATGTCTCTATTAATGTTGTTGTTCGTAATTAAATTGTGAGAATTTAGTTGTATTTTTATTTGGATTTCAAGATGATCGGAGGGGACATCTTCGATTGTCTTACATCCATTATGTATTGTATTTATATCGATTTTGGTCGTTAGAGTCGTTATGAATAGGTCAATGGATGCTCATCCTTTGTCTAATTGTGTGCCTAGTTGGCCCATTGGACGGTACGATTACAAGATCTGGATTATTTAGAATCCAATTGTATAAGGTCCGTCCGTTTGTATTAACATGCTTGGGATCTCTGTCAGGTAGATTCCTTCTGTGGTGCTTTGAATTGATATCACCACCAATGATGATATTATCGGCGTTTGGTATTTGTCTAAGTGTTTTCATTAGTATATTTAAATCGTTCGTATCAATTGGGTCACGTGGCCTATTATAGATGCTACCCTGCAGTTCTGAGCACTAGTTCGTTGCTGTTGAAATAAGCACTTACCAGCAGACCACCGCTACTTACAAAGTGGCGTCTAGCCATGCGTTTCTTAATTTCCGTTTTTGTATGAAATATCCGCAAATAGGGTCAATCGCCACCGCCTCGCTTACCCACGAACTAGTGAAATAGTACAACATATTAGGGTCTTTAAAGAAACTACTTACATTAGACCCCATGGAACGACCGGTAAAGTAAGTGCTTACATGGGACCCCATGGAACGGCCGGTAAAATAAGTGCTTACATTGGACCCCATTGAAGGGTCGGTAAAAGAAGTGGTTACATCGGACCCCATTGAAGGGTCGGTAAAAGAAGTGCTTACATCGGACCCCATGGAGAGGTCGGTGAAGTAAGTACTTACATTGGACCCCATGGAGGGGCCTGCCATTTTAAATTAAAAAACATGTACAATTGCAATTAAGGTTTTTGTTTAGTTTAAATTTTTATTTATTATAACGGGGTATATTCTTTTTATTACTTTTAAGCTGCTTGAGTTTTTGAAAAATCTTTTTTTTTTGAAGCTGCAGGGCCTTTCTTAATTGAGCTTCAGCTGGGCCAATACCGCCGACTGCAGTTATTGAATCTAGAAATAAAAAGGATAAAACAAGTTTTAATAGATTGAAATGAATAATGATTATTAAATAATTATCTTTTAAAATACTCACCGATCATAACGCCAAAGAAATTGTCTTCTTTTTTTAGGGCAGCTTTCCCCTGAACCCCATCCACATGATGTACATATAAGCACATACAAAATTTTCCTTTAGTTAAATTTCTATTTCTTTCACAGATCGATGCAATTAAAAATTTAATATTAAATGGCGGAATATTAAAAAATCTTTTAGCCAATGAAGGGGTCTTGTGGATGGCACGGGCCTATCTCGGGGGCATAGGAAATTTCTCTGCCCGAGCTCTGCCACACACACACAGTATAAATGTGTGAAACGTCATGCTCACAGCCTACTTTCTGCTATTCGTTACTAACACTAATGCGGTAAAATCATATCAATGTATTGGGGTGCCGATCACTGCTTTAAAGGTAAGTTCCTTTAAAACCGCTTGTCCTTTAGGCAATAAAATGAAAAAAACCGAGTGGCGTTCATTCCTTTAATTTATGTTAATTTTCTTTTTAGAAAATGGATATACGACCAAGGAAATCAATGGAGCATTAGTTTACATGATTTGTAAGGACAACATGCCAGTACGATGTGTTGAAAAAGAGGGCCTCAGAGGACTTCTCAAAAAGTGTGTGCCGCACTTTAAAATCCCTTGCAGATCCACGGCAAGTATTAAAAAAATTAAATTTTTTTATTAGACCTTCATAAGTATATACATATTCTTTTTTAGATAACAACAATGGTTGAAGAAAAATACAACCAGTGCGTTGGGGCTGTGTTAAAAATGCTTAGCAACGTTAATGACGTTGCGTTTACCTGCGACGCCGTTACCATACCCAACTCAACTCGCTCGTTCCTGACCATCACGGCGCATTTCATCGAAAAAGAGTCGCTGAATTCAATTTGCCTTGCATCGTCAAGAATGGATCAGGTATGTTGAAATAGAATATTTTGTATTTTAAACGTGTTTTGTTGTCAATTGTGTGTCGTTTTTGTCTGGTGCTCTGTCGATATGTCACTTTTTTTTAATTATTAAGCAATACTCTTAAATCGTAATATTTTCCGATCCAATTTAGTCGCATACTGGTGATTATTTAACCACTTTGTTGCAAGAGGCGTGCGCCGAATTCAACATAGACAAATTGAAGTGGACAACTCTAACGACAGACAGCGCAAGCAACATGAAGTGCGCTGCCAAACTGTTTCTGGGAGCAAACAAACATGTGCCGTGTTTCGCCCACATAATTAACCTTGTTGTTGACGAAACAATTAAGGAAATATGTTCATTTTCCACAATCGTGGACAAAATAAAAAGGGTGGTCATGCATTTTAAGCATAGTCCGGCTATGATGGACCAACTACGGAAGGCCCAAACGGATGAGGGAACTCCCGAGGGAAAAACAAGGACCCTCATACAAAATGTAGACACTAGGTGGAACTCATGCCTGGATATGATGGAGTCGTTTTTAGGCTTAGCGAACAAGGTGGCACTTATATTGCTGCAAAAATCGGAACGTGTCAAAGGACTCCCCGAAATGCTCAATGTGGCAGAAGTAACAATATGTAGAGACGTATGTAGTCTCCTTCAACCATATAAAAAAGCTACAGAGTCAATAAGTGGCGAAAATTACACAACTGCAAGCTTAGTAATTCCACTTGTTTCACTGCTAGCAAACAAAATTAAAAATTTGCAAATGGAGACGAACGAAGGCAACCGAGCCAAGGAGGCGCTCATCAGAATCTCAGAACGGAGGTTTCAGCCGTTGCAAAACAATCCTATTTTGGTTAAATCCACCTTTTTAGACCCTAGGTTTAAAAAAATGTATTTGGCGCCTTTAGCGGTAAAGGATGCCGTTGTTGAAATCACAAATGAAATTAATAATTTTACTGTTGAGGGAAGGGTATGTCATGAAGATACAATTCTATTTACTTGAATAACTAATTGACTAATCAGTAAAACCCATAGGTTTATTATTATAACATTTAAAATTTTGCTAATTATAATTTAAACACATACTTGAATATATAGTAAATAAATTATTTAAATTTTTTTCAGGTTTCCGATGTTACAAAACCGGATGAATGTTTGGATGATTTTATGAGCTCGCACAACCACTCAATCCAAAAAGAGTTAAGCAGTGTGTCAGAGCACAATAAGGAGCTGAAATTGTACTTCAGCTTGAGGCAAGCCAAATCCAAAAGGAGTTAAGCAGTGTGTCAGAGCACAATAAGGAGCTGAAATTGTACTTCAGCTTGCCTCAAGCTGCGTGGGAAAGTAACACGTTAGACATATGGAAATCCCATAAAGCGACCATGCCAGGCCTTTATAAGGTGGCCCTTAAATGTTTAATAACCTCGGGTAGCTCGGTGCCGTCAGAGCGGCTGGCATCGGCTATCAAATGTGTTGTGTGCTACGTGAGGAGCAGGATGACGGACACACACATAAAACAACGCGTGTTTTTAAAATCACTTAATTCTAAACATTGGATTTAATTTTTATGCCATAAAATATAAGTTAAGTTTATATATATATAAGTTTTTAAGTTAAGTTTATATATATATATAAAGTAAAAATATAATTAAATAATCATTTAGGAAACTTGTCTTTTTAGTTACAGAATCAACCAGGAAAACAATTTATTGAAAAAATATTAAAAATATCAAATATATCGATATTTCCCAGTGATATTTTAAATATTATCATCAAATTTTTTGATAAAAAAAAATATCATCGATACGATATTTTTGTAAATATTTGACAACCCTAGTCTGAATGGGAAATTGGCATGCCAACTTCTGCCTCTGTCCATGGTCCTTGGTCATCCCTTTAATGGAGGCTGTTTGCTCCGAAGAAGCTTCTACAAGGATCTCTATTTTTTTATTCCATGATTTTTTGTTCAGCTGAAAATAAATATATAAATATAATATAATATAATAATGAATATCAAAATAAAAAAATCAGTAATCAATCAAACATACTCATACCTTTTAAGGTCCTTACTTCGTCCACAATTTTTTCGAGAGCCTCTTTTGTTTCGACTGCAAATAAAAAACAAATTCTAATTGGCCGAATTTAAAAAATAACTTAGACACTCACCTCGAGAGGAAAAAACTTGTTCGGTGAGATCCGAAATAATCTTCTCAAGGCGTTAAATAATCTCTCCACATTTGCACGATTTCTTATCTGAAAAACAACAGTTTTAATAAATAATTTGCTACAGCTGTCTTAAATATTTTTTTAAACTTACCAGTGTTCACGAACTCCAATCGCTGAATTTTTCTGGCTGGGCTGTCCGACATCGTCTCGTTTGTTGATTCTTGGGGCTTTTATATAATATATATGACATAATTTAGGGTTAAACAGATAAAAGTACGACAATATCCTCAATCATCAATTTGGTGAAGTAACGGCATTATAATCATATCCTTTAAATATGGTATTGCGACTGCTTTACAAATCAACTGGTTTAATACAAAAATTTCTTCAGAAGATAAGGGCTCCGCATCTATTACGTAAATACCAAAGTATGAGGAAATTATAGTGGATTAACAATGTGCGGAATAGAGCGAACACCAGTCTTTCGTGAAGTAGAACTTAACAGATTCACCTGCAATAACTCTGGTTGCAATGTCTGTCCGAAATGTCAAAAATGAGGTGCGTAGTCATGCGTATCTACAAGTTAATTTACTTTTTAGGATGAGAGCCAGTGTCGAAGCACGCACTTTTCTTAGTATGGCACGGCGAAGCGATCCCCACTAAAAAGTTCTTCGTAATGGAAAGCTTTGCATTAGGAGAAGTTTGTAAGAACAATGATTGCAACGAAAAGGAGCTTTCAGAAATTGCGAGATAGTAGGCTTGTCCAGAAGTGGAAGAAATGCGATAGAAATAAGGCAGCTTTTGAAAATAGTAATAAAGAATGGCTAGACACGCCTCTAGTGTTGATGGAAAGATCATCATTTAGAAATGTTGGACGCCCAGAGAAAAGTATTTCAGAGTGTTGCAGAAAAACTCAAATCAACACTATCAGGCATATCAGGAAGAAAGTCTCGACGGATCCATTGTTGTTGGCTGCAAGTAGCAGCTTGTATATAGACCAGAGGTCGGCACGGCCCTATCTCGGGGGCATAGGAAATTTTTCTGCCCGAGCTCTGCCACACACATACAGTATAAATGTGTGAAACGTCATGCTCAAAGCCTACTTACTGCTATTCGTTACTAACACTAATGCGGTAAAATCATATCAATGTATTGTGGTGCCGACCACTGATATAGACGGAAGGCGCTATACATCAAGAATTGTGTCGAAGCTGAATGCTGACGAGGAGCTTACCGGGGATATTATAAGTACTGGAAGTATGGCCGTTACTGGAAGTACTAACAATGAAAACACTGCACGAAGACTTTTTCAGCAACCAAATTTAGCTGCGCGCATAACAGGAGTACACCAAATGTAAATATTCCGATTTAGCGTTGTCCTGCGAGCATTGGCCGGTGGGCATTACTTAAACACGGATGCATTCGAATCGTACTCTATGGAAACTCCAGACATTTTTGTTAAGAAATACCTTTGGTATACCCACAGAATTTTAATTCATGGAGCAGACATCATAAACAGTTTTTGTCTTCCAATTGGTATGATCTGACATCAGGAAGCGCTTGAAGCCAGGAATAAAGATTATATGTTTCGATAACATATAATATACGCGAGAATAATACAAGGAAAAATTCAAGAAAAAACACAATGGAGGATATAATGAATACGCTTTTTGTTTCTTCTGATCCTCTTATATCTTCAATGTCCAATGGCTCATCAATTTTGTCATCGAAAAATATTATTATGGAAAAGAAGTTAAGAACTTGCTTTCAGAAGAAAATCTTGAAACCGATTTGTCCGACTCTGAAAGTCAAGATTCAGAATAATAATTTTTGAAGTGAAACTTCTTTAGGCGCGTCGGGGGCCCCAAGGCAGATTGAAAACAGGCGAGTGAAACAGTAAGTTCGGAGCGTTACCAAAAACCGTCAAATGTCGCTCCTTCCCACTCTCGTGAGAACGTGAGAGAGCCACCGAGACACGCCGTCTCTCCCCTTCTCTCTCGAATGCCTTTCTTTCTCTCCTGTTTGCTCTATAGCAAACTACCCACGCCGCGCATCAGCCGTTCAGTAAGTGTGAAACGAGGTTGGTATATTGCATTGACCTGTGATTCGCACTGAACGAAGCGATATTCTTAATAGTTTTTAACAATATCGCTAAATCGAAGGAATATACGTATTACGGCTATTGATTTTTCTTTATTGAGTAACTATTTAGAGGAAATTCAGTGTGTGTTGATGAACAATTAAGTTACGGGCAAAATGAGTCAGAGTGAGACTAATGTGACGCAAACTTGCGCATCAGATGCGACTCATCAACAGATAGTTGTCTCCAATATGCATGATGAAATACATGGCAATCCAAGGTAAATATATAATTATTAAATATATCAAATAAATATATCCAAAAACAAGAAAGGAAAGCTAACTTCGGGCACAGCCGAAGTTTATATACCCTTGCAGTTAAAACCAGAAAAAATATAATCTGTACTAAGTTCCAGCTTTCTATCTTCAAAAACTCGAAAATTGGTCCATTTCCGATCGTTCAGTTATATAGCAGCTATAGGATATAGTCGGCCGATCCTTATGAAATTTGGCATGTCGTATTATTTTGTCAAAAGTAAAAAGTACAAAGTGTGCAAAGTTTCAAGTCGATAGCTTTAAAACTGAGAGACTAGCTTGCGTAGAAACAGACAGACGGCCAGACAGACGGACAGACGGACATGCTCATATCCACTCAGGAGGTGATCCTAATCAAGAATATTTATACTTTATAGGGTCGGAGCAGTCTCCTTCACTACGTTGCACACTTTTGGACAAACATTTTAATACCCTCTGCAAGGGTATAAATACATATATCACATAAATGTACGATGAAATACATCACGAATGGGGGATTTTGAATACATAACCTTGTTAGCGTGTGGGTTTGAATAGAAAATTCCCTAAAATCGTAATCCGGTAAATTGGTTTATCGCGTACTTTCTGTCATCAATACGCTTTTTAATCGGAATATAAAATTGATTGAAAAAAACAAATATGGAAACCTGAATTCAACACTAGAGAGGGGGGAGAGATCTAAACCGGGGCTCGCATGCATGGAAAAACCAACTTAGAAGTTTCACTTCTGCCGTGCGTGAGTCTGACACAGTTTTTTTTTTTTTAATTTTTGTATATAATGTATATGTTTATTATTTCCTTCTTGTATAATATAAGTTCTATATATAAGTTCTATAATACAAGTATTCTATTTCTTACTCTTTTCCTTTAGAATACAAAAAATTTAATAAAAGTCTTTTGTTTTTAAATATAAAAAAAAATTTAAAAAAAAAACTAAATTTCATTTTTGTCCACATAATGCAAAATAGAGTAACAAACCAAAAATAAAACCGATTGATTTATTTTTATACAGCTTATTTCTTGCTTCAGCTGCCTCTTCCCCGACTGGAGCTCTAAAATTGGGTTGAGTGAACCAAAATTTTGTGGACCGTTGCTGTCATGGGAAGCCATGGATATTTGTCCAAAATAAGTTGGCCAGTCGTATGGCAAAGTTGCTCATACTTGTCCAGGCTTATTGGCAGTTGACATAATAAGCAAATAAGTATGGTTCTCATATTAAAAATAAGCTGTATGTCATGCCAGTGATTTCGGAGAACTCTACATAGTTATTAAATGCGAGGCGCGCAGTATTTCCGACATTCGTGCTTCCAAATCCACCTTGTTTTGGTTGATCAACCTTCAGTGATAAGTTTTTACCAAAACTTACGCTGGATATTTTTTGTTTTGTCCGAAACAAGGACTTTCTCGGCTTCATTTCTAATTCTCCACTTTTTTACTTCTATTCTGTATCCAGCATGGATCCAGCACCATGAAGTATAAATTCAAAAAATCGTATCCAACAATGTAATGGACTAACTCCATATTTTAAGTTGTCTAAAAGTGGAAGGAATTTTTAACACTTGAAATTTTTGTTTTCTAAAAAATCTTTTGGTGTTGCTTTACAAATGGGGCATGCTTGGTTTGATTTAATATTTGTTAAGACATTGAGCACTTTCCCATCAATGACTGTTAAAAACAAACTAAATCTTATATATATGCATTGTTTGTTGTTAATAGTAACTTTGCATGATATTACATTTTGTATTTCCTCTTGCATATTTTGTTGTTCGCTCATAATAACTTCAGTGGATTCCTTCAGAAGCTCGAGTTTCAAGGGTCGGAAAAATCGTATACTCTGCGGAGTACGATTATTCCATAAAATATTACCTGAGGAATCCACTAAGCGAAGAGGTTTAACCGTCGTAGCAAAGAGGGATGAATCAGTTTCATATGATCGGCGGTCAGTGTATGCCTGATTATAACTGGCTTGCCCCGTGCTCCCATCAAAACCATAGCTGAGTATTAATTCGGCAGATAAAAAGTTTGTTTGCTGATTATTCATTGCCGTTGCAATACATTCCTCTTGGTAACTTACTATCCGGGCTGCGGTGTATTCCAATAGATCTTGCAGGGAAACTTTCGCCACGGTGTCAGTTACATTGATATTAGCGGGTCGCAATCTTCTTTCTTCTCAGCTACGTCTTTAAAATTTGGGTATATATTTGCCTTTTTGCACTTTACGTCCTCTCGAATCGCACAATACTGCTCTTTTGTGAAGCCTTGATCCAAAATTAATGCCAGAACTTCCTCAGGGGAAGAGCGCACTGGCTTTTCAACGGGCTTACTTATCAAATTTCTAATCAGTAGATTAATCAGTAAGTAGTTTTAATACAGCCGCTAAGTCAAACAGCTTGTGCTTTCTAGAAGATATGCTTGCGGCTTGAACCAATAGACTTGCGTTGTTTTTCTGGGCCGTTGAAAGATTGGTTGCTTGCTTTTTTTGACTATGGCTCCTTTCAAACCAAATGGCCATATTGGACGTCCACCTAGCTTTATCTTTGGCCTTTTTTGCATTCATTTGCTATCAAATCAAAGCTAAAGCATCCATCCATCCATTTTGAAAATTTTTTAGAAAACCTATCCAGTTTCCGATTGCATGTTTTCCACTTTCGCGATAAATTTGCGCAAAATATTCGAGCTCTCTCCTTTAACATATTGATATTTCATTTTGTTGAAAAATGCTTCATCCACTTTTTCTCTAAAAAAATTCAATATGGCGTCGTTTTTGGCACGTGGGCAAAAATTCTGACGTCACACCTCTAACAGCACCGCATTGCTGATTGCTACTTTCCTTCCTAAAAAATGAAATTTCGAAAAAAGGCGCAATTGAACCTAGGGTGTTCTAAATTAAGATTTAATGGCTCTACAACAGTGGGGGGCAAAACTAAAAAATTTTAAAAATTTGAGTGTGTGCGTAGCAGAGAAAAACAATGAGAGCAGAGAATTCACTGAGCGAAAAAAAAGGATTTTTTATTTCATTTTTCGTTAATTTCAAAGTTGGAATGGGCACTAAAATTGAGTATTTTATTTTAAAAAAAGCTTTGCTAGCAACATTTCTTAAACAAATGAAAAACTACGCTTCCCTATCTATATTCTCCATGAAGAAAACTTTTTCCAACCCAATTTCTGAGAAAATTTTCCTCAGTGAAAAAATTTTGATTTTTAGTTTGGGCTGTCAAATGAATCAAAATGAGAGCAAACGAGAGAGCATCTAAAAAAAATTAAGAGTGCTCACACTGTCAGTGTGCCGGCAGCGCTACGGCAGAATTTCCTACCCTATACTCGCGTGCTATGTAAAATGAGAGTTTGCCCACCACTGCTCTACAACATGGATGTCTACACTTTAGTGAGTGTCTACACTTATCGAATCTAAACATTTTTTTAAAACTCTTCCCAAAGTTGAACTTTCATTACGAAAGTTTTGTCCGGACGCTACTTGCTTTAATTACAAATCGTTAGAAAGACACGCACGAATTTGGCAAAATATAAGTATTAACAAATAGTACAGACCTGGAGCATGAGTATCCATTTTAAACTAGATTGATTTTTGATTCGAAGTTAAAGAATTATTAATTTGAAATCACTCTTCAAAAAAAGCCAAATGCAAACACCCAGGGTTTGCATTTACTACTCCATAGCAGCGAGATGCACAGAAATATTGCTCTGCTCTTGCTACAGCTGTCACTATTTTCCAGAGCGGGTCCAGAGCCGTAGCAGAAAAATGAAAATTGACTGCTCTGCTCTGCTCCGAGCTACGAAAAGTTCAAAGCTATTTCTATAGCAAAAGCAGAAAAAATATTTTGTGCTCCTCGAAGCCGTAGCCGTAGCCAAAAATCTAGAGCGAGAGCAGAGCAGAGTCAAAAATATTTTTTCATGTGCTACTGCTCTAGCTTAGTTTTGTTTTTTTTTTTTCTCCCCTGATTTTTATGCACCGTCACTGTGTGACCACTTTCTTTACCTCCTTTCTTCCTTACCCACTTTCTTTACCCTTGTAAGAATGATATTTAGGTAATAATAAACAAACAGAAACAGAAACAACAAATAAATATTAATAACTCCTAATTAAATCAAAATTTAAAAATTATGCTTTTCAGTCATGTATTAAATTTTCTATTTAAAAATTTATTTAGTAAATAATTAATCGTCGTCTTCAAATAAACTCAAGTTGTCGATCGCATTATCTAAGTGTGTTGAGTTTAGGCGAACAAGGAGTATATTTTCTAATGTGTCGTGGCTTATACGATTTCTGTTGTCCGACAGCACCAGTTTTAATGAAGAAAATGCCCGCTCTATTGTTACCTATGTATAAATGTTTGGAAATTAAAATTTTGTTTCGAATTAAGTAATAGTTCTTACTTGAGTTGGCGGTATAGCAAAACATATTTTGCTTAGTTCGTAGAGCTCTGCATCGCATGATTTCCTCTCTTTCCAAAAATGTAAAACATTTGTACTGGATTTCATATACGGTAATTTTAATGTTTCAATCTTTGCATGTACATCGGTTGACTCATTTGGCATAACGCTTACACTTAAAAAGTCATCCAAAATATCAAAATTACTTTTACTATTGCTGTCTTCTGAAGCAATTGAGCAAGTAGACGATGAAATTGTTGCAATGGGACTATGCATTTTGATTTGTGTCCACAATGTTTTTAAGAAACTGACTGCCCTTTCCTTTTGAGAGCTGTCCAGAATATGATGGAATCTTGGGTCTAAGTACAAACAAGCTTCGAAGCCAACATTAGATGTTAATTTCTTGGTCCGTGTTTCCATACCTTCAATAAGCGCCTCTCCAATTGTATAAATAATTGAATCCGGAGCACTTTTTGATAAAATTTGATTAGTGGTCAGTTTGCAAACCAACCAGAGCTTAAAAATTCCCATAGTGAAGTTTCTCTTCTTGAAACTGCACTATGGTCTTTTGTAGTGGAGCCATAATAGTCACATACGACTCCGTAAATTCCCATAACATTTCATTAACTATAAAATCGTCATCTCTTGATTTGTTCTCGACAGTTTCAATAAGGCTTAAAATACTTTTCGCCTTACTGAGTTGGTCAACCATGTTGTAAGTTGATCCCCATCTAGTTGGACAATCCAATTGAGGTAATTTAAAACTTTTCAGTTCAAACAAGTCACGGTAACCATTTGATTGCTTCCGAATTTATTTCGTAAGATTTCGGCACATTAACAAATATTCTCTAATATTTGCATTTTTGTCACGTCGAGTGCACAAGTGTG
Source organism: Drosophila malerkotliana malerkotliana (assembly GCA_018153235.1). Taxonomy (NCBI): domain Eukaryota; kingdom Metazoa; phylum Arthropoda; class Insecta; order Diptera; family Drosophilidae; genus Drosophila; species Drosophila malerkotliana. The sequence continues at coordinate 1,227,720 of JAECXV010000147.1, forward strand.
TGAAGTGTGCAGTCCAGTGTGTGCTGCACAGCGACATATTTGTATATCCCCTACAAGCGCAGTTTCAGTTTTTCCAAAAAGCTTGATTTGCTTAATGTACGCGACGTTCTCTTGAATATCTTTCATGTCATCTTCGCTCAAGTTCATTTCTGATAAAATTTTCGTCGTCTTTATCATATTTGCCCCGTTATCTGAAGTAATTGACACGATTTGGCTTAGAGATATTCCGTATTTGTCTAATACAGATAGAATCTCCTTGGCAAGATTTTTAGCTGAACTTGACCCAGCTCCTCTGAGTTCCACCATTCCAAGAACTCGCGATTTTTTTTCATCTGAACTAATGAATTGAGCACTGACACCGAATATATTCCGATCAAGTCGCGTTGCACTATAAATTTTTAATGATCGAATTTTTACATTTTTACATTCGTTATGTATTTCTTGTCGAATTTGTTCTGCTACCTGTCGAAGAACAGATTTGCACTTAGTTCCATTTAATGAAAAGTTTTTCCCACTTTTTATACCCTTGCGGAGTGTATTATAATTTTGTCCAAAAGTGTGCAACGCAATGATGGAGACATCTCCGACCCTATAAAGTATATACATATATTCTTGATCACCTCCTGAGTTGATATGAGCATGTCCGTCTGTTTCTACGCGAACTAGTCTCTCAGTTCGACATGTCAAATGTCATAAGGATCGGCCGACTATATCCTATAGCTGCCATATAACTGAACGAACGGAAGTGACCCAACTTTTGTGTTTAGAAAGCTGGAATTTGGTACTGATTTTAGTTTTGGTCAGTTAATCCGACCTACCAAATTTCATAACGATCGGTCGACTATATCTCATAGCTGCCATATAACTGAACGATCGGAAATGGTTTTTGGTAGAAATACCAACTTTGGTATGTTTGAAGATAGAAGCTTGGGACTTTTTTTAGATATTTTATTGTAATTAATTGGTTTCATTATATATTCTCATAAGGAGCGGTCAACTATATCCGATGTTTGCGATATATATCCAAGGGTATATGAACTTCGGTTCCGCCCGAAGTTAGCTTTTTCTTTCTTGTTGTTATTGTTATTGGACATATTGGATTTGTTTTCATCTAATTGTGTTTTTAATTTAGAATTTTCTGAGCTCAGTTGATGTAGTTCATCAAGGATACCTCCTAATTGATCTGCATCCAATATGTATGTCCAATATCTGTTTGGCCATTTCGTTATTCTCTGCATCATTATCAATATCGTTATTTTTTTGTTTTTGTTCAACTTTGAGCAACTTCACCAGGGCTGCAACAAATGCCTTATAATTGACGCTTAAAAATAAATTCTTCCTCTCTTTTTGTAAACCATAATTATAATTATTACCTTTTTTATCTCTTTTTATCACTGATTCACTGTCACTGTTTTTAATATTTATTCAATGTTTTTATTATTTTTTTATTATTTACCACACTTTCACGTCGCGTCACCAAATATGCTCAAGTTATACTGAAGCAAAAATCAAAAAAAGAGAAGATTTTCGTTTGCGCTTTGTGGTGGTCCGACCGTCGTATCCAGAGGGAGTACCAAAGTATATACTCGCAGCGTTATAGAAAAAAACATGAAGCAGAGAATACCCAAGCCGCTATACCAACAGTAAGCGATATAGGTACCCACAAAAGAGTACCCGAATCCATACCCAAAAAGAACTATTGCCACCAGCCGAACTGCTGGGTATCTTGGATGATATTATTAATTGGTGTTTGTATCGTTGTTGTTGTTGGTATTGTTGTTGTTTTTGTTGATGATAATGGATTGATATAATTATTATTGTTGGCGGTGTTGGTGGTAGTGATAGTGGTGGTAGTAGTATTATTTGTTATATTAATAGTTTTATCATTAATATTAATCATATTAGGATAGGTTGGTTCTGTTGTTGTTAATTTTGTATTATTGATGTTAGTATTAGTATCAATATTGTTCAGACATTAGGTCGAACATAACAAATAAAAACTTACACAATTTTAAAATATTTAAGATATTAAAATTCAAAAGAAAAATATATATACAGTCCACTACTCTTTGTTATCGAACAATTATAATAATTTTCTAATACTGAAGAAATAGAATTAATAAATGTAATACGAAAACAAAAATACACATATGCATAAATAAAATGTTAATATAAAACAACACACACTTTTTTGTGGCCCTTTCCAGAATGTTCAAGCATTGAACGAACACTATTTTATATACAAATTCCAAAGATAGAGTTTCAAGGGATCGGACCCATGGAAATATGAGATAAACAGCATGGTCCAAAACCGATCCCCTGCAGCCTACACAAATATGTAATTAGGTGGTGCGCTTATCGCACTTGAGAAAGGGTCGCATAGCAGTTCAGCGCGCAGTACGTGCAGTTTCGTAGTTTTAAATAGATTTAAGATTCTCATGTATCCTACTTATAAGAGAACTTTACAGAATAAAATCAGTTTTTAAACGGAACTCATTGGAGTACGACCTTTATTTTGGGGCTCCTCTTAACAAATATTGTTGTAGTTATTATTATTGTTGTCATTGCTGTCGGCATCAGTGTTTGCTTTTTTCTTAGCAGATAACACCGATGGCGATGACAATGACAATGAGAGATTTTTTTTTATTTTTTATATTTGGCTGATTGCCTTTTCAATTAGTATTGGTTTTTTTTGTTTATATTAATATATATATATATAATATTTTTATATTGTTAATTTTGCGACCAAATAGTTGCATTAATAGTTGCGACCAAATTTGTGTAAATGCTGGCCGTGATGGCAGAGAGAGACAACGAAGCGCATAAATAGATATGCGCATTGTAACTCACATACACACACGCATACACTCACACACAATAAAGTTCGCAGTACCCTTCAGTACCAAAATTCCTTACCCCGACGTTTCCTGGCGACATGTTCGAAAAACAAAAACAAATTGCATGGGCTTCGTTTACTCAAGTATGAAACGAAAGGGGAAACGAAACTTCTACCTGCTTTCGGTTTTCGACGATGATTCTCGAAGCTTCTACGTCATAATTTCGGAGCAGAGGCACGCGACAGAGAGACAATTAGAGAGATGTAGATGGAGGGAAGGGAGAGAAAAAAATCGGTGTCGAAAACCTAATGAATGGAAGCGACGTCAGAATACCCTTTTTAAAATATGTTGAAATATTTATATATATTTAAGATTATATTTAATAAATTTTTCTTATCTAATCATATGGTATATTGAAATGTATTATTAATTGGCTTTAGGCAAAGCCAAAATGTTCATGTTTGATTATTCCTTGTGCGATTCTAATTACAAGGCATTGCGTTGGTCGACTATACCCTGGCTCGCGCCAGAATTATCGGTTGTCAATTTTCGGTTTCGTCTTGCCTCTCCCCTTCTCTTTGCATTTGATGTTCAATTTGCATAAAAGTAACACGCGTGTTTGTTGCATTTAAAATGAAATTTTTTAAAAAACATAATACCTGGTGATAATAACTAATTCTGGTGAGTAGTGCATATAATAAACTTATTTATTTAGTTCCGAGCGGCCGTTCAATATATGTAAACATGTTCATATATTTATTAAACGGCATTAGCCGTTCGGAAAAGTGTTAAATATTTATATATGTACATACATATATGTATTTATTGAACGGCATTAGCCGCTTGTACATATTATGTTATTATCTATTTATTGTTTATTTATTTAATTGAGGAAATGATCGTGCAATATAACATCGACGGAGTTAGTGGGAAGAAGAGATTGAAGGCGTTTCCAAATTTTTATGGAGTTTTGATCGGTATGTATTTTAATTACATATAATGTAAACAATATCTAATTTCTATTTATTTTATTTACAGATAGTATATCTATGGTGGATCCGGGGAAATCGCCGGAGAAAGTGTTGGTGCACGCTTTGACGTGCATAAAAAATAATAATAATAAAAACAAAAAAAATAAATAATAATTAGTAATTAGTAAAAATAAATAAATAATAAAAATAATTTGTATTAATAATAATAATAAAAATAATAATTTTTAATTTTTTTGATTTCTTTTTTATTGAATGGGAAAAAGGGGGGGGGGGGTTGAAATTCCTTACGGATTCCTCACGGTATACCCCAGGGATTCCTTGGGGTATTTCCTCAACGATTCCTCAGAGTATACCCCAGGGATTCCTTGGGGTATTTCCTCAACGATTCCTCAGAGTATACCTCAGGGATTCCCTGGGGTATTTTGTTCCTAATGCTCTTAATATTAATGCTCTTAAAATTAATATTTATATTTTTCCAGATTTCGTTCTCTCTCTTTCTCTCCAAGATATTCTTTTGGAATTTTTCTAATGGAATTTTATGCCACTCTTCCAGTACTGCTGCTTTTAAGGCGGCGCGGTTTATGGGCTGCCTTTTGGCCACTTTCTTTTTAAGATGAGCCCACAAATTTTCAATGGGGTTCATGTCGGGGCTCTGAGGAGGTGAATCGATGACCTTTTGGCAATTATAAAGGAGCCATGTGCGCATAGTGAGCTCCCTATGTTTGGGGTTATTGTCTTGTTAACATTTTAATTTTGGCTTGTTATCGACAATAAAGCCAAATTTTTCCGCATTTTCCCTAAAATTTTGTTTGAGAATGGAGAGATATTGCTCAGCATTCATTGTGTTTTCAATAACCGCAAGCTCTCCTACTCCCTTGCTGGTGATACACCCCCTAATCATCACCGACAATTTGCCAAATTTGACTCTCGGAATTATGTTGCGCTGATGTAAAGCTGTTAATGGCTTGCGCCATACTCTTGTTGGTCCATCATTGTAATACAGCATAATTTTGGTTTCGTCACAGAATATGACGTCATCCCAATAGTTTTCCGGCTTAATGTTCATGTCGACAGCAAAAGTTAAGCGCTTTTTAATATTTACTTGTGAAAGCAGAGGCTCCTTACGCGCAACCCTTGAAGAGTATTTGTTTCGCAGAATTAGTTGGCGGACAGTTTCATGTGAAACGACCGTGCCACACTCTTCTTCAAACTCCATAGCAAGTGTTCTGGTCGAAATTTGGGGGTTTTGACTGACCTTACGCATTATAAGGCGTTCTGCACTCTCGTCACGATCTTTTTGTTTCGACCACTTCCACACTTTGCTTCCAATCTGTCTTCATTTTTTGCTCGATTCAAAACATTATACATAAATAGTTTTTCGGGATACCTAAAACATCTGCACAAGCTCAGCTACCGTTTTTCCCATTTGGTGATTATAATAGATCAATTGGGTAACTTCAAAAGTCAATCTACAGTTGCGGACAAAAGTCTACATACGACCCCCTTTTTTTAATTTTACCCACTCTTCTAGCTTTAAGAGAAAAAGTAAGGATGCAGTCTTGTTTTAAATGTTATTATTATATATATAACAACATTTCATTTTGGTTCATAAACAAATTTAAAAGTTACAAGCTAAAAACTTAAAATTAGCACTGACAAAAGTGAACATACGATGCGCTGGTCAGCTTCTTTTTCTCTTTTTTCCATTGAAAATCAAACGGTAAAGTTCCGTTTAATTTTGTTTTATGCTTTGCTTATTCTTTGGCTTTGGTTTCATTCGATTTCATCATTTAAAAAACCATACCATCGCGAAAATGTCTCCTCGCAAGGAAATTTCTCTTTCTCTGCGACAGCTAGTCGTAAAGCACCGACAAGATAAAAAATCTTTTTGGCGAAATTGCTAAATTGTTGGATTTAAGTAAAGCCACGGTTCAAACAATTTATAAAAACTTTGAAAAAACTAGCTCGTTTGAAAGCAAACCCCGCAGTGGCCGGCCAAAGAAGCTTGGACGTAGGGACATATCGTTTATTCGGAACGAAGTGAGCCAAAACCCAATGGTCCATGCAACGGATTTGGCCCAAGAGGTAGCTGAAAGGTCCCAAATTGTTGTTCACCCAAGGAAAATTACAAAGACTCTGAACAATGAAGGATTCCACAGCAGAATTCTTCGCAAGAAGCCCCTCATAAGCGAAAAAAACCGTGCGCTTCGTTTGGAATTTGCTAAAAAGCACAAGGTCAAGGATATTGGGTTCTGGAAAACAGTTTTATTTACTGATGAATCTAAATACAATATATTTGGATACGATGGAAGGGCAAAAGTTTGGAGAAAACCCAATACCGCTATGGATCCCAAAAATTTGATTTCTACCGTAAAGCACGGCGGTGGAAGCGTCATGGTGTGGGGAGCAGTTGCAGCCTCGGGGGTAGGAAATTTGGTCTTCGTCGAGGGAAATATGTATGTATGTAGCTCCAGGCATGTTTAATAAGTTTAAAATTAGCTTTTTGGCACGTTTGCAGAACAATTTTGAAGTCAAATGAAAGGGAATGCGAACATATGTAGCGCATGGTAAAGAAGCATAGCAAACGGAAAAGTACCGTTTTTCTTCGAATATAACAAAACAGAATATTATTTAATATTATTATGATTTTATTTCACTTTTAATTAATTTGATTAATCACTGATTAGTTCTTTTTCAAACACTTGGGTGCACTCACCGAGTGTTGATACCTCCTCCTCCTCGATTGGTGCCGCTGGTACCTAATTTTGGTCCTACCTTTGCCAATTAACTCCCACGCAGCTGCTGCTGTTGTTGTTGTTTTTGGTGTTGCTGCTGCTGCTGCTGTCTCACTCACACCTCTCTCTCCTCTCCTTCCTCACGTCGTTCCTCCAGCTCATTTTTCCGTTTCACTTTGTCTTATGGTTTTTGTTGTTGTTTTTTTTCACTTTATATACGTATACTTGTATTGTTTCAATTTTGTTTATGGTTTATGGTTTATGGCAGGGGTGCCCAAGCTCAGCATACAGCGGAGCAAACTTCAATCCCAATGCATAAATTTCCCAATACATAGGTGCGAGAATTTTTTTTCCCATCCATGTGGGTGCACTAAAAAATTAAAGAGTTAAAAAAAAATCAATTTAATAAAAAATACATTTTATTATAGCAACTAAAAAAAGACCCTTTATTATGTACAACAGCTTAATATTATTCTATGACAAATAATGCGGAGCTTCTTACTTAAAAAATTTCTGCGAAGAATAAATTTATTGCTTTAGGTCAGTGGTCGGCACCCCAATACATTGATATGATTTAAACGCATTAGTGTTAGTAACGAATAGCAGAAAGTACCCTTCAGTACCATGCCTCAAGGATTACTCAAGGAATCGTCTAGGTACTAGTATTGCCACCCGAGGGGGTATGTTTCATACAAACCATCAAGGAATTTCCATAGAAGAGTTCCTCGCATCGAGGAATTCGAACAACAACAGGATTCCTGCAGTTATTCGAAGAGCATTTCGAACTAAATACCCCAGGGAATCCCTGAGGTATACTCTGAGGAATCGTCGAGGAAATACCCCAAGGAATCCCTGAGGTATACCGTGAGGAATCCGTAAGGAATTTACCCACCCCCTCCACGAACCCCTTTTTCCCATTCAATAAAAAGAAATCAAAAAAATTAAAAATTATTATTATTTTTATTATTATTATTATACAAATTATTTTTATTATTTATTTATTTTTACTAATTACTAATTATTATTTATTTTTTTTTGTTTTTTATTATTATTATTTTTTATGCACGTCAAAGCGTGCACCAACACTTTCTCCGGCGATTTCCCCGGATCCACCACAGATATACTATCTGTAAATAAAATAAATAGAAATTAGATATTGTTTACATTATTTGTAATTAAAATACATACCGATCAAAACTCCATAAAAATTTGGAAACGCCTTCAATCTCTTCTTCCCACTAACTCCGTCGATGTTATATTGCACGATCATTTCCTCAATTAAATAAATAAACAATAAATAGATAATAACATAATATGTACAAGCGGCTAATGCCGTTCAATAAATACATATATGTATGTACATATATAAATATTTAACACTTTTCCGAACGGCTAATGCCGTTTAATAAATATATGAACATGTTTACATATATTGAACGGCCGCTCGGAACTAAATAAATAAGTTTATTATATGCACTACTCACCAGAATTAGTTATTATCACCAGGTATTATGTTTTTTAAAAAATTTCATTTTAAATGCAACAAACACGCGTGTTACTTTTATGCAAATTGAACATCAAATGCAAAGAGAAGGGGAGAGGCAAGACGAAACCGAAAATTGACAACCGATAATTCTGGCGCGAGCCAGGGTATAGTCGACCAACGCAATGCCTTGTAATTAGAATCGCACAAGGAATAATCAAACATGAACATTTTGGCTTTGCCTAAAGCCAATTAATAATACATTTCAATATACCATATGATTAGATAAGAAAAATTTATTAAATATAATCTTAAATATATATAAATATTTCAACATATTTTAAAAAGGGTATTCTGACGTCGCTTCCATTCATTAGGTTTTCGACACCGATTTTTTTTCTCTCCCTTCCCTCCATCTACATCTCTCTAATTGTCTCTCTGTCGCGTGCCTCTGCTCCGAAATTATGACGTAGAAGCTTCGAGAATCATCGTCGAAAACCGAAAGCAGGTAGAAGTTTCGTTTCCCCTTTCGTTTCGGACTTGAGTAAACGAAGCCCATGCAATTTGTTTTTGTTTTTCGAACATGTCGCCAGGAAACGTCGTGGTAAGGAATTTTGGTACTGAAGGGTAGGCTGTGAGCATGACGTTTCACACATTTATACTGTGTGTGTGTGGCAGAGCTCGGGCAGAGAAATTTCCTATGCCCTCGGGATAGGGCCGTGCCGAACACTGTTTTAAAGATATGGCTGCTTGATCTGCATTGAAAGTACTAAGAAATTCATCTCTCTTAAATCGCGGATCAATCAAGGTAGCAAGCCTTGGCAATGTGCGCTTTTCATAAGGCAACAATCTTACTTAAAATTTTTCCATCATATATAAGAAGACATCCTTTACCTCTTGAGTTTTTAAACTAAGCATTGTCAATTTATTTTGCAACTCCCAAATACTTCAACGACGATGTCACTGTGTTTGTAGCAGAAAATTGAAGTGTTGCTTCATGAAGAGGGAATAAAATTTCGGCCAAGTCCTCAAGTATCCCGATTTCATCAGCTGAGAATGTTTGCGGTGCTTTTGATGTATTTAAAAGCACAGAATAAATGCTATCATTTGTTAAAAGAATGCGTTTTATCATAAAAAGTGCGCTATTCCAGCGTGTTATAACTTCTTGAATCAAACTGTAAGGCTTCGTAACGTTTTGTGTAATTTTAAATTTGTGTAATAGTTTTAAAAAATGTTACTTTGCGCTTGCACTTACTTAAAAGTTCCTGGAAACTTGAAAACTTTAACACATCCTGTGCCAGCAGGTTAATAGTATGTGAAACACATGGGAGATTTTTTATTTTTTAATTTTCACAGGCTTTTAACATTGTAGAATCATTATCTGTCATTATATTCTCAATTTTATCGCTTATATTCCATTCTTCAAATATAGCACGCAATGTGTATATTAATAGCCGTGAAATATTAATAGTCGGAAATGAACATACAACATTCATAGAATTTAAAATTTAGAGACTTTAAATTAAAATTAGGGTCCACCGAAGTTTATTGCATGGCTAAATCATCCTTGACTGGACATCAGTAGCTGGTTTAACAGGGCGCAGATTCAAGAGCCGCGCGGGGCTGGTTCATTCTTGGTTGAGTATCGTTGGCTAACTCATCAACAACTTGGTTTAATGGGACAAAGTCAATGGCGCGGGGAACGGCTGGGTCATCTCGGGCTGAATCATCCTATAAAGAAAAAGGATATCAGATGAATGCAATCAATAGTAGAGCCCTTATTAAATGGTACGCAAGTTCAACATCCCAGCTAAGACCATCATGGCGCTAGGACTCAGCAAAGAGGGATCTCAAAGACTTCTTCCCTACCCCACAGGCATTCCAACACCCTATACGAAGATTGCAAAAGGGCATTCGCCTCTGAGAAGTGGGACGAGTGGGCCATGAAATGGAGCTAGACATAAATGGCGGTGACAACGTCGAGTAGAGAATCCTGATCCACCAAAGATAGCACATCCACAGACATAATAGAGTTATTGTTAATTGTAATGTTAATGTTATTGTTAAAGGTAATGTCCGTGACCTCAAGCATGATCTCAAACATCACTTTGCTGAGGGAAAAGAGGAGTTTGTTAAAAAGGCCTCCAATATGGTCTAATTTGGCATGCGTCTTCTTATGCGACTGGATTACTCAGTCTTGTTGGAGTTAGTAGGCGGGTGTTCGTTCTTGTCAGAAGAGATCTTTATCGTATTATAAGGGGTGGATTTATAAGCATTGGCTTAAATTGGCTGGTTGAGAGCATGAGTTTGTCTGTGGACGATCTTAAGTGTGATTGTGGGTGTGCATGTTAATTTTCTTTTAATCAAAAGAACAAGAAGAGTTGGAACAAGAAGTACTACGGATAGATATCGCTTCCATGAATTCAAACTCACTATGTTTCCCCAGGCTCTTGAATGTATCCTCACAATCAGTCATTATTTTTTTTATGTCCCCTCGGATCTCTTGGAGGGGCGTAGATTTCCACTAGTCGGGCATGAATGTCCCATTGCACACACAGTCAGGTTGGCGCTGAGCTCTAGCAGCCTCGCGAATAAATGGGTTTGAACCTTAGAAGATCAGATAACACTCTATCCTCAGAGAAAAACGGACAGCAAATAAGATTTACTGATTGAATGATGTATGCGTAAGTCTGATCTGTCAATTTAGGCGAAGAACAAGCTGTTTAAAAAAATTCTGCAAATAGATCGGGAATGGTCGCAGAGGAATTTTCAAACGCAAGCAGGGGTGAAAAAGATACGTGTTTACGCTTAGTGTTTACAAAATTATAAAATTGCTTTGGATCCTGAGGAAATTGTATCCGGCAGCGGCGGAGATAGTTCCTTTAACATTCTGCGTTATGCACGGAAAAATTTGACCGAGCTAGTAGATATCTTGAAAAATCTCTACTACTGCACGTTTTTTATTTTTAAATAAGACCCTATTTTTAGTTTTTGCAATGCATGCCTGCGATGGGCACATATTAGCACTGTTACCGCTACTAGAGCGGGTTCAGCTATTTATTTGTTTAACATACAGTAATTACTTATACTAGTACATTTTATACCAATATAAGATAATAAACGAAGCAAATAAAGACAGGCTTATAAATGTAAATGAATCACTAACAGTAATGTAAACATTCAAGAACAAAATTTGGAATAACATTAACCCTCTACTGCATGAGCATAGAAATAATAAGGGAAAAAATTTTTTGAATGTAATTATGTGTTTATTAAGGCCAAAATAATATATATTTGGACATTTTTTTGTGTGGGGGGGCATAGTTTGGGGTGGGGGATATGGGGCCATATATGGCTTTGTATGCATTCAGCTTATTCCATAGTTTGCCATATATGGCTCTGTATGCATGTATACATTACTGCATGTGAAAATTGGTGAAACAGTTTCTTTTGTCTTTGTAGCATAGAAATAGATTGCATTTCTCACAAAAAGGTGTATGAGTGGAAAGAGCAATCATTTTTGCAGAGCTTGTCAAACCCGGCTTCCCCTGCTAACTTCATATCGTTATTATTGTTGAAGTGCAGAAAACGTTTTATAGTTTCCCATCGGTTGCAACTCATTGTGCCATGTATAATTTCTTGACCAAGAGTCGAATTCCAATAGAGTCTTGAAGAAGGTAATTGTACCAACGACTGTATATGACCATGCCTATAAATTGATCTACTTTAGTTCGAGAAATACCAGCGGGCTTATTTATATCCACTTGGAGTGCATATAGATTTGACTGATCAACCAAGAAATTTATCAAATCGTCGTTGAAAAAAAAATTGAAAAAATCTGCTGGTGTCTCCAGTTCATTGATACAAGTTGAAAGATTGGTATTTCCTTGAAATGGAAAGGTCTCATTCGAATACGGTGGTAAGTGACCGGCTTTCCATTTCCACGAGTTACTGCATATAGAGCCATATATGGCGTCCATAGTTTTTGCATAGAATAGTATATGTGATGCTCACCTATAGTCAAATTCTATTTTTTATGAACGAAAACTTTATATTCTCCTAGAAAAAAAATACTTTTCAGTGATAAAATTGATTTTTAGTGTAGTAATTTTTATTTTAATTTCACCGCAATTCACTTTCGTTCGTCTGTTTGAGGCGCGAGCACAAAACTGATTGAAACTTGAGATAAGGCAACACAAAAAAGTTCTGAGTATAGACATCTTACAGAAAATAGATGAAAGAGAATAATTGATAACAAAAGGTTTAGTATATGTACCGTTTTATTGCAAAAAAAAATTATTGAAAGTGAGAAGCCATATATGGCCTTGTATGCGGTAGAGGGTTAAAGAATAATGTAAACGGATTCACAAGAGTGACTTAAAATTTATACAGGCTTAATGTAAGATGACTATGGCGGAGTAGTTGGTTGGAGGATACCGCAGAAGTTAGGAGATTAGGTATCCAATACTCAGTGTTTGAGGAATAGGTAATTGGAATTCGCAGATGTATACAGGTCGAGGCCGAATTGATAACATAAGAATAATTATTAACTATAAACATAAGGTTAAAAAGGAATGACCTATACTCCTGGTGGCCAAGCCAGAGGTCAAATCGCCAAGATGAAGGGGAATGTATCGGAAAGCCAGTACACAGAGGCAGAATGATTTATATTGGTTGCTACTACGTGAGTCAGGAAGTAATTATTTAGTTGCCAAGATTATAGGAGTCACATAAGAGCATTAATATGTACTAGTACAGATAAGTAGCAGATTCATTAAGTAAAATCGGTGGGTTCGTAATAGAGCTAGCCAAATTAAATAATTAAAGCATTGAGTGTAGCATCCAAGCAGTGATTTGCAGTCCTGAGGGCCAAGTCAGAGGTCACAGCGCGAGGAGGTGGAAAAAGTATTGGAGAGCCAGTGCACCAAGGCAAAGTATCAGGATAAGACGTCTAATAGCTGAGTCAATTAGTTAATAGCCAGAAGTAGAGGGTACCTGAGATTTTAGGGAGTAGTTAAAAAAGAGAAAGGTATGGCTTTACTGCCTTTCCCGACAAATCAGTGTCATAAGTATCTTATTAGTTTTAGTTTGCCTGACCAGTCAAGAGTCAGATAGTATTTCCAAATCCAAATGTTTAGCAACAAGTTACAGAAACATCTGGGAACAGTGTTTCCAACAAGAAGTCCAAATTCTATGGGTATAGTGTATATTGGTCTCATTCTAACCACAGCGTAAAGGGCATAAGTTTGTATTTGTGTATGGTGTGAGGAAGAAATTTTCATTGGCCACTGGCCATTGTTGTTTACATTTTGGCAAGCGTGGAGACGTGAAAAATAGAAGCATTAAATTACACAGTGCGACAGTGATTTGGAACTTTTGAAAAGACCTAGTAGGAATTGTTCATTAGGTCGTGTATAGTATAAAACCATGTTTGAAATATTTCAAACACCCTTATAATCTTGATTTATTTGGAAAAAACGGTTTTTCGGGACTTTTTGCTCTTAAAAATTTCAAAACGCGTAATTTTAAACTGATTTTAAAATTTTTTTCGTTTTTCAATAGTTAAATGTTGGAGCTTTTGAAAAAATAGATCTTTAATTTATTTCAACAAAAAGTATAAAAATTTTACGCCAGAAACTGACGTTTTTGAATTTTTGTAGTGTTTTTCGGACTTTGACGCCATTTTTTCGGTACAACTTTCAAGAAATGGTATCATTTTTGACACATATCAATATTATCTCGTTAATTATGAATAAAACGACACCAACTTCATTAGGAAATTATGAAAATTGTTGAAACTATAACGCTTTTCCCAAAACAAGTCAGTGCAATTTTACTAGTTCCGGAGTAAAAGTGTGTGAAAGAAAGGAATAGGCGGAATGGAAGGGCACACTATTGCTCCGGAACGCCAGCATGATTGGGCTGACTGATTGGCCTTCTTTCGAGGATTTCCTAAAAAATTTTGAGAAAACCAGACCTCTAAAGCATTTCCCAGGGTCAGGAAAGAAAAAGAAGACCAACTACCACAAGGATCGAATCCTTTCACGATTAGGCATGACTGATCGTTTCAAATCAGCAAAACATGTAAGAAGTAAGTTTTTCCAGTTGAAAGGAGTCGAAATAAGCACTCGAACCGTTCGAAGGAACATTGAGGAGGCAGGCCGGCCTTCATGGCCGGCGAACAGCGAAAAACCAGTCTTGACCGCTAAAATGCTCCAGAAAAGGCTACAGTGCGTCAAAATGAACGAATCTTAAACTGTACATGATTGGCGAAACGTCATTTTTTGTAACGACACCAAAATAATCAATTTGTCTTATAATAGTATGAGCTAAGTGCGCCCCAAACGCGACAAACGCTTCAAAAATAATTGCTTACGGCGAAAGGTCAGGCAAGGAGCATGCCGAATGGTCCGGGGATGCTTTTCTTACTATGGCGTTGGTGACCTGGCATTAATTGATGGAACTGTGAATGCCGAAAAGTTCCAAGGTGTTCTGAATCGTCACCTTCTACCCTTAATGGAGGAGCATCTTTCTCGTGCCCCAAACATAATCTTTCAGGACGACTCAGGTCCTTGCCATCGTTTCCTTGCCATCGGGATGCATTTTTTTTAATTCTTTAAGGATTTGTTTATACAATAATTAAAGTTTAAAATTTCTAGTATTTTTGTTTAAATTTAGGTAATAAATTATTTGCAGAAAAATCGAATATCAACATTAGACTGGCCAGGCAGTAGTCCTGATTTCTATCCGACTCAAAATCGTTGTCCTATACCAAAAAACTTAGAGAATTTAATTTAACATTGGAAAGTGTCTGTTATAAAGACATAATCAAGAAAACTAACGAACACTTGGTAGATTTTATGCCATCAAGAATAAAGGCCGTATTTAAAACTCAAGGAAGACCAACTAAATACTAAAGAACCAAAAAAAAATTATTTTTGAATACGTTAAATACTAAGCTATTATGAAATAATTTTCAAAAATTTTTGTTACCTAGGAATAGTTACAAAAAAATAAAACAAAATGAAATTTAAAAGTTAAATTAACATTTATATTAATTTCATCGATTTAAAACAATTTTACTCCATAAACGCTGGCTGGAAAAAAAACTAAACAAGAAAGGAAAACTAACTTCGGACGGAGCCGAAGTTGATATACCCTCTGCAGTTAAAACCGGATATATATCGCAAACATCGGATATAGTTGGCCGCTCCTTATGGGAATATGAATATATAATCCAATACAATACAAAATCTAAAAAAAGTCCCAAACTTCTATCTTCAAACATACCAAAGTTGGTATTTCTACCAAAAACCATTTCCGATCGTTCCGTTATATGGCAGCTATAAGATATAGTCGGCCGATCGTTATGAAATTCGGTAGGTCGGATTAACTGACCAAAAATATAATCTGTACCAAGTTCCAGCTTTCTTCTGGATCTTCAAAAACACGAAAGTTGGGTCATTTCCGATCGTTCAGTTATATGACAGCTATAGGATATAGTCGGCCGATCCCAGTCGTTCCGACTTATATACTGCGTGCAAAGGAAAGAAGGGTGTGTGCAAAGTTTCAAGACGATAGCTTTAAAACTGAGAGACTAGTTTGCGTAGAAACAGACAGACGGACAGACAGACTGACGGACAGACGGACATGCTCATATCAACTCAGGAGGTGATCCTGATCAAGAATATATATACTTTATAGGGTCGGAGATTGTAGTGTACCAGTTAGTAACCGTTACGGTCGGTGTTCACCCTGGGATCGACGGTAGTCTTTGCCCACGGTGTATAGGAGATTTCGGAGTCGTGCACTTCTAGCGTTGCTCGGTTCTAAGCTCGTCGGAACGGGGGGGGTTCTTCCTTGTCTCCTAAATAACACCACTCTACTCTAATAATTATTTAAGTGCACTTCACTGTTCGTTAATGATCGGAAAAATAGTTGTAATGGGACCTGTTGGAAACGGACAGACGTAGGGTTGCATTCAGGAACAGAGAAACTGCCGTTTGATCAGGGTGGCTAAGGTGTTGTTTGCTCCCCTTTCTTTACCCTCCCTACCTTGATACCTCGATATTGATCTATGGGGTATCCCTTGTACAAATGTTCTCTACAGATTCAAACGACTTCGGAGGAGACTGAAAACCGCATCACAAAGCAACAGACCCAAAAAAAAATAACCGTCTATTCCATAGTAATAAGTTCTCTATTTAATATTAAATTCAAAATAAACTTCGTATTCATGACCGCCATAACATAATATTGAAATTATAAATCGAAATTCAAAACAAAAGGGTAAAATTCAAAAATCATTTCAGCTTCATCTTACGTTAATTATCCTATCTGCCACACCGATAGTCACCGCATTCACTTATAACTATATATATATATGGAGCTAAACATTTAGGTTTGTTTTTACGGACTTACGCTCGTTTCCGGCGATGCAGGTTCGTTGGGCCCATCGAAGATGCAGATTCCTGTAAAAGTGTCGCTTCTCGTGTTATAAGTAATGGAATGGGGTGGCTGTGTGGTGCATGTGCAGTTACAATAAATGTAGATACTAAATAGAAATAGAAATTAACCTAGATAAATGGCTCTTAAATTCTTAATACTAAATTCCAAATTAACAAAACGTTTTAAACTTCTCTCATCCTAGTGAGTGCTTGGTCAGTGCTGGGATCAGTGCTGGATCTAAGTCATTGTGGGAAATGTGGAATAGCGGTACAAGGTCGGGGCAATAATATTAAGGCGTGGTTTAGCCGTTTGGGCTACGCCGATGCACACGGATGAGCCGGCTTAAAATTGGCTGTCCCGTATAGCGGCTATTACGTCACCAGATTGGGGTTAGTTGGCACGTGTGCTCGGCTCCTCATCCACGTGATCTCTATCCCTCTATCCTTCTTATATTCCACCTTTCGCCGCTTCCTCCTACCGACCGGTTGCCTTTGTATTGTCAGTGGCCACTTGCCACACCGTGGCAAGGATAGGAATAGCGCGAACGCGCCACGCGACTTGCGCGAGGCTAACCGGCCGGTGGTGATCACTCTGCGGGTCTTCACTGTAACACAAATATGTATGTCTCACTTAACTGTTCACTATCTGTCCCTTATATTTACCTTTTAGCTATTTGTCCACTACTTCTGGTCTTTGCTATAGTTTATAACTTATAACAATAACTATAGCTTTGGTCTTTGTTCAAAGAAAAATAGGCCAACTACTTGGGCACGTGGCTGCGGTTTCTTATAATTTTTTACTGATTATTCTACAGATATTATTTCGATGCGTCTGTTCCCTTTCGATCGCAAATTTAAATGGACGACAAGTTCTATGCTAGCATTCGCTGCTACGTGACCGTGAAAATCTCCAAACTTCCAATAACGGACCTTTTTCTGATCTTCTTTATACAGGCTCTCAGTGCTCTCACCTCGAGCGCGCCCGAAAGAGATAGTTAGTATTGTACATCTTCGAGTTGGAGCGAGATGCCTATATCGCGCTCCCTGTTACAGAATTCGACACCCTACCTTTTGGATAAGGCATTTCCGACTGCCGTTGCGACTAAAATTAATTAAATGTTTTAATGTTTTTAAAACATTAAAAATTAAATGTTTTTTCCTTGGGACCCCACAACCACAGTTAATAAAGCCGAAGTTCTTCGAAGGACGCGTTAACTGAAAAAGGGTCCTGTAGGTTGCTATCTGCCTTATCATCTTTTATGTTTTGATATCCTTTAAATGGTACACACCTAGGGGTTTTTCCATCTCGCTAACTAATTCGTAATAAATCGGGCTTATCTTCTTCTTAATCGTTGCTTTGATAAACACTGGTGCTAGCTTACTGCTGAACTTCTTCGACGCATTGCTTTGCGCGAAGCTACGTGCATACACTGTATCTCCTTCCTTCAACTTTATGGAGCGACTGCGTAAATTGTAAATTTTAGCATTGGCTTCATGACACTGATTGATTCTCTCTTTCGCTTTCTTTCGAGCCAACAATAATACGTCCGGAGTTTTTAACGCTACATCGTCCGTTAAAGCATTTAACTTCCTGAGTAATTCATAATCTCGTCCGTCTACAATCATGTTCTGACCAAAACATAGGAAATACGGCGAAAAGCCCGTACTCCGATGCACACTCGCCCTTAAGGATGCACTTATCTGCTCGATATTTGAATCCCAGTTAGTATGATCGCTATCTATGTACGCCCTTATTGCTGCTAGTATAGATCGGTTTACACGTTCGCTCGCGTTAGCTTGTGGCGAATAGATCGCTGTGCATATGTGTTTGACTCCAAACCGAGTTAAAAATGCTTTAAATTGACCTGACTTGAATTGGGATCCGTTATCTGATAAGATTGACTCCGGAACACCGAATGTATAAAACACTTGTCTCTCTAGGTAGTCACAGATCCTATCGGAGGTAAACTTTCGCAAGGGCTGTAGGAAATGAAATTTAGTATTATGATCCAATATGATCAACAATCCTATATTTCCCTTCTTAGACCTAGGGTAAGGTCCTAGCAAGTCGATGTAAAGTTTCTGAAACGGTCTTTCCGATACTATGGGTTTCCCTAACGGTGGTCTCAGTATGGTGTTCGCACTCTTGCTCGTTTTACAAACCGGGCACTCAGAGACGTAGCTGCGAATTTGAGTCACCATCCCTGGCCAGTATAAATATCGCTTTAGCTTCTCGATCATCTTGGCCATGCCAATGTGAGCCGAATCGGGAGGATTGTGACCTCGCGATATCACATCGTCCACTAAGTTGACTGGAACGTACAGTTTCCACGCTTGTTGTTCTTGCACTTCATCTCCGCTTGATGCTTCTGTCTTTTTGTAAACAAACTGGTCGACTATTTTAAAATCCGGTAACCTGTCTTGATTAGCTCTGATCTGTTCTCGTAACTCTTTGTATTGCGCTGAATTAAACTCTTTGGAATCTAAGTCAATAATAGGTCCACTATCAATTATCTCATCTATTGTTCCTTCTTCTCTACGCGACAATGCATCTGCCACGATGTTCTGTGAGCCCTTGCGGTGCTCTATTTTCAATTTGAGTCCGCGTAACTTCATTGCCCATCTTTCCAAACGACCTCTCAAGTCTTTCTGCTTCAAAAGCCACTTAAGTGCGGCATGATCCGTGACGACTTGGAAGTCCTGCCCTTCAATATAGGCTCTGAACTTCTCTATTCCCTTTATAACCGCTAAACATTCTAGTTCCGTAACGGAATAGTTGCGTTGGGCCTTTGACAATTTTTCAGACATGTATGCTATAGGCAATTCTACACCGTCTTCATTCTTTTGCGCCAACACACATCCTAGTCCGTACAGGCTGGCGTCGCATAACAAAATGAACTGTTTCTGGAAGTCAGGCGTCCGCAGAATTGGTGACGACGTCAACATCTGCTTTAGCGTATCGAATGCCTCGTCGGCTTCCTTATTCCATTCGAATTTCTTGTTCTTTTTAAGAAGGTCTGTCAGTGGGGTTGCTATAGTGGCGTAGTTGTCCACAAACCGCCGGTACCACCCTGATAAACCGAGGAATCGTTTAAGCTGTTTCGCGGAGTTGGGAACTGGAAAGTTCTCGACCGCACTGACCTTTTCTGGGTCGACTTTCAACTGGCCGTGCCCAATGACATAACCTAAATATCTAATCTCAGTCATGCAAAACTTCGATTTGGCTATATTAATTGTCAGGTTTGCCTTTCGCAGATGGCTTGCGATTTCTTCGAGCAATTTCAAATGTGACTCGAAATCTTCTGACAAAACTAGTAAATCGTCTAAGTATACAAATACTCTCGTGCGCAGGGTTGGTGGTATAACTATGTCCATTAATCTGCACAGAGTTTGAGCCGCGTTGCAAAGACCAAACGGCATTACTTTGTACTGATACAATGGTCTGTTTGGAATAGTGAAGGCTGTGTACTGCCGTGACTTCTCTTCCAATGGTATTTGCCAGAACGCGTGTTTCATATCTAGACCCGTAATGTAGCGAGCTGGTGGCAAGCGACTAAGTATGCCATCCACATGAGGTAGTGGATACGCATCCTTGATCGTGAGTTTGTTCACTTCCCTAGAATCTAAACATAAACGAACCTTGGGTCCCTTTCTAACAAGAACGCAATTGCTGCTCCATGGACTCTTGGATTCCTCTATTATTCCTAAGGCCAACATGTTCTCTACTTCTTTAAACATCATTTCCTCTTTTGCTGGTGAGATCGGCCAATGTCGCTGCTTGACAGGCTTTGCGTCACCCACATCAATGCTATGTTCCAACAAAGGTGTTCTCCCTAAACCGTTTCTTTCATAGGACGGTAACTTTGCTATGACTACATCTAGCATCTGTCTTTGTTTAGTCGAAAGCGCGTGTGTTTTGGGAACTTCAAACTCTGACTCCTCTCTGTCTTCCGCGATTTCCGATACTAATTGCTCTTGTCCCACAATTTTATCTAATAATCCGAATTCTCGCCAGAAATCTATGCCTAAATAGACGTCTTGCTTAAGATCTGGGATTACAAAAAATTCAATCGGCTTTCTAAGATCCCGATACACTATCTCCGTCTTGATTTTTCCCGTGACGTTGCATAATGCGTCGTTGGCTGTTTTAATCCTACCTGAGCACTTGCGCACTTTCAAATTCTTCGTCGCTTCCATAGCTGCTTTGCCACCTATGCAACTTATGGACGCGCCTGAGTCCAGTAACGCTAGGTATCGGTTCTTCTCTATTTCAATCTCTGTATAGAGCCTGTTATCTGAGTTCAAAATTATCGCTGAGACTAACTTCCGTCGACATATCTGAACTTCCCTCCAAAATCTCTGTATTCTTCTTTTTGAACGTCCAGTCTCTCTCTCACAAGAGTTGACGTTCCCTAGGATCCGTTCTCTTGCTGCCTTATAATTTGCTTCGCGAATATGATAGGGCTTGAACTGTATTGATCTATCCGGTAATGTTTCATTAAGTTTGTGCTCCTTCTTGAGCGGAGACAGACTTATCGTAAGTTCTGTTTGAGTACTATTATCGTTCTTTATTGTCTTGGATGCGACGACTTCACGTTGATCGTCGCATCCCCTCTCTGGTTTTCCGGCGGGTTGCATTTTTGACACCGGGGCTTGTAAGTGTCTTTTGCCCCGCATCCATAGCAAAAGATACTGCGGGCGTCAAGACAGTCGTCAAAGCGATGCCCGGGCTTGTCGCAGTTCCAACACTTCAACTGCTTTCGTTGAATTGCCGCCACTTCACTGAAATCTTCATTATCAACGTCTGGTTCCAATTGCGAAACTATGGGTCTCTGATGAAAGCTGTTTCTCCCTGCTTGAGGTCGCATCTGTCTACAAAACTGCTCATGTGTGCGGATCTCCGACCTTAATTGAGTTAAGGTGGGCACGTGCAAATGCATAAGCTCATAGCGAAGTGATGGCTTAGCGTGTCTGATAAGAAGCTTTACCAAGGACTCTTCTGTAATCGGGGTATTTAATCGGGCTACGAGCTTCTCTACTTGGAATTGGTATTCTTCGAAAGGTTCTTTTTCTGCCTGTCGCCTACTGTTAATCAACTCCCAGATATCCATATCCGAATCACTTTCCCTGAACTTATTCCTAAATTCTCTGCAAAAGTCCCTCCACTCGAAATGTTGGTAGGAACGATGGAAATTCCAGAACCATTCCCCTGCTTTTCCTATAAAGAATAGGTGTAAATGATCACACAAGAGCTGTTTATCTCCGCTGAGATTCTGCTTAGCTAATGCTTCAACTCGGTAAAGAAATTCTTCGGCTTGCAATCCCTCTTTCGTACCGTCGAACTTAATGTGCCAACTCTGGATGATGCTTGGTACTTTTGCGGGCTGGAATGCCGAATAGGATCTGCCTAACTGTTGACCGTATTGGTGGCTGTTCTCATTGGTCAATACTGCTGGGTGTTCACTGTCGAACTGAGTTTGGTTCTCAGACCTGTGTCTACTAGTATTTGAGGGTTGGTTCCCTATTTGCATGTTTTCAAATTGCAACTGAATAAATTGCGTGAGGTCTTGCTTAAGTATCTGCTGCTGTGCTTGCATGGCGGCTTGGACTATTTTGCTTATTTCTTCAATACTATCCGATCTCGACGTATTGTTGTCGGTTCGACCTGAGCGTCATACCTGTGCGCTGCATAGCTCCTCTTCTTGGTACTACTGGTCTGCCTCTGCGTGACCTTGTCCTAGCAGGATCACTGCTTCGATTTGGATCTACCTCTACTACAATGTTGTTACTGCCTGATGGTGCCGTATCGACTACGTATTCTGCCGCTGATAGTTCTGCCAACAAATTGTTGCGCGACAAAGAAAGTTGATTAGCCGTGCATTCGGTGTGACACAAAGGACACTGGCACGTTTGCGTCAAGCATTCTCGTATGCACTGATTATGGAACGTATGACCGCACCGGGTAGTTGCTTTTAGCTCCTTTGCTATTATGGGCCTCTTACATATCCCACACTCCGTCATGTCTTCGTCTGCAGCAGCTGCTGCCAGATTTGAGTTGCTGTGTCTAACTGACATTCTGTTCTTGAATAACTAACTTACTATTTCCTTTCATATGGGTCTGTGCCTTGGACTGAGGTCTAAAGTATCTCCTACTGATGATTCCCTGAACCCTACATTAATAAAAATTATAAACAACAATGTTGAATTAGCAGCTTAAGTATGTCTTCTTTGTTCCGGTACCGTTCGATCGAAGTAACTCCGAAAGATGTAACTCCACAAACAAATGTCCCATCCTCTCACTACTGGACTGCAACAACTTATCGGGTATGAAGTGTCGGTTCGTTCTGGTCGGCCATTCCGTTTACCTCGAAATAAGGCCGCGATTCCTAGATACGGTTTCCTGAACCACCTCATCAATTCCACAATAAATTCTTCAGTTGATTCTCATTCACATGCTAAGAAGGCCGTTTCAGTATCTGATGTTCACGTGGTCGTCCCGATCCGTACGTACTCGAATCGCGGTCGCAATTCCAATGCGGGAACGTTCAGATCTTTCTGTCAAGCTCTCAACGTGCTCCTGAATTCTGTCTGAATCTAAATTCTTAAAAGCTTTAAAAAAAATAGAGCAACTAAGTGAGTCTCGCAACTCACTTCCGGGGCCTAGTAACCTTGCTTCAACGTCCACTGCGGGCGCGAAACTAAGTAACTGTTTCACAAATTTTATGTTATATTCTAAATAATATTTATGTCCTCAGGCCCCACTCGTTGGGCGCCATATTATTATTTGTAGTGTACCAGTTAGTAACCGTTACGGTCGGTGTTCACCCTGGGATCGACGGTAGTCTTTGCCCACGGTGTATAGGAGATTTCGGAGTCGTGCACTTCTAGCGTTGCTCGGTTCTAAGCTCGTCGGAACGGGGGGGGTTCTTCCTTGTCTCCTAAATAACACCACTCTACTCTAATAATTATTTAAGTGCACTTCACTGTTCGTTAATGATCGGAAAAATAGTTGTAATGGGACCTGTTGGAAACGGACAGACGTAGGGTTGCATTCAGGAACAGAGAAACTGCCGTTTGATCAGGGTGGCTAAGGTGTTGTTTGCTCCCCTTTCTTTACCCTCCCTACCTTGATACCTCGATATTGATCTATGGGGTATCCCTTGTACAAATGTTCTCTACAGATTCAAACGACTTCGGAGGAGACTGAAAACCGCATCACAAAGCAACAGACCCAAAAAAAATAACCGTCTATTCCATAGTAATAAGTTCTCTATTTAATATTAAATTCAAAATAAACTTCGTATTCATGACCGCCATAACATAATATTGAAATTATAAATCGAAATTCAAAACAAAAGGGTAAAATTCAAAAATCATTTCAGCTTCATCTTACGTTAATTATCCTATCTGCCACACCGATAGTCACCGCATTCACTTATAACTATATATATATATGGAGCTAAACATTTAGGTTTGTTTTTACGGACTTACGCTCGTTTCCGGCGATGCAGGTTCGTTGGGCCCATCGAAGATGCAGATTCCTGTAAAAGTGTCGCTTCTCGTGTTATAAGTAATGGAATGGGGTGGCTGTGTGGTGCATGTGCAGTTACAATAAATGTAGATACTAAATAGAAATAGAAATTAACCTAGATAAATGGCTCTTAAATTCTTAATACTAAATTCCAAATTAACAAAACGTTTTAAACTTCTCTCATCCTAGTGAGTGCTTGGTCAGTGCTGGGATCAGTGCTGGATCTAAGTCATTGTGGGAAATGTGGAATAGCGGTACAAGGTCGGGGCAATAATATTAAGGCGTGGTTTAGCCGTTTGGGCTACGCCGATGCACACGGATGAGCCGGCTTAAAATTGGCTGTCCCGTATAGCGGCTATTACGTCACCAGATTGGGGTTAGTTGGCACGTGTGCTCGGCTCCTCATCCACGTGATCTCTATCCCTCTATCCTTATTTTTCTTGTATTCCACCTTTCGCCGCTTCCTCCTACCGACCGGTTGCCTTTGTATTGTCAGTGGCCACTTGCCACACCGTGGCAAGGATAGGAATAGCGCGAACGCGCCACGCGACTTGCGCGAGGCTAACCGGCCGGTGGTGATCACTCTGCGGGTCTTCACTGTAACACAAATATGTATGTCTCACTTAACTGTTCACTATCTGTCCCTTATATTTACCTTTTAGCTATTTGTCCACTACTTCTGGTCTTTGCTATAGTTTATAACTTATAACAATAACTATAGCTTTGGTCTTTGTTCAAAGAAAAATAGGCCAACTACTTGGGCACGTGGCTGCGGTTTCTTATAATTTTTTACTGATTATTCTACAGATATTATTTCGATGCGTCTGTTCCCTTTCGATCGCAAATTTAAATGGACGACAAGTTCTATGCTAGCATTCGCTGCTACGTGACCGTGAAAATCTCCAAACTTCCAATAACGGACCTTTTTCTGATCTTCTTTATACAGGCTCTCAGTGCTCTCACCTCGAGCGCGCCCGAAAGAGATAGTTAGTATTGTACATCTTCGAGTTGGAGCGAGATGCCTATATCGCGCTCCCTGTTACAGAATTCGACACCCTACCTTTTGGATAAGGCATTTCCGACTGCCGTTGCGACTAAAATTAATTAAATGTTTTAATGTTTTTAAAACATTAAAAATTAAATGTTTTTTTCCTTGGGACCCCACAAGATGTCTCCTTCACTGCGTTGCACACTTTTGACCAAAATTATAATACCCTCTGCAAGGGTATAACAACAGCCTCAAGCTTCTTATTTTTATTTTTAAGCTTATTTCTATCAAAAACCATTTCCGATCGTTCAGTTATATGGCAGCTATAAGATATAGTCCGCGGATCGTTAAAATGAAATTTCGCGGATGAAATTTTGAAGGTTGGATAAACTTACCAAAAATATAATCTGTACTAAGTTACAGCTTTCTATCTGCAAGAACACGAAAGATGGGTAATTTCTGAACGTTTAGTTATATGGCAACTATAGAGTATAGTCGGCCGATTCTTCTGAAATTTGGTAGGTTGGATCAACTGATCAGAAATAGAACCTGTACTAAGTTCCAGTTTATATCTTTAAAAATACAAAAGTTGGGTCAATTCCGATTCTTCAGTTATATGGCAGCTATAGGATATAGTGGACCGATCCCGGTCGTTCGTTCGCGTGCAAAGGAAAGAAGGGTGTGTGCAAAGTTTCAAGACGATAGCTTCAAAACTGAGAGACTAGGTCGCGTAGAAACGGACAGACAGACGGACAGACAGACGGACAGACGGACATGCTCATATCAACTCAGGAGGTGATCCTGATCAAGAATATATATACTTTATAGGGTCGGAGATGTCTCCTTCACTGCGTTGCACACTTTTGACCAAAATTATAATACCCTCTGCAAGGGTATAACAACAATAATTTCGATCTTACAATAAACCAAAATAATAACAAGTGCCTGAAAAATTGTAAACAAAAAAGGTAAACAAGTCCATCAGCTGTTTTCGTGTATTCACCCTCCCCTAAAAATCATTCCATCATTAGAGTAGGCATGCACAAGCCTCTTGCAGAACAACAAAATCTTAAAAGCAATAGGCGTTTTATGTGATGTCGACTGTCGAAATATACCCTGCTCCGTTCTCAGTATATTGTTTTCAATGATTCGTATAAATATGTACATATATACAAAAAATTTCACTGCTAACACTTAATCTTATTCCTAAATAAATTTAAAATGTCTACTAAAATATTAAAAAAATCTAACATAACAAATAATATTAATTCTTTCGTCATTTCAACAAATAACGAATACCCGAATTTTGTTAGGGTAGACAGCCTGAAAAGTAAGAAAAATCCTAATTTTGTGCGCTGGCTTCGAAACGAAATCTCACGCACACATACACCCGTGTATGTGAATGTGTGACACGCATACATACAAAGAACAATCCAATCGCAGACCAACCTTCTTCTTCGCGCTCCTTTCAGCGACTGAGAAACAGAAAGCATTCTATGAAAATATGAGCGTAAGATGAACGAACGATGAGCGTAAGAGAGCGTAAGAAATCCTCTCTGGGGCCTGCTGGGGCCTGTCGCAAGACATTTCTGCGTCCATTTTGGTTGTATGAAATGGGTTGTCTATATGCTGTATGGTTAGTGATTAAAGTCAACCAAGAAGATTCATTACAGAATTCATATGGAGGATTAAATAAGGTGATGTGGTTGTGATTCAAATAAGAATTCATAACAGTAGCAGGAAAATAAGCTTAAACTAATCAGCTCCTTATTTAATTAGTGAAAGATGAGAATTAACCAGGGTCAGTTGTGCACGACGAAATTGGACCGCTGTTTTTAAATCTGTCGACATCGCACGGGATGATTATTGGTTAGTGTTCCAGATAGCCACTATAGCCAGATTAAATAGCAGGTGATCACCAGAAGAATGTGGTCAATTAAGAGTTATTAATGGAATCTGGGAAACAACAGTATTCGAGTTATTGGAAAAAGGTATGGTAATTATGTCTTCCCTAGATTAATCAGAGTCATGATATTGATCTAACTCGTTTACAATTTGCAGTTTCAATCTGACTGACCCATCAACAAGTGGCTGCTCAGGAGCAGGTGGCGGATTCCTGATTTTCTGCGCCGTTTCCCAGCGCGTAGCAGCACCACTATGAAGCCTTCGGGATAAGGTATTAACCAGAACATCGGGGGATGCATAAGAGATTCCGTTCCAGCTAAAGATGTTCATTTTCATTTCAGACTTCAGCAGCTTGTTATACCCTTGCAGAGGGTATTATAATTTTGTCCAAAAGTGTGCAACGCAGTGAAGGAGACATCTCCGACCCTATAAAGTATATATATTCTTGATCAGGATCACCTCCTGAGTTGATATGAGCATGTCCGTCTGTCCGTCTGTCCGTCTGTCCGTCTGTCTGTCTGTCTGTTTCTACGCGAACTAGTCTCTCAGTTTTAAAGCTATCGACTTGAAACTTTGCACACACCCTTCTTTCCTTTGCACGCAGTATATAAGTCGGAACGACCGGGATCGGCCGACTATATCCTATAGCTGCCATATAACTGATTGATCGGAAATGGTATAACTTTGGTGTTTTTAGAGTTAGAGAGTTCAAATTTGACACGAGAGCTATTTTTAGCAAAACATTACGACATGCCAAATCTCATAAGGATCGGACGACTATATCCTATAGCTGCCATATAACTGAACGATCGGAAATGACCCAACTTTCGTGTTTTTGAAGACCCAACCTACCAAATTTCATTAGGATCGGCCGACTTTATCCCATAGCTGCCATATAACTGAACGATCGGAAATGGTATTTGGTAGATATATCAACTTTCGTATTTTTGAAGATAGAAGTTTGGGACTTTTTTTAGATTTTGTATTGTAATAAATTGGATTATATTTTCCTATTCCCATAAGGATCGGCCAACTATATCCGATGTTTGCGATATATATCCGGTTTTAACTGCAAGGGTATATCAACTTCGGCTCCGCCCGAAGTTAGCTTTCCTTTCTTGTTTTGTTTTAAGACTGTTTTCCCTTTTTTAAGTCAAACTATTGTTTCTCAAAATATAATAAAGTAGGAAGATGATCCGGAAAAGTAGAGAACGGTTGTTATTGTTGTGGGAGTAGCTGCCGCAGTGGAAGAGAGTGTTTGTCAATTTGTTCTATTTGAATCTTGGCCTATTCAAGCCTATTAAGAATGAAAAGATCAGATAGGATAGATGAAAAGATTCTCATTTGGATGAGAAACTGACGAGGCTGCAAGTCTGCCGCTGAATTCAGTGTAAACTTCGACAACAGATTTAATATTGGGTAGGTCACGTATGGTTTGATTCATAACATATCTACCAGATTTAGAAGTTTTACGGGTTTAGAATTTTTCTAAATTAGTGAGTACGTGGATTCGAGTTAGATTTGGCTGCATAAATGTGGGAGCATGCGGTCAATAATAGTAATAGCAGCAAGACATCTATTTTTTCAGAGGGTTATTGGATTTTAGCAGCATTGTGAAGGTAAACCTGAATTAGTCGTAAGTGTAGAAATTAGCAGGAACTTGACAAATCTGATTCAACTAGAACTCCTATTTAGTTGTGGCGGATAATGGAAACATCAAAAGAGACATACTTTTTCCTGGATTATAATTTATAAGCAGCACAAGAGCCCGGGAAAAACGCAACTGCTGATTCAGATGATTCCACCAAGTCATGCAGATGGGGAATGCACAAATATTGCAAAATTGAACAAATCAAAATATTATTTTAAGGAGTAATTTATATAATGTATTGAATATGTATTTATGTTTTTACGAAAGATTATAAACAATGTTAAAGTGGATCCAAGTTGAATGTCTTGACCAGATGGGTTAGAGAGTCTATTTTTCTAGACAGTTTTTTGATGGTACGGTTACTGCGCTGGACAGCGCCGAGTAAGTCCTCTTCCATTGATGGCCGAATTATTAAAACCTTCAATCTGGTATACAAAAGCGTCATTAGTGGAGTAGCTGGAATCAAGTTGGGCCGACGCAGGCGGCCGGCGAGAAGGTTTTAACAGCTTAAGCGCTCGGCAGGATGTCCTAGATGGAGACTCAGGTAGACAAGAGGATGGACTGGAGACATGACGCTGTGGTAAGGAGCAGCTGGAGTCAGGCTTGGCTGTCGAGGGCGTTCGGCGATGTGGTTTGGATAATTCAAGTGCACGGCGAGATGTAGTTGGTGGAGACTGTGATTGGCGGAAGGTGAACTGGAATCACGGCGCTGGGGCGAGGAGTAGCCAGGGCCAGTATGGGCTAGCATAAGCGATCGGCAAGGTGCCTTTGATGATTCAAGCATACGACTTGATGTTGTAGGTGGAGACAGGGCTCGGCGAGGAGATGAGCTGGTTTCGCAGCACTGAGGTGTGGAGTAGCTGGAGCCTGCTTGGGCAAGTATTTGTACCCAGCGAGATGACTTTGACGATTTAAGCTCTCGGCTTGATGTTGTTGGTGGTGATATGGATTGACTAGTTGATGAGCTGGAGTCGCGGCACTGGGGCTAGGAGCCAGTGTGTGCTAAGAAGAGGGAAAATATAAATAAAAATAATAAGGAACACGCTTGAAATCGGGAATATAAAAATATATTCCAATTTATTACAATACAAAATCTAAAAAAAGTCCCAAACTTCTATCTTCAAACATACCAAAGTTGGTATTTCTACCAAAAACCATTTCCGATCGTTCAGTTATATGGCAGCTATAAGATATAGTCGGCCGATCGTTATGAAATTTGGCATGTCGTATTATTTTGCCAAAAATAGCGCTCGTGTAAATTTGAACTCTCTCACTCTAAAAACACCGAAGTTATACCATTGCCGATCAATCAGTTTTATGGCAGCCATAGGATATAGTCGGCCGATTCCGGTCGTTCTGACTTATATACTGCGTGCAAAGGAAAGAAGGGTGTGTGCAAAGTTTCAAGCCGATAGCTTTAAAACTGAGAGACTAGTTTGCGTAGAAACAGACAGACGGACATGCTCATATCAACTCAGGAGGTGATCCTTATCATGAATATATATACTTTATAGGGTCGGAGATGTCTTCTTCACTGCGTTGCACACTTTTGACCAAAATTATAATACCCTCTGCAAGGTTATAAAAACATGAAGCAGAGAATACCCAAGCCGCTATAGTAATGCAAATTAGAAATCCACGTACCACAGTTTTTAAAATAGTTAAAAATTGGTTGTGAAATTTTAGGATTAGAAGCACACACTAATCAAAGGATTAAGATAGTATATTTGCCACAACATTTATGTTATATTTGATTCAAATTGAGTTATGGTCAAGTATATTCACTTTCCGGATTCAGAGTACAGGTGTAGATTAGGCACAATAATAAGTGTTTTCACGTAAAAAAGATAAGCCACAGTCGAAACTAATGATTTAAATTTTCCAATTCTTTTTCAATGCATTTTTTTTTTTTTACTTATTCTTTTCTTTTTTTCAATGCATGCCAACGGTTTTTTTTAAACTGCTGATTAGTGTTTTAATACTCTGCTGCTATTGCTATTACATTTGCTACTACTGTTATTCCTACTTTTCTACTACTATGCCTAAAAGCTAATACGCATGCTTGCATATCAGAATCAAATTGTAAACATCGGTGCAGTGCGCTGTTGCCAGATTGACCAGCTAATAATTCATAAAATTAAAAGAAAAATTCCAAGGCACTGATTGTCGGGGAAGGCAGAAAAGCCATACCTTTCCCACCTGCGGCTCCAAACTACTAGATGACTCCTAAATCTTGACCTTGCCGCCGCTCTACTGAGGAACTCTCTGGAGGTACTCCAGCTACTTCGCCATGGTGCACCGGCTCTTCACTACACTTCCCTTCCTCCCGACGCCGGACTTCTGATTTGGCCACCTGGTTCACAGGACGGCATCTGGACCCTACGTTCGAATAAAATACCATAGAAATTTTTAATACCTTATTTTATTCAGCCACTACTTTATTTTCTTAAAGCCGTCAATAAATTTCATCAATATATGCATTTACTCCTGACTCATCCCTGACGAATCCATACTACAGACATCCACGAATTTCTTCCGCCCTGGAGCACTGGCTTTTCAATACATTCCCCATCTTCTCGACGCTGGACCTCTGATTTGGCCACCAGGAACATAGGTCGGCGCCTAGATGCTACGTTCACGCAAAAATATTCGTGAACACATCCCCCGATCAATCCTAGCTGCAGTCATCTTTATACCCTTGCAGAGGGTATTATAAATTTGTCCAAAAGTGTGCAACGCAGTGAAGGAGACATCTCCGACCCTATAAAGTATATATATTCTTGATCAGGATCACCTCCTGAGTTGATATGAGCATGTCCGTCTGTCCGTCTGTCTGTCTGTCTGTTTCTACGCGAACTAGTCTCTCAGTTTTGAAGCTATCGTCTTGAAACTTTGCGCACATCCTTCTTTCCTTTGCACGCAGTATATAAGTCGGAACGGCCCGGATTGGCCGACTATATCCTATAGCTGCCATATAACTAAACGATCGGAAATGGTACTTGGTAGAAATATCAACTTTCGTATTTTTGAAGATAGAAGTTTGCGACTTTTTTTAGATTTTGTATTTTATTTAATTGGTTTTATTATAATGTAATCATAAGGATCGACCAACTATATCCGATGTTTGCGATATATATCCGGTTTTAACTGCAAGGGTATATAAACTTTGGCTCCGTCCGAAGTTAGCTTTCCTTTCTTGTTTTAGATTTTGTTTTGTAATAAATTGGATTATATATTCATATTCCCATAAGGATCGGCCAACTATATCCGATGTTTGCGATATATATCCGGTTTTAACTGCAAGGGTATATCAACTTCGGCTCCGCCCGAAGTTAGCTTTCCTTTCTTGTTTTACATTATTTAACTCCACCCGAATATCCCCATCCTCTAATATCTTCCTATTTATTTGCTCTAGAATTTGGGTGGGCTTTCGGAGAAATCTCTTGAGAGTTTGCAGATAATTTTCAAATGAATAAGAGGACCCTGAAACCGGATCACCGATTTGCTGAATGGTCTCTCTTACATGAAGTAAGCCATGGACATTGTATGAAACACTGCTCTGTCCAAAAATGGTGGGGAAATTCGAAACGAATAAATCCAACATATTTTGGGCAGTATTGATGTTAGACTCTCGTTGTGAATAAGAGGACAACATCCTGAAAGCGCAGTGTAGCAAGAGGAATTCGTAATACTGGTCTGTATGAATGGCATCTTTGAGAGCTATAATGCCATTATATAAAAGGAATGGCCGAAATTCCGTTGATATTCAATGTGGTAAATCATCCAATGACCTTGGCTTTCTTGCAAACTCTATAGGGACATTACTTCTCAGTGATTTTAAGCATTCCGATATTAAATTTTAGCTTGATTTGGAAACCCTAAATTTATTATTAATTTTATTACCTACTATTCTTAGTAAAAATTTTCGCATGACACCTAATTCTATTAGGTGCATACAATCTAGAGGGACTTGGGTCACCATTTTGATCACAAGTTTTTCTAAAGCGGACGGACTACGGACAACTATGCGGTAAATATTCTACCTTTTGTATGATGTTCTGGGTATGTTCTGATGCTAAAGATTTCATCTGATATCAATTCTGATAGCACGTTCAGTGCTGAATGTCAATACAGACTCTACTTTTTTCGCTACTTGAGTGCATTTACTGGACGTGTGTCCAGGCATGCCTGTAACAAATGCACGAGCAGGTGCATCACATACGATTGCCCTAATTTCTAAACCAATTTTTCTATTGGAAATAGTTAAACCGTTATTAAGAAAACTCTGACAATTCGGACGAAAATTTTGACAAAAAATCATTGCAATTGGAAGGCTTATTATGGTCCAGAAAAACTTCTATTGGCAAAACAGGGCGGCCAGGGAGATTATTAATTCTAATAAGAATGGGTCATAATTGTGCCCGAGAACTTTTAGTAATTGGAAGTCGGTCAATGTTTAAATCAATACTGAGAGCATCTGGCAATTGAGGGAACGGACTACTAAGCGGTAAATATTCTACAGGCGACAGGCAAAAAAAAAATAGATTTTCTGGATTTTTTTTTTGGCCAAGGAATATATAATCCAATTTATTACAATACAAAATCTATTAAAAGTCCCAAACTTCTATCTTCAAAAATACGAAAGTTGATATTTCTACCAAATACCATTTCCGATCGTTCAGTTATATGGCAGCTATGGGATATAGTCGGCCGATCCTAATGAAATTTAATAGGTCGGATTAACTGACCAAAAATATAATCTGTACCAAGTTCCAGCTTTCTATCTTCAAAAACACGAAAGTTGGATCATTTCCGATCGTTCAGTTATATGGCAGCTATAAGATATAGTCGGCCGATCCTTATGAAATTTAGCATGACGTAATGTTTTGCCAAAAATAGCTCTCATGTCAAATTTGAACTCTCTAACTCCAAAACCACCAAAGTTATACCATATCCGATCAATCAGTTATATGGCAGCTATAGGATATAGTCGGCCGATCCGGGCCGTTCCGACTTATATACTGCGTGCAAAGGAAAGAAGGGTGTGTGCAAAGTTTCAAGTCGATAGCTTTAAAACTGAGAGACTAGTTTGCGTAGAAACAGACAGACGGACAGACAGACGGACAGACGGACAGACGGACAGACGGACATGCTCATATCAACTCAGGAGGTGATCCTGATCAAGAATATATATACTTTATAGGGTCGGAGATGTCTCCTTCACTGCGTTGCACACTTTTGACCAAAATTATAATACCCTCTGCAAGGGTATAAAAATAAAATTTTTGCCTCTGGCGGCTCTGCAGCCTTTATTCGTAGGCCCTATTTTTTTAAAGGGGGTCCATGGCCGAACACCTAACGCCCTTAATTTTTGATCTAGAACAAAAAATCAAGTTTTGTTAGTTTTTGTAGGACACACGTAGGATTTTTTCGATATATTGATTTTTTGCAAAATGGTGAGTAATTGAAAACAATTTTTAATTTTCACGAACAAAAAACGTCACAAAATTGTTGATTAAAAGCAATATAAAAAAAAATCCTACGTGTGTCGATAGACATAGGTATTCTGAGTATACTGTCAAAGTTTTAGAATGATAGGTTAAGAGTTGTTCGAGTAATGTGTTCGGCCAACTCAAAAAAAGCGGTTTCGAGAAAAACGCGTTTAAAGTTTTAAGTACTGTGGGATATACCTGTGAGGCATTGCCGCAGAATGAAAAATTTGGACACTTAGACACTTTGGCCGGACTCCATCTTTTGATATGTTATTTTTAAGACCCAACAGAATTTTTTAAGCGAAAAAAAAAATTTTCGATTTTTTCAAAACTACTCAGATGTCCCCCTTTAACTCTAATAACCGAAAATACCTTTTGTTTGGTTTCTTAACATCATCAAAAAGTACCTTACTTATTCTACTAGTGATGCCATATAATGAGGGAGTACTGCAATCACTTTCTTTTTTCTCAATTTTTGGAATCTTTTTGGAATTCTGCCCCAGTGTGCACCGCTCAAATAAATGGTATATGCGCATAGTATAGTGGTGCATAAATTCAAGTTTAGTAAACAGTTGGTTGTTGTACCGAAGAGACATAACCCATACAGACGGCGAATTGAAACATATACCGCTCATAAATTTCCAGTTGGGTGTTGCTTCCGAGCTTTTCAACGCAAGTCAAACTACAGTTGTCGCCAAAAAGAGAGGTCGTCCATCATCACTCCCTTTTGACAATGAATTTATCCCCATCATCACCAGCTCCTTCTTCGGACTCTGAATCAAACCCCTATAAAAGAGCTTATATGGCAGACCCAGCAAAATCACTTCGACTTGATGGTTATAATCATTGGCCGGAATGGGGAACAAGAGGAAGATGTAGGTTATGCAGCACTGGATTTCCAAGCTGTAAATGCAGCAAATGTAATGTGCACTTGTGCTTCAATCCCCAAAAAAATTGTTTCGTGTCCTATCATACATTAATATAAATAAACGGCATTTAAAAGAATCAACTTGAATTTAAATTATAACACAATTGCCCAATGTTACATATACCCAACATCCTGTAGCTCTTGAACTAGGACACCGAGGACATTGAAATTTTTTTCAGTTGATATTGGGGTCAACTCTAGCTTATATGTCTACTCAAAAAATTTTTGGTCACGCCCATTTTAATTTGGGCATGAGAGGGTTAATGTAAGTTTGTCACAAAACTAAACATTTCGTCAAAATTCAGGAACAAAATCGTCTTGTATAGTCAAAATGGGACCGCCAAAATTGGAAAAATGATGTCCTGTGGTCGGATGAAACCAAAATTAATATGTTTGGATCTGATGGTAGACCATATGTGAGACGCCCAAAAAACACAGAATTCAAACCGAACCATACAAAAAAAATTATTAAGCATGGTGGAGGAAATATCATGCTATTGGGATGCTTCTCCGCCTCTAAAGTTGGTCCGATATTCCGTATTAACGACAAATGTGTGCTCCACAATACCTTAATACCACAGAATGTTATGCTGCCATTTGCCGAAGAAAAAATGCCGTTACAGTGGATTGGATTATTTGAGATCTTTTTATACCCTTGCAGAGGATAATATATTTATATAGCAATAGGTTATAGCTATATCTTATACAACTTTCAAATTCCAAAAGTATATTAAATAAAATATATGGGAATGGTGTTCATAATTCTAAAAGTATGGCAGGGTTTTGTTTCGGGCGAAGCCGAAGTTGATATACCCTTGCAGCTAAAACCGGATATACATATATCGCAAACATCGGATATAACTGTCTGATCCTTATGTGAATATGACAATATAACCCAATTTATTATAATAAAAAATCGAAAAAAAAAGTCCCAAACTTCTTTGGTATCTTCAAAACCCCTTCTACCAAAACCCATTTCCGATCGTTCAGTTATATGGCAGCTATAAGATATAGTCGGCCGATCGTTATGAAATTTGGTAGGTCGGATTATCTGACCAAAAATAGAATCTTTACTTAGTTTCAGCTTATCTTCAAAAACACGAAAGTTGGGTCTTTCCCGATTGCTCAGTTATATGGCAGCTATGGGATATAGTTGGCCGATCCTAATGAAATTTGGTAGGCCGAATAAACTGACCAAAAATATAATCTTTACCAAGTTCCAGCTTTCTATCTTCAAAAATACGAAAGTTAGGTCATTTCCGATCGTTCAGTTATATGGCAGCTATAAGATATAGTCGGCCGATCCTTATGAAATTTGGCATGTCGTAATGGTTTGCCAAAAATAGCTCTCTTGTCAAACTCTCTAACTCTAAAAACACCAAAGTTATACCATTTCCGATCAATCAGTTATATGGCAGCTATAGGATATAGTCGGCCGATCCGGGCCGTTCCGACTTATATACTGCGTGCAAAGGAAAGAAGGATGTGCGCAAAGTTTCAAGACGATAGCTTCAAAACTGAGAGACTAGTTCGCGTAGAAACGGACAATAAGACAGACGGACAGACAGACGGACATGCTCATATCAACTCAGGAGGTGATCCTGATCAAGAATATATATACTTTATAGGGTCGGAGATGTCTCCTTCACTGCGTTGCACACTTTTGGACAAAATTATAATACCCTCTGCAAGGGTATAAATATATTATATTATATTTAAACTACACAATAAATTTTTTTTTAATAAATCGAAACAAACTAACGTCCCTAATTTTTGATCTAGAACAAAAAATCAAGTTTGGTTAGTTTCTGTATCTC
This sequence comes from Drosophila malerkotliana malerkotliana, assembly GCA_018153235.1. Lineage (NCBI taxonomy): Eukaryota > Metazoa > Arthropoda > Insecta > Diptera > Drosophilidae > Drosophila > Drosophila malerkotliana. The sequence continues at coordinate 1,264,526 of JAECXV010000147.1, forward strand.
AACGGCTATCGACACATGTAGGATTTTTTCGATATATTGATTTTTTGCAAAATAGTGAGTGAACAAAATTTTCAATTTTCACGAACAAAAAACGTCACAAAATTGTTGATAAAAAAAAAGGAAGTAAAATAAGAAAAAAATCCTACGTGTGTCGATAGACATAGGTATTCTGAGTATACTGTCAAAATTTTAGATCGATAGGTTAAGAGTTGTTCGAGTTATGTGTTCGGCCAACTCAAAAAAAGCGGTTTCGAGAAAAACGCGTTTAAATTTTAAGTACTGTGGGATATACCTGTGAGGCATTGCCGCAGAATGAAAAATTTGGACACTTAGACACTTTTGCCGGACTCTATCTTTTAATATGTTATTTTTAAGGCCCTAAAGAATTCTTTTTTCGATTTTTTCAAAACTTTACACAGATGTCCCCCCTTAATTGTTTGGATAACCCGATATGCAAATAGGACCCGCCCGGTTTTTCGGGTTTTTCTAAGCAAATAAATTTATAAAACGGCTTTACTTTGACCCCTTGAGCATTTAATATCTCAATATCCCCTTTCGTTTCAGACTTGAGTAAACGAAGCCCATGCAATTTGTTTTTGTTTTTCGAACATGTCGCCAGGAAAAGTCGGGGAAGGAATTTTGGTACTGAAGGGTATTGACTAACTCACCACTGCACCAATACATCTAACTTCACCAATGCATCAAACGGCACCAATACCCCTTAAGGATGTAGTCTCATGTGTGAGGTTGAAAAAATCGATTTTTTTTTTTCACATATTTTGATAGTATTGTTTATTAAGAATGTACTGTTAAAGTTTCAAATAAAAATATCAAACAAGAAAGGAAAGCTAACTTCGGGCGGAGCCGAAGTTTATATACCCTTGCAGTTAAAACCGGATATATATCGCAAACATCGGATATAGTTGGCCGATCCTTATGGAAATAGGAAAATATAATCCAATTTATTACAATACAAAATCTAAAAAGAGTCCCAAACTTCTATCTTCAAAAATACGAAAGTTGATATTTCTACCAAATACCATTTCCGATCGTTCAGTTATATGGCAGCTATGGGATATAGTCGGCCGATCCTAATGAAATTTGGTAGGTTGGGTCAACTGACCAAAAATAGAATCTGTATTCAATTCCAGCTTTCTATCTTCAAAAACACGAAAGTTGGGTCATTTCCGATCGTTCAGTTATATGGCAGCTATAGGATATAGTCGTCCGATCCTTATGAAATTTGGCATGTCGTAATGTTTTGCTAAAAATAGCTCTCGTGTCAAATTTGAACTCTCTAACTCTAAAAACACCAAAGTTATACCATTTCCGATCAATCAGTTATATGGCAGCTATAGGATATAGTCGGCCGATCCCGGTCGTTCCGACTTATATACTGCGTGCAAAGGAAAGAAGGGTGTGTGCAAAGTTTCAAGTCGATAGCTTTAAAACTGAGAGACTAGTTCGCGTAGAAACAGACAGACGGACAGACGGACAGACGGACAGACGGACAGACGGACAGACGGACAGACGGACAGACGGACATGCTCATATCAACTCAGGAGGTGATCCTGATCAAGAATATATATACTTTATAGGGTCGGAGATGTCTCCTTCACTGCGTTGCACACTTTTGGACAAAATTATAATACCCTCTGCAAGGGTATAATAATGACAGAGATACAGCCCATAATCTAGAGCGCGCCTACACCGAAAAGTATGAGTTTCTCGGTAGCGTCTAAACTTTAAACGCGTTTTTCTCGGAACGACATTTTTGTGTGCGGCGCAGGTGATTCACAAGGTTCTATGGTACCGATCTGACTGAAATTTGGATATGTTGTTCTAAAAAGTAACACCTCTGTCCCGTACTAGAATCATTTATTTTTAATGATTAGTTTTTTTTTTATCAATTATTTAAGATAAATTTTTTTAATTTTTTTAATTTTTTTTTTTTTGTGACTTCGCCATTTTTTTGTTTATTGATGAAAATGTTTCATTCTAGTACGGGACAAAGCCATAAGCTTACAAAACAATAATCTATTCTAATTTTTTGTTTCGGATGACTCTAGCAGTCAAAATCACCTGCGCCAGGGACCTACCTTTTTTTTTATATGCATACTTTGGCATGCTATAAAGTGTATTAAACTACACACGAAAAAATTAAACAAAATATTTTCAAATAGTTTATGATGCTTATAATAACATATTTAAAAATTGAAACGATCGCATTATTTCTTATTACAAAAAAAATTTTTTGAAATAACCTCTAAAAAGTAGGCCGGCACATGAGACTACATCCTTAAAGTACTAGTACATCATACTGCATCACTTCACTTCTCACCATTATATCACCATCCCTTACGTAACTGTGTTCTTCACGTGGAAAGATGGAAGCCATTATCTCAAACCCCAGCATCAGCAACAATATGGATCTCAGCATGGAAGAAGATGGAGTCAGTTTAAATGGAAACGTGGATGCACTACTCATATCCATCGCCAGCTCTGTTAGCTTCTTTGAAAAAAGTGTTACTACTTCACCTAGGCTTTCCTGGTTTTCTTCAGGCTCTAACCCGGCTCTAAGTGACTGCACAACTAAAACTGCCCCCGTAAATTAGAAAGTATCACTGTGATGGAGACTTCAGATGCTGACCAAATGGAATGCAACACTGACCCGCTAACCACTTCTACTCCGAAAATCTCTCGGGAGCTCTCCTTGCTTATTGGAAAACCAGGACCAATGTGCAGTAAGAGGAAGAAATTATTCCCTCTATCCTTATCCCTGCGCAAGCGCCCCAAGCGCGGCACTGCTAACAATAACAAAATCTCCCGCGATAATCTTCTACCGGAAGTTAATACAAATGTTGCTAATTTGCCCCCATAAGTATAAACTCAGCTAAGGAACCTAACTTTCCCACCAACCGTAAATCTGGGTATAAAATTCGGGATAATTTTCTCCAAGACGGACCTTCTTCCAGCAAGGATGCTGCAAATCTACTCAGACTGTCTTCTCATCGTAATGCAGAGGATAAAACCCCGCCTATTTTCCTTCATAATATCACTACCATCCAACCCCTTCTTGATACTCTCAATTCCATTCCAGGAGTTATGGAGCAAAAAAAAAAATCTCTTTATGGAAACTGCATTGAAAAAATCTGCAACATCTCCATCACATACCAGCTAATCATGAATAAACTAGAGACTGAAAATAAACACCTTGTGATCAAATCCGTAAGCTCATCAACAACCTGGGATTCACTGTCCGTTACATAAACAACATTAAACACCGCCGCAGCCATAAGCCACTTATTATTGAAGTTGAACTTGCACCGTTCCTAGATAACTCAAACGAAAAAATTGTATCTATTACTATGATAGGTAATCAAAGAGTTACATTTGAGCGACAGTACCGTAGAATGGAGCCAGCCATGTGTCACCGTTGCCAGCGCTTTGGTCACACCAAAAATTTCTGCCGTCGGGACTTTGTCTGCCTCAAATGTGCTGGTAATCCGAAGTGCGCTAACTGTGGTCTTGGCCATGTTGCCAGTTATAAAGGCTGCTCTGTGTTTAAAGAAGCCAAATTTCGACTTCTTGCCTACCGAGCTGACACAGCCATCAGTCGCCCCAGGGACGGAACCAATTCTCAACCTAGCCATTATGACAATCGCCAACAACTGGTTTTTACTCATGATAACAATAGGGATCAACTGTGGCCTAGTGGCCGTAGAACAGCTACTTCACCTGACTATCAACCAAAACTCAATAAAGCTAACCCCTTCCGTACTAAACCTAATTTGGGAAAAAAGGTCACATTCAAAAACTCTTCTAATAAGTCAATCCATATTCCGCACACACGTAACCCTGCTGAAAATCACATATATAAATTCCAACAGAGCTTAGTAAAGAACAGCGACTCATACATAACAAACCTGTTTTTAACCAAAATGATGTTATGCATTCCAGTTCTAATGTTAGTCAATCACTCAAATCTGAGGGTACTTGCCACCCAAAACAAACTCATGCAGCTCTAACTATTCCAAATGGCCGTCCTTAAAAATCTTGGACCACTCCTTTGCCAGCAAATGATGACCTTCTATTATAAATGAGTGTGTCGGGTCAAGCAGCAGCACGGCGTTTAATGTTTATGTTTAAATAATGTTCATGTAATGTTTAGTGTAATGATTAGTGTAATGTTTATTTATTAGGCTTAAGTTTGTACAAAGGCTTTGTTGATCGCAAGCCGACTCTCTCTCGGCCGCTCGACTCAACAAGCTTTCTATAGAGAGTTTTAGCTCGGCAATGTCTAGGTCGGGCCGCCCTCTCCACTTTCGAGAGCTTTAGCTCGAGGTGACTTGTCGGGCCGCCCTCTCTCTGTATTTACTTGAGTCCCCGCATGCACCATAAGCTGGTCTATCTGCGGATCATCCGGCTTCATCTGCATGCAGGAATAAACATTTGTAACGTTCAAAATTAATTAAATTCGTCTTTTTAGTTACGGCATTGAAAACGCTCAATGACCAAACAGAGTGTGTCCTCTGTAGGAGATTTGGGTAAGAAACTGGATTCCTTCATCACACTCCTACACACAGTTATTGCTGGCCCCAAGCTGCCTGTAGCTATCACTGACAATTAACCCTCAATGCACACAATTATTCACCACTCAATTGCCTTTTTCTTTTTTAAAATGACACTATTTCTCCACTAAGACTTGCATACTGGAAATTATCCCAATAAACCATTTTTTAATAAACTCTGGATATCTTATAATGTGAATCTTTGTAAGTTTTTATAACATTGACCTTCTGTATGCCTATGACTCAATTACAGAATTATGGAATTAATTCCCTATAAAACTGAACGGATCTAACAATGCTACATCTGCTGCTACTAAATTGATTACAAATTACTTATATGAATGTTTTTTTTGCTGGCTCTCTTACTTTCTCTCTTTTAATCCATGAAACTCCCACATACAAGGATCTATGCGTGTCGCATACACATGTCAACTATACTCACTCCCTCTCTAAAGACTCGCTCTTTGTACTCGTTTACATCTCTCTAATGCGCAGTTTATTGCTTTCATTAAGCTACAACTCTACTTTTTCATTTTGGCTTTGCCTTCCATTCGCTCGCAAACCACAACTGAATTCAGCGCAAAAAATTCAAAGTACAGTACCATCACGATCTAGAAATGGCTACTTCTATAGACCAGGAGGCTTTTATTCCGCCAATTATTGTGTATAATGTCACATCCATGAAAGACATTAAATCCTCGTACCCCTGTGAATCGGCAGCACGCAATCATTCGCCTAAACCGTGACAGAATCAAAGTAAGCTCACGTGTTTTATCAAAACTCTACAATGCCGGCCTACAGGCCCATTCATTTTTTCACCACACAAACAATAATCGTCGATTCATAATCCGTGGGCTTCGCCACGACACCCCCATCTCTCACATCCAAAGAGAGTTTAGAAAATTAAATTTTACTATCTGCTTCATCAAGAACCTGAAATCATATCGAGACCGCACACCAATGGATATTTTCGTTATTGCGCTGATGCCTATCGACATGGAACGGATCAACACCTTTCCTTATCAACAAACTTGGAAATAGGCGCATCTCTATCGAACGCCAGAGGCAGCGTGATTAACCTAATATGTGCCATCGATGCCAAAGATTTGGGCTACTGCCTCCACGACTACGCGAAATGTGCCGGCCCCTACCGCTCAACAAACTGCGATCGCCCAAGATCAGAAATCCCCAAATGTTTTAACTGTGGCGGTCCACATGTTGCCAGTTTTAGGGGCTGTAAGGCATTGAAGCCCGGGATTGCTATTTGGCTAATCGTCCGCTGCCCCCTCTGAATGACTTCCAAGGACCCACTAACTCCTCGCCTCGTCGTTGCGACTCGTTGCAAAATAATACGACATGCTAAATTTCATAACGATCGGCCGACTATATCTTATAGCTGCCATATAACTGAACGATCGGAAATGGTTTTTGATAGAAATACCAACTTTGGTATGTTTGAAGATAGAAGTTTGGGACTTTTTTTAGATTTTGTATTGTAATAAATTGGAATATATATTTATATTCCCGATTTCAAGCGTGTTCCTTATTATTTTTATTTATATTTTCCTTCTTCTTAGCACACACTGGCTCCTAGCCCCAGTGCCGCGACTCCAGCTCATCGACTAGTCAATCCATATCACCACCAACAACATCAAGCCGAGAGCTTAAATCGTCAAAGTCATCTCGCTGGGTACAAATACTTGCCCAAGCAGGCTCCAGCTACTCCACACCTCAGTGCTGCGAAACCAGCTCATCTCCTCGCCGAGCCCTGTCTCCACCTACAACATCAAGTCGTATGCTTGAATCATCAAAGGCACCTTGCCGATCGCTTATGCTAGCCCATACTGGCCCTGGCTACTCCTCGCCCCAGCGCCGTGATTCCAGTTCACCTTCCCGCCAATCACAGTCTCCACCAACTACATCTCGCCGTGCACTTGAATTATCCAAACCACCTCGCCGAACGCCCTCGACAGCCAAGCCTGACTCCAGCTGCTCCTTACCACAGCGTCATGTCTCCAGTCCATCCTCTTGTCTACCTGAGTCTCCATCTAGGACATCCTGCCGAGCGCTTAAGCTGTTAAAACCTTCTCGCCGGACGCCTGCGTCGGCCTAACTTGATTCCAGCTACTCCTCTGATGACGCTTTTGTATACCAGATTGAATGTTTTAATAATTCGGCCATGTCCTTTGGAGCATCTACCTCTGAAGACTCATCAATGGAAGAGGATTTACTCGGCGCTGTCCAGCACAGTAACCGTACCATCAAAAAACTGTCTAGAAAAATAGACTCTCTAACCCATCTGGTCAAGACATTCAACTTGGATCCACTTTAACTTTGTTTATAATCTTTCGTAAAAACATAAATACATATTCAATACATTATAGAAATTACTCCTTAAAACAATATTTTGATTCGTTCAATTTTGCAATATTTGTGCATTCCCCATCTGGTGGAATCATCTGAATCAGCAGTTGCGTTTTTCCCGGGCTCTTGTGCTGCTTATAAATTATAATCCAGGAAAGAGTATGTCTCTTTTGATGTTTCCATTATCCGCCACAACTAAATAGGAGTTCTAGTTGAATCAGAATTGTCAAGTTCCTGCTAATTTCTACACTTACGACTAATTCAGGTTTACGCTACTGTTAATCCAATAACACAATGCTACTAAAATCCAATAACCCTCTGAAAAAATAGATGTCTTGCTGCTATTACTATTATTGACCGCATGCTACCACATTTATGCAGCCAAATCTAACTCGAATCCACGTACTCACTAATTTAGAAAAATTCTAAACCCGTAAAACTTCTAAATCTGGTAGATATGTTATGAATGAAACCATACGTGACCTACACAATATTAAATCTGTTGTCGAAGTTTACACTGAATTCAGCGGCAGACTTGCAGCCTCGTCAGTTTCTCATCCAAATGAGAATCTTTTCATCTATCCTATCTGATCTTTTCATTCTTAATAGGCTTGAATAGGCCAAGATTCAAATAGAACAAATTGACAAACACTCTCTTCCACTGCGGCAGCTACTCCCACAACAATAACAACCGTTCTCTACTTTTCCGGATCATCTTCCTACTTTATTATATTTTGAGAAACAATAGTTTGACTTAAAAAAGGGAAAACAGTCTTAAAACAAAACAAGCTGCTGAAGTCTGAAATGAAAATGAACATCTTTAGCTGGAACGGAATCTCTTATGCATCCCCCGATGTTCTGGTTAATACCTTATCCCGAAGGCTTCATAGTGGTGCTGCTACGCGCTGGGAAACGGCGCAGAAAATCAGGAATCCGCCACCTGCTCCTGAGCAGCAACTTGTTGATGGGTCAGTCAGATTGAAACTGCAAATTGTAAACGAGTTAGATCATTATCCTGACTCTGATTAATCTAGGGAAGACATAATTACCATACCTTTTTCCAATAACTCGAATACTGTTGTTTCCCAGATTCCATTAATAACTCTTAATTGACCACATTCTTCTGGTGATCACCTGCTATTTAATCTGGCTATAGTGGCTATCTGGAACACTAACCAATAATCATCCCGTGCGATGTCGACAGATTTAAAAACAGCGGTCCAATTTCGTCGTGCACAACTGACCCTGGTTAATTCTCATCTTTCACTAATTAAATAAGGAGCTGATTAGTTTAAGCTTATTTTCCTGCTACTGTTATGAATTCTTATTTGAATCACAACCACATCACCTTATTTAATCCTCCATATGAATTCTGTAATGAATCTTCTTGGTTGACTTTAATCACTAACCATACAGCATATAGACAACCCATTTCATACAACCAAAATGGACGCAGAAATGTCTTGCGACAGGCCCCAGAGAGGATTTCTTACGCTCTCTTACGCTCATCGTTCGTTCATCTTACGCTCATATTTTCATAGAATGCTTTCTGTTTCTCAGTCGCTGAAAGGAGCGCGAAGAAGAAGGTTGGTCTGCGATTGGATTGTTCTTTGTATGTATGCGTGTCACACATTCACATACACGGGTGTATGTGTGCGTGAGATTTCGTTTCGAAGCCAGCGCACAAAATTAGGATTTTTCTTACTTTTCAGGCTGTCTACCCTAACAAAATTCGGGTATTCGTTATTTGTTGAAATGACGAAAGAATTAATATTATTTGTTATGTTAGATTTTTTAATATTTTAGTAGACATTTTAAATTTATTTAGGAATAAGATTAAGTGTTAGCAGTGAAATTTTTTGTATATTGTAACGAACGCGTACAGTAAGTCATAAAGTTAGGTACAGTAAACTGTCCCTAACACTGCACGGGTGGTCTCTACCGTGCCCCTCTGTCTACTTGGGGGACGGCTTGGCTCAGTCGAACGGGGCGTGGGTATGGGCACGGCAAACTAGACTGTGTACGTTACGGAAATTTGTCGTAGACAGAGATAGGGAAGTGGGAAAAGGAAAGCGGTAGGAGTCGGCCGATCCTTGGGTGGTTTATACTACTGACCCTATTGGTGAAAGACTAGATGTTATTGTCCTTCGTCTATACCCTCCCTTCCATGTAGACTTTACACTATACAGTGGGGTCTTGGAAGGAAAGTGCGGGTCGAAGAAAGCGGACGTGCCGCGCGGGCGCTCCCGAGTGACGCGGCCAAATACTGCAGAATCTAAAAAAGGATCGGGTAGTGGGTAACCGGACAGCTGGGGACGGACTCACCTACCGAGCGAACCACAACACTCCCTGGATAGGTCAATAGATGGCCTCCGCGAAGATTAGGATGAGCCGCCAACCGCCGAGGTAAGAGGCGCGAAGAGAGCTTTCTCTTCTAGGAACTCTCTTCGCGACACCTTTCTCCTGAGTTGACCGAGGTAAGCAAACGTGGCTGCCCCCACCAGAATTGCGCAGGTCATGGCAGCTGATCGTAACCAGCTGGTGGGCAGTGTTGGGAAACGCCCTAACATTGCCTGCCGGTAGAGGGCGCTAGATCCGGCCAAGGGCACCAGGGCTCCCGGACGTCGCAATGACGCGACTACAGGAGCCCGGTAGAGGGCGCCAGCGACTCAAGGCAAAGCAAAAGGGTAGCATACCTTTCAGGGCTGCTGCCTCAGGTCCTTTGACCAACCTAGAGCGAAAGGGGCTAGAAAACTCTGGCCTGCCATGAGGTGACGAAGGTCATGGAGCTGACCAACTGCCAACCCCTCCGCTACGGCGGTTCACCCTTAAAAGGGGCTCTGGCGACCGAGCAGGAGCGGTATAACTCCCATCGCTCCCGCCAGGAGGAAATTCCAGGCGCACCGATGGAAGGCAGTGCTGAAACCCCCCAACCGCAGCATGCATTAGCCATGCTCTATGCACTTTCCTCATGCACCACCCACTCCCCCCCCCACCCTATCGAAGAAGGCTAGCGCACAGCTGAGCCGGAGGAAAACCCTCGCAGCGTCTGTCCCACATTGGGCGGCTGCGAGGTCTGCGTCTGTACCAAAGTGGTCGGCAGTTTAGACACCTGGCAGTAGGTATAAAATGCACAACCCCCCCCCCCCCAATTTTGGAATGTCGTCGAATAACGAAACTACTCCAGGTGGCAGCCACAGAAGTGGAAATCCACCCGTGGGAGAGACCACGGCTAGGGCAAGGATTCTGGAGGCCCTAAACAACATTCCAACTCAACCTGACAAGGCGGTGTCTCACTTGGCCGCCCTGGAAGGGAACACTACAAGTGCAGAAGAGTTGAAGAGTGCCAAAACGGGAGACCCGTTCAAAAAGAGCAATAAAATGCGGCGCTCGCCGCTATTTGCGTCACAGGCTGGCAGCGCGGCGGGCACTGGCAGCCCAGCTGTAGTAGAGAAGGATACACCAAAGAGGCCACGGGAGATGCTTAGCCCGGACAAGGACCAGAGGGCGGCTCCCCCGAAGAAAAATAAGGCTGGCAGCCCGCCGGCAAGAAACGAAGAATGCCTTACGGAGTTGGGCACGATAGTGAACGAGCTGTTATCGTGGGTCACGGAGAAGAATAAGAGACATATTTCCGCGATGCAAAGGAGCCTGATAACCAGACTGAAGGACATCCACTCCATTCTGGTCGGTAGTGCTCCGGAGGAGCAAGCACAACCGGTCATCATGTCCAAGCTAGTGTGCCCCAGATGCGAGAGAGCCGGCATCGATACCGTGGAGAAGGAGCAGCAGACCCTTCCGACGGAGGTCTGGACCCAGGATCAGGCTGTGCAGACCGGCAGCATCCCGAACAGCACGGGCCCCTGGAGTGCGCACCGAAAAACTACTGCGAGGGACGCGGGAGTCAAAGAAGCAAAGGCCAACACAGCGGCAAGGCTTAAACCAGCAGATGCAAACCCTGCTGCCGGCAAAGGAAGCGGCGCCGAAACAAGCTTGAGAAGGACTGAATGGACGAAGGCCAAGCCTAGAAATCCCGAGCGGAGACGAGCCAGACCAGACGCCATAGTGATTCAAGCAGCAGGTCTGTCGTACAGCCAGATCCTAAGCATGGTAACGCGCAGGGAGGACGGGAAGCTGGACGTCCTTGGCCCATGCGTCAAAAAAGTAAGGAAGACAGCCAAGGGAGGGCTGCTTCTGGAATTGGCGAGGAAGAAGGATAACCCCACAGAGGCCCTTAAAGGCTGCATCGAGGAGGTCCTAGGGAGCAAGGCAGAGGTGCGGGCGTACTCGGAGGAGACCAAGGAGTCGCTCGTCGAGCTACGAGGACTGGACGCACTGGCCACTTCGGAGGACATCATCGGGGCAATCGCGCAGCAGGCAGCGGTGGACCAAGGCGCCTTGAAGGTCAAGAAGCTGAGAAGCACCTATGGCGAGACTCAGACCGCTATCGTGGCTTTCCCCGCGAGCCTTGCCAAGGCCATCACTGCTGTGGGCAAGGTGAAGGTTGGGTGGTCAGTATGCCGTATGAAGGAAAAGGAGGTCGTGGCTCGCTGCTACAGGTGCTTTGGGATGGGGCACATCGCAAGCGCTTGCAAGAGCTCGAAGGACAGGAGCGGCTGTTGCTTCCGCTGCGGAGACTCGGACCATAGGGCGGCCACCTGCAAAAAGGACCCTCGGTGCTTCTCGTGTGAAGACAAGGGCCGGAAGGATGTGAGGCATCAGACGGGAAGCAGAAGTTGCCCCATGTCAGCGAAAGGAGGTGGACCTAGGACGACAGGATGCTAGTGCTTCAGCTGAACCTGAACCACTGCAGGGCGGCTCAAGATGTGCTGTCGCAGACTGCGAGGGAGACGAAGACGGACATAGCGCTCCTAAGCGAGCCCCATAGGACTGGCTCAGACAACCGCTGGGCAGTGGACCTATCGGGGAAGGCTGCCATCTGGAGCTGCGGCGCAACCGGCGCGACAATGCACTCAGTGCACAGTGCGGAGGGATTCGTAAGGGCTCGGATAGGTGGGGCATGGCTTTACAGCTGCTACATGGCACCTAGCCTAACCACCAGTGAGTTTGAGCGCATGATGGACTGCCTGGGAAAAGATATCAGAGGCCGCTCTGACGTCCTGGTAGCAGGGGACTTCAACGCGTGGGCTCAGGACTGGGGCTGCCCGAGGACGAATGCGAGAGGGAGAGTGGTAAGAGAAACCTTCGCATCACTCGATCTCGTATTGCTGAACGAAGGAAACCAGCACACCTTCAGCAGAGCCGGAGCAGGATCCATCATTGACCTGACGTTCGCGAGCCCCTCGCTAGCGGCGGGCGCTGACTGGAGGATAAGCGGGAGCTTTACGGCCAGCGACCACGAAGCAATATTGTGCTCAATTGGCAGCCCTCAAGAACGACCGAGGGAACCGAACAGAGGGAACCAAGGCTACAGAGTCGGTACGCTCCAGGCTAGGAACTTCACCGAGGCAGCACGTGACATCGGCAACGTCCCGCCAAGCGGAGCCAACGAAATGGCTGACACCCTTGCAGCTAAGCTTGAGGCAGCGTGCATGGCGAGCATGCAGCGGAGAAGCCGCTACCGCAGAAACCACGCTCCTGTTTACTGGTGGAGCGAGGAGATTGGCTCCATCCGAGCTGAGTGCATGAGAGCAAGGAGGCTTATGCAGCGAGCGAGAGGCAGCGACGCCTTTGAGGAGCGGCACCAAGCCTTCAAGGACAGGCGCAAAGCATTGAAGGTGGCCATCCGAGACAGTAAAAGGAGATGCTTCCTGGAGTTGTGTGACTCGGCGGATGAAAATCCATGGGGCAACGCGTACCGGATAGTGGTGAAGAGGCTGCGCGCAGGAAGTCAGTCCCCCACTGACCCGATCGTACTAAGGTCCATAGTGCAAGCGCTGTTCCCGGCCGGCAACCAAGTCACCCAGCTTCCCACCCCCCCAGCAGACAACGAAATGGCGGAGGAGGTAACGGAAGAGGAAGTCCTGGCCATAGGGAGAGGCCTGGCCCCCAACAAAGCACCCGGCCCGGACTCGGTTCCTAACCGAGCCCTGAAACTGGCTCTGGCACTGCAGCCGGGAAGTTTTGCGGAGCTGTTCAACAGATGCATCCGCGAAGGCACCTTTCCCACCAGGTGGAAGGTGCAGAAGCTCCTGCTGCTACAAAAACCAGGGAAACCAAGGGAGGAGGCGTCGTCCTATAGGCCAATCTGCCTGCTGGACACAACGGGCAAGGTTTTCGAGAGGGTGATCGCTTCGAGGCTCGAAGCCGCAATAGAGGAGGCGGGAGGGCTGTCGCCAAAGCAGTACGGGTTCCGGAAGGGAAGGTCCACAGTGGATGCCATAGCAGCGGTGGTTGGAATTGCTCGAAACGCAATAGCAGGAACTAGGTGGAAGGGTGGCTCCAAGCAATACTGCCTAATAGTCACCCTGGACATCAGGAACGCGTTCAACACGGCGGACTGGAGCAATACCCTGGCAGCCCTAAGGCGGTTCAACGTCCCCAATTCTATAATGAACGTTGTCAGCAGCTACTTCAGCTGCAGGGTCCTACTTGTCGACACGAACATGGGCACGGAGACCTACGGCGTCACGGCAGGTGTGCCCCAAGGATCGGTCCTGGGACCGCTGCTGTGGAACGCCATGTATGACGGGATCCTGAGACTGCAGCTCCCAGCGGGATGCGACGTCGTCGGCTTCGCAGACGACGTAGCGTTGGTAGTTGTGGCCAAACATAAGGAGGAAGCGGTGAGAGCGGCGAACAAGGCGATTGAATCAATGGAACAGTGGCTCCAAAATGCGGGACTAAGCCTAGCCCCACAGAAGACGGAAGCGGTGCTGGTCAGCAGCCGCAAGGTTCTAGAAACGGCGACGATTCAGGTTGGTGGAATGGCCATAACCTCCCAGCGGGCCATCAAATACCTGGGGGTGATGATCGACGCCCGGCTCTCCTTCCGTGAGCACCTAGAATATATCCAGGGCAAGGCTGCAGCCACTATCAGGGGCCTCACCCGGATCCTCCTCAATACCAGAGGACCAAAGCAGAACAGGAGAAGGCTCCTCGTGAGCGTTGCCTCGGCGCAACTTCTGTACGCGGCTCCCATCTGGGCTGAGGCGATGAATACGCCCAGCTACAGAAGAGGAGTTGACGCAGCGTACAGGCTGGGAGCAATAAGGGTGGCGTCCGGCTTCAGGACAATCTCCGACGACGCCATCCTGGTCATCGCGGGAATGGTCCCGCTGAAAGAGCGCGCTCGAGAGCTTAAGGAGCTAAAGGAAGCTCGCGCTCGTTATGAGGTTGCTGGTGGCGCCCTCGATATATCTACAAGGGAGGAGGCAAAGGAGAGGTCGCTCACAGCCTGGCAGGACTGCTGGGACTCATCGACGAAAGGAAGATGGACGTGCACTCTCATCCCCAATCTTAGAAGGTGGGTGTCTCGAAGCCACGGACAGGTCGATTTTTACCTGACGCAGGTATTGAGTGGTCATGGCTGCTTCCGGCAATACCTAAAGCGTTTTGGCCACGCGGAGGAGGACTGGTGCCCGGAGTGCGGGAGATCGGTAGTCGAGGACGCCAAGCACGTTGTCTTCGAGTGCCGCCGGTTTGCACGAGAGCGCCACCGACTGGAGGCGACGGCGGGCCGCTCACTCCACCCAGGAAACCTTGTGGAGACAATGCTGGAAACCCAGATGCTGTGGGACGCAGTAGCATCCTTCGCTGCAGCGTTAATGCAGAGGCTCAGGAGCATCGAGCAGGAGAGGCGGTAGGGTGGAGAGTTGGGGCCTGCTGCGGGCGAAGCAATGCCTAACGGTCGTCCCGTCCGTCTACAAGCCCTTACTGTCCATTACCCACGACCAACCACAAACCCCCCCCCCTTTTTATGTTATGTTATGCTAAGTACGTTAAACTATTGTTGTTGAGACTAATAAAGTATTCAACTGCCATGTTTGACCCGAAGTGCTCTAAATAAAAAGAATTTATCTCATGTTCATTACGTATAATTAAGGATAATCAAAAATAAGGAAATATAATCCATAGAAAAATACAATTTGTAATAAAAGATACAATTTAAGGAAAATACAATTTAAACTAATATTTTAAATAGAAAAGTAAAAGAAAATGGCATGGATTTCCCATTGTATTCGAATTCAGTAATGACTCGTTTACTCACTCAGCTTTTCCGACTCTGCATCGATCGTTGGGCCCAAGAGGATGAGGTGCTTTTCGCTGTTTACTTAATTAAAAAAAAAAAAGAATACATTGGGGAAATACCTGACCACTATTTCTGATTTTGTCTGCTTATGAAACTACTTAAAATAAGGTCCTAGGCTAAATTTCATACTCCTTAGAGTTTACATTTACGCAATATATAGAAAATTAAGAATTTATAGAATTTTTATAGAATTAAAGAAAATTATACACGATTTCAGTTGAGCTATCGAGGTTCGCCTTGGAAATATTTTTGTGCAATTAAATATTGCAATTAAATATGAATATATTAAATATACAAATGCTCGCAGGCAAGGTTAATGTTTTTCTCACTGTTTAATACTGGCATGTGGTCTATTCAGGCTCACAAAAGAAATTCGTCAAAAAAATACAGAAACTGTCACTCACAAGTGGCTGGTTGCTCGCTGAAGCACAAAAAAAATAAACAAAACTGAACTGCAGCGGCAACAGTTATTTGTTGTTGTGAATGTTTTTATTTCTCCTCACATCCTGATCCTCCCTAATGCACTCTAACTTGGGGCTTCTCGATCGCTGATTAAATCACTCTATCGGCGGTCCATGCGAAGATCACGAAGCTAAAGGTGTTCCATTTATTCCATGTTGGGGGGAGAGGGTTACTGGGGGGTTCTACTGGTTCAGCTCTGCCTTACGCCCGATCCAATGGCCAAATTCCAAATGCAAAGCCTATCAGGCTGCACCTGGTCGGAATCGTAGCACACTGTGCCCCCTGACAAAGAATTGGTCAGGTTGGCGTATTGGAATTATTTAAACACTGTCTCACCTTGTAAATTTAGTCCAACACGATCAATAACTATTTTTTTTAATTTTATTTTAGGCCGAATGCCTTCGTTGCACAAGGGTTTTCCTTCTTTAATTTATCACCACACGTGTTTGCCGAATTTCGAAATATTGGCCTACCTATATATTTGTTTTCGTTTTGAAATGAGGTGCACACTACAATATATGTACATATTTCTACGAATCATTGAAAACAATATACTGAGAACGGAGCAGGGTATATTTCAGTCGACATCACATAAAACGCCTATTGCTTTTAAGATTTTGTTGTTCTGCAAGAGGCTTGTGCATGCCTACTCTAATGATGGAATGATTTTTAGGGGAGGGTGAATACACGAAAACAGCTGATGGACTTGTTTACCTTTTTTGTTTACAATTTTTCAGGCACTTGTTATTTATTATTTATTTATTTATTATTAAAGATAGAGAAGTTTGCAAAACTAGACTAACTTAATTGGTAAAGCGCTGGCAGCGAAGCCTTCGGCTTTTAAGGTTACTGCTATTTAAGTCTATTATATTATTTACATATTGTTCGTTGTAATAAGGCTACTTAGTTGGTAAATTTTGTTTATGTACATTTAGGGTGTTATTAAATTTTGTGGTATAGGTTTGAAGTTTTTAAGAAAATTAAGATTTTTTCTAAATTATCAGTGTTAAGTTCGTTAAGGAGATTTAAAGGGTTTGTATTTTTGAAGATAGATAGTTTAATAGGAAGGAGTGATGGGCATGAATTTAATAGGTGGGGTAAGGTATTGTCGCCTTGGCAGAAGGGGCAGGGTGAGATTTGGTTTTGATTGAAGTAGTGTTCGTGTGTCAGTTTTGTGTGGCCTAGTCTAAGGCGTATTATTTTAATTTGATCGAGTCTGCTCGATTTGGGATGGAAGGATCTGCAGTAATTGTCGATGTTTGAATTGTCTTTGTTAATGTTTTTATACCATTGATTGCAGTGTTCTATGTTTATTTTAATTCTTGTTAGGAATTCTAGTTTTAAGTGTCTGTTTATGTCTGTTAAATTTATGTTTGGGGTGTAAATAAGGGGCATGCTGCATGTCGATTTTGCTGTTTGGTCGGCTAGCTCATTGCCTGCTATGCCTATATGACCAGGAATCCACAATATTTTAATTTTTGGGGCTAGTTTTGTAAGGAGTGATCTAATTTTGTTGGGGTAAAAATTGTTGTTATTTGTGTTTCTTATGGCGTCAATTGCTGAGAGAGAGTCAGAGCAGATCATGAACTTTCCCCTTGTGCATTTGACTTGGTCGATCGCTACTAATATGGCTTTATTTCTGCGGAGAGTACTGATGAGTGGGGGGGTAGGATACCATATTTAATAATATATGTATCTGTTGTGATAGCATATGATATAGTGGAGTTCATTTTTGATCCATCCGTAAATATGAATTTGTGTGTTTTATGGCTGTCTTTGGCATGTTCGTATAGTTTCATGTATGTATCTGGTGTTGTGGTTTGTTTCTTGTGCGCTCTAAATGTTGTGTCTATGAGGTTTGGGAGATCCCAAGGTGGCTGGTATTTGTGTAGTTTAACTGGTTCGAAGGGTAGGTTTAGTGCTTGACAGAGGTTTATTGTGCGGTCTATGGTTGATGTATTCTTTTTTGATTTTCTTTGTTTGATAAGTTTGTGTATTGGTGTATCTTTGGAAAATATAAGGTTTTTTGTGAGTTTGGCTGTTTGAAGGTCTCGTTTTTGCTCTAGTGGGAGGATGTTGGCTTCGTATAGCAAGTTGTTTATGGGTGTAGTTCGGTAGGCGCCAAGGGCTAGACGGATTGCGGTGTTAAAGGGGGTTTTTAATTTGTTAAGCACGCTTTTCGGAGCCTGTCCGTATAGAAACAGGCCATATTCGATTTTTGCTATGACTGTTGCTTTCGCGACGTGGAGTAGTGTTTGAGTGTTGCAATTAAATTTGAGATTGGAAAGGCATTTTATGATATTCAATTTTTGATGTAGTGATGGAAGAAGTGATTTTATGTGTGTGTCCCATTTGTATTTACTATTTATGGTTATCCCTAAGATTTTGAGTGCTGTTACTTGTTTTATTGGTGTATTGCTACAGCTTATGGTGCTAGTGCAATTTTGTTTTTGGCATATATGGAGGTGTTGGCATTTAGCTAAGGATAGAGATGCCCCTGAATATGAGCACCAGCTGCTTATGTCATGTAAAAGGTTGTCTAAGTTAAAATTAAGGTGTTTGTTGTTTCTGAAGTTTATAATAAGGAAAAAGTCGTCGGCGTAAGCGTTAAATTTAATTTCTTTGTGTAGAGATATTACGTTTGAGAGTTTATTATTACTTGTTATTATTTTGGTTTATTGTGAGATCGAAATTATTGTTGTTTATTTCATAATTTCCTTCAATATTTTGGTGCTTTAAAAAAGTCGCCGCTTGAATTTGTTACGCTCGAGTAGGTAAAGTTAGGTGTATGAATTTTTAGTTAGCAATTTTTAGGGGACCGGACCAAATATCATCTTTGTTTTGCCACAGCCTATAGCTTCTTAGCTTCGCGCGGTGCTAAGCCAAAAAAAATCTTCCAGATTTTTATACCCTTGCAGAGGGTATTATAATTTTGGTCAAAAGTGTGCAACGCAGTGAAGGAGACATCTCCGACCCTATAAAGTATATATATTCTTGATCAGAATAACCTCCTGAGTTGATATGAGCATGTCCGTCTGTCTGTCCGTCTGTCTGTTTCTACGCAAACTAGTCTCTCAGTTTTAAAGCTATCGTCTTGAAACTTTGCACACACCCTTCTTTCCTTTGCACGCAGTATATAAGTCGGAACGACTGGGATCGGCCGACTATATCCTATAGCTGCCATATAACTGAACGATCGGAAATGACCCAACTTTCGTGTTTTTGAAGATAGAAAGCTGGAACTTGGTACAGATTATATTTTTGGTCAGTTAATCCGACCTACCGAATCGATCGGCCGACTATATCTTATAGCTGCCATATAACTGAACGATCGGAAATGGTTCTTGGCAGAAATACCAACTTTGGTATGTTTGAAGATACAAGTTTGGGACTTTTTTTAGATTTTGTATTGTATTGGATTATATATTCATATTCCCATAAGGAGCGGCCAACTATAGCCGATGTTTGCGATATATATCCGGCTTTAACTGCAAGGGTATATCAACTTCGGCTCCGTCCGAAGTTAGTTTTCCTTTCTTGTTTAGTTTTTTTTCCAGCCAGCGTTTATGGAGTAAAATTGTTTTAAATCGATGAAATTAATATAAATGTTAATTTAACTTTTAAATTTCATTTTGTTTTATTTGGAAATAAAAAGTATACTTCAATATTTGATGGACTCATTGATGGACCCTCCTAAATCAGGACTACTGCCTGGCCAGTCTAATGTTGATATTCGATTTTTCTGCAAATAATTTATTACCTAAATTTAAACAAAAATACTAGAAATTTTAAACTTTAATTATTGTATAAACAAATCCTTAAAGAATTAAAAAAAAATGCATCCCGATGGCAAGGAAACGATGGCAAGGACCTGAGTCGTTCTGAAAGATTATGTTTGGGGCACGAGAAAGATGCTCCTCCATTAAGGGTAGAAGGTGACGATTCAGAACACCTTGGAACTTTTCTGCATTCACAGTTCCATCAATTAATGCCAGATCACCAACGCCATAGTAAGAAAAGCATCCCCGGACCATTCGACATGCTCCTTGCCTGACCTTTCGCCGTAAGCAATTATTTTTGAAGCGTTTGTCGCGTTTGGGGCGCACCTAGCTCATACTATTATAAGACAAATTGATTATTTTGGTGTCGTTACAAAAAATGACGTTTCGCCAATCATGTACAGTCCAAGATTCGTTCATTTTGACGCACTGTAGCGTTTTCTGGAGCATTTTAGCGGTCAAGACTGGTTTTTCGCTGTTCGCCGGCCATGAAGGCCGGCCTGCCTCCTCAATGTTCCTTCGAACGGTTCGAGTGCTTATTTCGACTCCTTTCAACTGGAAAAACTTACTTCTTATATGTTTTGCTGATTTAAAACGATCAGTCATGCCTAATCGTGAAAGGATTCGATCCTTGTGGTAGTTGGTCTTATTTTTCTTTCCTGATCCTGGGAAATGCTTTAGAGGTCTGGTTTTCTCAAAATTTTTTAGGAAATCCTCGAAAGAAGTCCATTCAGTCAGCCCAATCATGCTGGCGTTCCGGAGCAATAGTGTGCCCTTCCATTCCGCCTATTCCTTTCTTTCACACACTTTTACTCCGGAGCTAGTAAAATTGCACTGACTTGTTTTGGGAAAAGCGTTATAGTTTCAACAATTTTCATAATTTCCTAATGAAGTTGGTGTCGTTTTATTCATAATTAACGAGATAATATTGATATGTGTCAAAAATGATACCATTTCTTGAAAGTTGTACCGAAAAAATGGCGTCAAAGTCCGAAAAACACTACAAAAATTCAAAAATGTCAGTTTCTGGCGTAAAAATTTTATACTTTTTGTTGAAATAAATTAAAGATCTATTTTTTTCAAAAGCTCCAACATTTAACTATTGAAAAACGAAAAAAATTTTAAAATCAGTTTAAAATTACGCGTTTTGAAATTTTTAAGAGCAAAAAAGTCCCGAAAAACCGTTTTTTCCAAATAAATCAAGATTATAAGGGTGTTTGAAAAATTTCAAACATGGTTTTATACTATACACGACCTAATGAACAATTCCTACTAGGTCTTTTCAAAAGTTCCAAATCACTGTCGCACTGTGTAATTTAATGCTTCTATTTTTCACGTCTCCACGCTTGCCAAAATGTAAACAACAATGGCCAGTGGCCACTGAAAATTTCTCTTCTTCTTCCTCACACCATACACAAATACAAACTTATGCCCTTTACGCTGTGGTTAGAATGAGACCAATATACACTATACCCATAGAATTTGGACTTCTTGTTGGAAACACTGTTCCCAGATGTTTCTGTAACTTGTTGCTAAACATTTGGATTTGGAAACATTATCTGGCTCTTGACTGGCCAGGCAAACTCAAAACTAATAAGATACTTATGACACTGATTGTCGGGAAAGGCAGTAAAGCCATACCTTTCTCCTTTCTTACTTCTCCTTATATCTCAGGTACCCTCTACTTCTGGCTATTAACTAATTGACTCAGCTATTAGACGTCTTATCCTGATACTTTGCCTTGGTGCACTGGCTCTCCAATACTTTTTCCACCTCCTCGCGCTGTGACCTCTGACTTGGCCCTCAGGACTGCAAATCACTGCTTGGATGCTACACTCAATGCTTTAATTATTTAATTTGGCTAGCTCTATTACGAACCCACCGATTTTACTTAATGAATCTGCTACTTATCTGTACTAGTACATATTAATGCTCTTATGTGACTCCTATAATCTTGGCAACTAAATAATTACTTCCTGACTCACGTAGTAGCAACCAATATAAATCATTCTGCCTCTGTGTACTGGCTTTCCGATACATTCCCCTTCATCTTGGCGATTTGACCTCTGGCTTGGCCACCTGGAGTATAGGTCATTCCTTTTTAACCTTATGTTTATAGTTAATAATTATTCTTATGTTATCAATTCGGCCTCGACCTGTATACATCTGCGAATTCCAATTACCTATTCCTCAAACACTGAGTATTGGATACCTAATCTCCTAACTTCTGCGGTATCCTCCAACCAACTACTCCGCCATAGTCATCTTACATTAAGCCTGTATAAATTTTAAGTCACTCTTGTGAATCCGTTTACATTATTCTTTAATGTTATTCCAAATTTTGTTCTTGAATGTTTACATTACTGTTAGTGATTCATTTACATTTATAAGCCTGTCTTTATTTGCTTCGTTTATTATCTTATATTGGTATAAAATGTACTAGTATAAATAATTACTGTATGTTAAACAAATAAATAGCTGAACCCGCTCTAGTAGCGGTACAGTCCTATTGGTGCCCACCGTTGGCATTTAAAGTTTTCGAAATGGAGTTAAGTGAAGCTCAGTTAAAATCGATCGTCGAAAGTGCTGTTGCCGGTGCGCTCGCAGTTTAAAAACAATCATTTAAAAAACAATTACAGGAGATTAGTGAGAAGATAAAAAAATTTACAGTCGAAACCCCAGAGGTGAAAACTTACACGGATACCGAGATCATAGAAGGTGTTGTGTGTAAGGAACCCTTAGACATAATAAAGTCGCTTCCAGACTTTGAGGGCAAATGTGAAACATATGTGTCGTGGAGGAAAGGGGCTCGTGCGCTTTTATAGTTTTTGAAAAATACGAGGGCAGTTCAACATACTACCAAGCTCTTGGCATTATGCGAAATAAAATAAAAGGCTAAGCAGACACGTTGTTGGCTTCTTTTAATACACCGTTAAACTTCAAAGCAATGATCAGCCGTCTTGATTTTATATATGCCGACAAAAAACCGGTCTATCTAATTGAACAGGAGCTATCAACATTACGGCAGGGTGACATGACGCTTACGGAATGCTACGACGAGGTCGAAAAAAAACTGACCCTACTTACTAACAAGACAATAATGACATTCGATAATGACTTGACCTCGACACTAAATGAAAAGTACAGAGTGGACGCGTTACGTGTGTTTATAACTGGAGTTAAGAAAACGTAGAGCGATATCCTTTTTGCGAAAAGCCCAAAGATCTACCGACAGCTCTTGCTATGGCGCAGGAGGTCGAATCTAACCATAGGCGTTACCAATTCGCCCTTAATTACTCGAGAAAATTAGGAGACAGAGGTCAGAGAACCGATTATAGACACAACGATAGGGATAGAAATTCACTTATGCCCATACAAAACAAAAACCCTTATTTCACTTAGGCTGCAAACATAGTGCGCGCTGAGGCGAAGACAAAGCTGAAGATGAAGCTGAAGACGAATTGCTTGCGTTGCGAGTAAGCTAATAGGTTGCATAGTGCAAGATGAATTTGTTGCGATTTAATTCTGTCAGTTGCAATGTATTTCTCATCAGATGATGAGCTTCTGTAAGAGGAAAGTTTACTTTTTAAATTAAAATACAAAAAAAGAAGTGAATGGAAGAATTCACCCAATTAATCTGGGTAGAAAAGCGTTCGGCGAATTTCATCATTTATTTAATGAGCTGCGTAAAGATGAAAACAAATTTGTGGAGTATACCAGAATGAAAATCAACACATTTGATTACATTCTGTTAAAAATTGAATCGCTAATTAATAAAAACTGGACCAATTTTAATAAAACCCCAATTATACCTACAGAAAGGCTAATTGTAACGTTAAGGTAGAAAATAATCAGAATTAATTTATTTTCCTTAATTTCAATCTATTCATTAAAAAACATGTTTTTTTAATTTTTCTTAATTTGGAAATGTAATAATGTTTCCAGATGAAACGTACTGGGTCGGCTCCTGTGGGGATAAAGTTGGAGAAGATTCAAATACAGTCGGTGATGGTGAAGATATGTTAGAAGCCTGGTTTCAGATGTTTTGAAATGGAAAAGAGCGCCCCGCATTGTACGCATGGTTATAAAGTTTATAGTTTATAATATAAACGGATTTGTGCATGTCCATTCTGCATAAAAGTTTTGTTTACGGATCCATTTTTCTCACGTGTGGCAAAAAGCTAATAAAAAAAACCATATCCTCATCGTCAGCTGGAATCTTGTTTTTATTTTTCTGCTCCAACAGCTTCAATTTCTTTTTGTTCTATATTGAGGATTAAGCCCTCAATGTTGTTATGGCGCCGTTTAAGATTGCTTGGAGTATGTTTTGGGGTGGATGTTTCAACTTCAAATGTACTCCGGTAATTTTCGGTATCATATTGCGGCTCCTCTTTGTCTGTACTATGCATCGCCTCTAAATCTGCACTACTAGAATCTTCGCCAACATAAATATCCTTAACATCATGGGTCTTGGGGTGATTAAATTTCCGGAAGACTGGCGGCACTTTATCTGGTCCTTTAAAAAATTCATCGACTAAAAATTAATCCATTGAGAAAACATCTCGTTGAGGGTATCAGGTCAAGCGTCGCCCTAACGTTCCGGTGGAAATTTCTTTAGTTCAGCTCAAAACGTGTCCCTCAACTGTTTCCATTTTTTTTTAAGACATGGCCGAAAAATACATATGTACATATATTAATATTTCAGTAGTTACAACAATAACATTGTTTTAACTTGCTTTCTTTTAATTTAATTTTCGAATGGGTGCTTCAACGGTTCGTTTTATTGTGATAGAAACATGCAAAGCTTTGTTGACAGTTTTACAACCTCTACATACATATGGGTGTTCCCACAGAAGAAAATTTAAGAAAAGTTGCGGATCAGTATTGGAATCTTTAGCAATTTCCAAATCGTGTGGGATCTAATGATGGAAAGCACATTCGTTTAAAATATCCAGCGCATTCAGGATCAATGTTTTATAATTATAAGATTAAGCAGTCTCTTTTGGACTGTGTTCTTCGACCTTATGCCAGAAGAAATCTAACGTTGGAAAATGAATACTTTAATCGTCGTTTGTCCGGAGCGCGAAGGTGTGTGGATTGTGCATTTGGCATAATTAACTCTAAATGGAGAATATTATGGAAGCCAATTGAAACGACACCGCCTAATGCAGAAATTATGTATGTATTGTTAAAGCAATTTGTATACTGCATAATACAATGTTGGATTTAGAAGATCTGGACACTCACATGGAAGAGGGAGAAAAATTTATAAGCAATAATCAAAACAAAATATTGGAAAGTTCAAAGAAAAGAGGTCGAATAATTAGACACACGTTTCGAAGTTATGTTTGCAGCCATAGAAATGCTGATAGTATTTAAGAATTTGATTTTATAATCAAATCAAATAACTACCATCATTATTTAATTCCTTTGAGATTTCGTTCCAATTTTGGTCGACAATGTGCCTATTGTGGTAAAATTTGTTCTTTTGGTCCCATAAGCAACGTTTTTCGAAAACGGCAGCAATTAGCTCATCATTTATTATAGATTTTTTAAAAACACGCCCGTCCGGCAAATCACAAATGAAAAGTAAATTGTAACATGCGCTGCGCCAAAGCATGGGTAGAAAGAGAGAGAAAAAATAAAAAAGGCAAAATAGCAAGCGATTCGTCTTCTTTCTTCGTCTCAGTGCGCACTATGTTTACGGCCGACCGAATTCATAATAATTGTTCTGCACTGTTTTTCGTCTTTAGCTTCATCTTCGTCTTCGTCTCAGCGCGCACTATGATTGCAGCTTTACGGTAGCCAGGAAAGGCAATGTCGCATCCAGTAAATGAATCATGATGTTTCTATGCGCACTACGAGGGCTGCTATATATTTTTCTGGCCTAGGCCATACTAAGAGTTTCCTGGCGCCATCTGACTTTTTCATTCGGAAGTTTAACATGTTTTAGTAGACACGTGCTCAGAACGTTTTGACGAACGGTCATAATTTGTGTTGTTTACAGTGACTTGAAAAAATCAATTTGGCAGAAAATTGAATTAAATCGTGAACATTTTCGCGCAATCATTTTTAATTTGTGAATCGTGAATTAACACGACAAGAGTGCATCGACGAACTTAAATCTTTGTATGGCGATGGAGCACCATCTTATAGCACTGTGAAAAACTGGTATAATGAATTCAATCGTGGCCGACGCTCGCTCGAAGACGAAGGACGTGAAGGTCGTCCAAAAACAGTTGTTGTTCCAGAGAACATTGACGCCGTGCATAAACTGATAATGCAAGACCGTCATGTGACATACCGTGAGATAGAGGCATCCTTGGGCATTTCTTCCACCACCATACATTCGATATTGCATGAACACCTGGCCGTAAAAAAAATTTGTTCTCGTTGGATCCCCAAAATTTGACAATCGCTCAAAAAAAGGCTCGTGTGGATTGGTGCAAAAAAAATTTGAACAAATACAGTGACGGTGTTTCAAAAGACGTTTATAAGATCGTCACAGGTGACGAATCATGGATCTATGCTTATGAGCTCGAAACAAAACAGCAATCCACCGTGTGGGTCTTCAAAGACGAGCCAAATCCAACGAAAATTGTTCGTAGAAGAAGCACTTCGAAGCAAATGGTGGCCTGTTTCTTCGGTAAAACAGTTCATGTGGCGACTGTTCCTCTTGAGCAACGAAAGACGGTCAATTCGGAGTGGTACACCACAATTTGTTTGCTTGAAATCTTCGGAGAAATTCGAAAAACGAACAAGAGAAGACGGATTATTCTGCACCATGATAATGCGAGCTCTCACACATCATCTCAAACCAGCACCTTTTTGACCGGCCAAAATGTCGAATTGATGGGTCATCCGCCATACAGCGCTGACTTGGCACCCAATGACTTCTTTTTATTCCCGCATATCAAGAAAAAAATAGGTAGTCAACGCTTTTCGACGCCAGAATATGCTGTTGAAGCGTTCAAAAACCATGTTTTTGAGGTGTCTCAATCGGAGTGGACAAAGTGCTTCGACAATTGGTTTGAGCGCATGAAAAAGTGTATAAGTCTTTTTGGGGAATACTTTGAAAAACAATAAAACCATTTTTAATCATAAATTTTCGAATTTTCATTATAAGGCCAGAAATATATATAGCAACCCTCGTATTCGAGCAGGTCAAGATAAACTTAGGCAAGCACTTTTTACGACTCAGGGAAATTTTTGGCCACCTCCTCAACAAAATGTTTGGCCAACTGAACAAAAAAATACATTACCAATACACAATCAAAACGCATGGCAAACTCAAAAACAGAACGCACGTCAGGATCAATCACACACCGGTAATGCACAGGAGGTGACAAATGGACTTGAGATAGCGTCTGCAATAGAAACGTGGCAAGATCGGTCAGCCAGATAAGACTCGAACCAACTTAATAGGCATGAATGAATACCTAATTTATGTAATTTGGCCAGAAGGGCAGCATGACACACTTTGTCGAAGGCTTTGGTGAAGTCAGTGTAAATGGAATCAACCAGAAATCGGTTTTCAAAAGCTTTAAAGCAGTGCTGACCGCTAAGTTAGTTGTAGTGGACCTCCCAGGCAAGAAACCATGGTGGTTGGGGGATAAAAAATTAAGAGCCAGAAATGTAAATTTTTAATAACTATCCACTCTTAGTATCTTAGTATCTTAGCCACATTGCAAATTTTGGCTATGTGTCGATAGTTTGTAACATCAGACCTAATGCCACCTTTGTAATAAGAGAATCTACCAGATGAGAGCGACAAGGAGAACAGCAGTTGAAAAGGAGTAGAAAGGGAAGCGATACTCCTCTTAAGAAAGAATGGGGAGATAACATCCAAGTCAGGTGTGAGCGACTCGATAAAATGTCCTGTGGCTTCAACTATGTCACAGTCCAATACGTCCATGCTACTCACATTGAGAAAAATCTCAATGCTAAGAAGAGTTTCATTATCACTCCAAGGAACCTTCGGCTCCAAGTTAGAGGCAAAGTCGGCTGCTAAATTACCATAACATATGGATGAAGGTATGTCCGATTTTGACTTTTTGCTGTTAACAAACCGCCAAAAAACTTTAGCATTGGATCGAAGGCTAGCTTCGACATCGAATATATACTGATTGTAAAGAAACATATTGAGGAATTCAAATTCCCTCTTAAATTGCCGGTACAGCTCTCCTGCTCGAGGTTCCCCTGTCTTTATAAATCGTTTATAATGCTTATCCTTTCTATTCTTTAAGTTTTTTAAACCTTTTGTATACCAGGGAAGCCTATAGGATCTTCGTCCCTCACAGGGGCATAAATATCAATAATATTAAAAAGGGCAACCAAGAACTTAGTATAACAATCATCGATTGAGTATTTGGTAGAAATACCAGCTTTGGCATTTTTTAAGATAGAAGCTTTTAGCTTTTTATACCCTTGCAGAGGATATTATAATTTTGTCCAAAAGTGTGCAACGCAGTGAAGGAGACATCTCCGACCCTATAAAGTATATATATTCTTGATCAGGATCACCTCCTGAGTTAATATAAGCATGTCCATCTGTCTGTCTGTTTCTACGCGAACTAGTCTCTCAGTTTTAAAGTTATCGTCTTGGGACTTTGCGCACACCCTTCTATCCTTTGCACGCAGTATATAAGTCGGAGCGACCGGGATCGGCCGACTATATCCTATACCTGCTATATAACTGAACGATCGGAAATGACTCAAATTTCGTGTTTTTGAAGATAAAAAGCTGGAACTTAGTACAGATTATATGTTTGGTCAGTTTATTCGGCCTACCAAATTTCATTAGGGTCGGCCAACTATATCCCATAGCTGCCATATAACTGAGCAATCGGGAAAGACCCAACTTGTGTTTTTGAAGATAAGCTGAAACTAAGTAAAGATTCTATTTTTGGTCAGATAATCCGACCTACCAAATTTCATAACGATCGGCCGACTATATCTTATAGCTGCCATATAACTGAACGATCGGAAATGGGTTTTGGTAGAAGGGGTTTTGAAGATACCAAAGAAGTTTGGGACTTTTTTTTCGATTTTTTATTATAATAAATTGGGTTATATTGTCATATTCACATAAGGATCAGCCAGTTATATCCGATGTTTGCGATATATGTATATCCGGTTTTAGCTGCAAGGGTATATCAACTTCGGCTCCGCCCGAAACAAAACCCTGCCATACTTTTAGAATTATGAACACCATTCCCATATATTTTATTTAATATACTTTTGGAATTTGAAAGTTGTATAAGATATAGCTATAACCTATAGCTATATAAATATATTATCCTCTGCAAGGGTATAAAAAGATCTCAAATAATCCAATCCACTGTAACGGCATTTTTTCTTCGGCAAATGGCAGCATAACATTCTGTGGTATTAAGGTATTGTGGAGCACACATTTGTCGTTAATACGGAATATCGGACCAACTTTAGAGGCGGAGAAGCATCCCAATAGCATGATATTTCCTCCACCATGCTTAATAATTTTTTTTGTATGGTTCGGTTTGAATTCTGTGTTTTTTTGGGCGTCTCACATATGGTCTACCATCAGATCCAAACATATTAATTTTGGTTTCATCCGACCACAGGACATCATTTTTCCAATTTTGGCGGTCCCATTTTGACTATACAAGACGATTTTGTTCCTGAATTTTGACGAAATGTTTAGTTTTGTGACAAACTTACATTAACCCTCTCATGCCCAAATTAAAATGGGCGTGACCAAAAATTTTTTGAGTAGACATATAAGCTAGAGTTGACCCCAATATCAACAGAAAAAAATTTCAATGTCCTCGGTGTCCTAGTTCAAGAGCTACAGGATGTTGGGTATATGTAACATTGGGCGATTGTGTTATAATTTAAATTCAAGTTGATTCTTTCAAATGCCGTTTATTTATATTAATGTATGATAGGACACTAAACAATTTTTTTGGGGATTGAAGCACAAGTGCACATTACATTTGCTGCATTTACAGCTTGGAAATCCAGTGCTGCATAACCTACATCTTCCTCTTGTTCCCCATTCCGGCCAATGATTATAACCATCAAGTCGAAGTGATTTTGCTGGGTCTGCCATATAAGCTCTTTTATAGGGGTTTGATTCAGAGTCCGAAGAAGGAGCTGGTGATGATGGGGATAAATTCATTGTCAAAAGGAGTGATGATGGACGACCTCTCTTTTTGGCGACAACTGTAGTTTGACTTGCGTTGAAAAGCTCGGAAGCAACACCCAACTGGAAATTTATGAGCGGCATATGTTTCAATTCGCCGTCTGTATGGGTTATGTCTCTTCGGTACAACAACCAACTGTTTACTAAACTTGAATTTATGCACCACTATACTATGCGCATATACCATTTATTTGAGCGGTGCACACTGGGGCAGAATTCCAAAAAGATTCCAAAAATTGAGAAAAAAGAAAGTGATTGCAGTACTCCCTCATTATATGGCATCACTAGTAGAATAAGTAAGGTACTTTTTGATGATGTTAAGAAACCAAACAAAAGGTATTTTCGGTTATTAGAGTTAAAGGGGGACATCTGAGTAGTTTTGAAAAAATCGAAAAATTTTTTTTTCGCTTAAAAAATTCTGTTGGGTCTTAAAAATAACATATCAAAAGATGGAGTCCGGCCAAAGTGTCTAAGTGTCCAAATTTTTCATTCAGGTATATCCCACAGTACTTAAAACTTAAAACGCGTTTTTCTCGAAACCACTTTTTTTGAGTTGGCCGAACACATAACTCGAACAACTCTTAACCTATCGATCTAAAATTTTGACAGTATACTCAGAATACCTATGTCTATCGACACACGTAGGATTTTTTTCTTATTTTACTTCCTTTTTTTTTATCAACAATTTTGTGACGTTTTTTGTTCGTGAAAATTGAAAATTTTGTTCAATCACTCACTATTTTGCAAAAAACCAATATATCGAAAAAATCCTACATGTGTCGATAGCCGTTGAGATACAGAAACTAACCAAACTTGATTTTGTGTTCTAGATCAAAAATTAGGGACGTTAGTTTGTTATTTGTTTCGATTTATTAAAAAAAAATTTATTGTGTAGTTTAAATATAATATAATATATGTATTTATACCCTTGCAGAGGGTATTATAATTTTGTCCAAAAGTGTGCAACGCAGTGAAGGAGACATCTCCGACCCTATAAAGTATATATATTCTTGATCAGGATCACCTCCTGAGTTGATATGAGCATGTCCGTCTGTCCGTCTGTCTGTCCGTCTGTCTGTCTGTCCGTTTCTACGCGAACTAGTCTCTCAGTTTTGAAGCTATCGTCTTGAAACTTTGCGCACATCCTTCTTTCCTTTGCACGCAGTATATAAGTCGGAACGGCCCGGATCGGCCGACTATATCCTATAGCTGCCATATAACTGATTGATCGGAAATGGTATAACTTTGGTGTTTTTAGAGTTAGAGAGTTTGACAAGAGAGCTATTTTTGGCAAACCATTACGACATGCCAAATTTCATAAGGATCGCCCGACTATATCCTATAGCTGCCATATAACTGAACGATCGGAATTGACCCAACTTTTGGGTTTTTGAATATAGAAAGCTGGAACTTGGTACAGATTATATTTTTGGTCAGTTAATCCGACCTACCAAATTTTATAACGACCGGCTGATCTTATAGCTGCCATATAACTGAACGATCGGAAATGGTTTTTGGTAGAAATATCAACTTTGGTATTTTTGAAGATAGAAGCTTGGGACTTTTTTTAGATTCTATATAATAATAGCTTGAGTTATATTATCATATTCTCATAAGGATTGGCCAACTATATCCAATGTTTGCGATATATGTATATCCGGTTTTAACTGCAAGGGTATATCAACTTCGGCTCCGCCCGAAGTTAGCTTTCCTTTCTTGTTATAATTAAAATATTATACTTTGAAAAAATTGTTTTTTTCTTTTATGGGTATCTTTAATAGAATATTACATTCATTTTGGTAGTGAAATTACCACCTTAAAATTAATTTCAACCTTATCCGTTAAATTCTAAAGAGATAAGTCCGCTATATTTGGCCCGCCATTTTGAATTTATGATTTTTGACTTCAGATTCGCGATCAGTGACCCAAAAAACGTAAGGATACCGAATTTAATCTCAATCGAAGTAAGCGTTGATTTAAAGGCATCTATTTAGGATTCTGCCCCAGTGTGCGGCGTTAAGATCTTACATTCTGATCAGAGGGAATGGGATACTTGAGCAGCATTAATAGCGCCTTGCGAAATAATCGACATCAGTCTATTGGAATGCCCCCATATTTAGACGTTTTTTTACAAAACATGATTACTCATGGTAACGATTATCGGCTTTTAGAAATATTGGGATTAATGAATGAGGGACCCACTACCTTAATCGACTAGACAACTTTTCCAATATTCGAGGTGACATTCAAAAACACATGCAGAAAGCCTTTCAGACCAACAAACGTACCTATGATTTTGCGAAGCCATTACCGGACATTTAATGTTGTCCAGATAGTAACGAAGAGAAACTTTAATCTTAGCAATGCCGCAGGTAATTTCAACGCTAAGCTAGCGTCTGTTGGAGTAAAAGTCCGAGTGAACAAAAAGTGCGGACAATCACTGTATATACTAGAAGACTTGTCAGGAAAAGAATTAGGGACCTTTCATGTTAAAGGCATTTGGTAAAGATCACCCTTTTTTCAGCTTTGAGCCAAAAAATAAATTACAAAAGTAAATTTTTCAACTTTCACCAAATTCGCACGAATAATTTTTTTTTAATGCCTTATTAAATGTAAATAATTATTATATAAACTATTTTTCTATTCGTCGCACTAGAAATAAAATAAAAAAATTAAAAGGCGGTACTTAGCGAAATCTGTTTCTCACTCTTTGGAGAACAGTGAAATTCCGCTTTATTCAAGTACTGATATTCTGCGAAGTTCGAAATCTAATTGTTTTTTTCTGCTTTTCTTTTGTTCATAGTTTTGTTAAGGTACGATAAACAAAATAAGAGCTTTATTTAAACGGTACTTTTAACCCAATCCTTATCTAAGCAACAGATCTTTTTCGTTGGTTATTTTCAATTGACTTTTGTGTTGAGAGGAGAAAAAAATTGGTTTCTTATTAAAGTTTGATCTCGAAACTTTCAGTATAAGTAGATTGCAGTGCTGGCTTTCACATTTAGTTGAAACATCGTGCGTATTTTTGCAGCACCCATACATTTTTTTTTTATTTTTCAAAATGTCTACCGAACTAACGAAAAAACAAATTTATGATATTTGGATTGCAAGTGATAAAAACAAGCGTTTGGATGCGGTTTGTGATTTTTCGCTATCGTTATGAGGAAAGGTTTTTAAAAAAAATAAAATCTGGTTGAATGGTAATTTGAATTTACCATACACGGTATTGCAAGAAATTTCTCTTTCATCTAAGCCTGGGAGACCCAAAAAAAAAATTCGAGGATTGCTGCGATCGCACCAAACGAAGAAAGGTACAAGATCTTATTGATTCCACTAGCCCTGAAGAAATTGCAGTTGCAAACCAGGTTAACCTATTTAAGGAAGGTAAGGTAAACGCAACTCTGCTGCAATTTTTAAAGAATTGACATTGGATTCTCCAAATAAGGGAACCCAAAAAAAAAATGTTCAAAATCAAAATTTTACTGAATCATCTATACCTACTGAAGAAGCGTTGGGTATGATTCTAGATGCCAATTTATCGGTTCATCAATATGACACAATACGTCAAAGAATTAATAAAATCGTTAAAAATCTGTTGCCTTCCTATGATAAAATTAAGGAGTGTAAAAAAAAATGTTTTGCTGAAGTGACAGTAACAGAGTCCTTAGTAGCATGTAAGGTTCAATCCTTGGTTGATAATACTATCCAGCGATTATGCCTAGCTCAAAGAGAAGCACTGAACTCAATAGAACAGCTTAAAATGGGTGGAAAGGAGCTATCGTTGTTAATAAA
Organism: Drosophila malerkotliana malerkotliana; assembly: GCA_018153235.1. Classification (NCBI taxonomy): domain Eukaryota; kingdom Metazoa; phylum Arthropoda; class Insecta; order Diptera; family Drosophilidae; genus Drosophila; species Drosophila malerkotliana. Next base: position 1,297,889 of record JAECXV010000147.1, read on the forward strand.
ATGGGGTTGTGATGGAGCGCAGCAGAAAAAGTATAAACAGAAATTTTCATCATCAGACGGTATCGATGAAAACTTATTTAGCACTTGCATGGTGCCCATTCAAATGAATTATAGTGCTAATGGAGGTAAAAAAATCATAGTTTGGCAAATTCCAGCACCTTCATCTACAAGATACTGCCGCTCAATTAGGCTGAACTTTAAAAAAGAAACCACAGAGTTGATAAACGAAGAAGTGACTTTGGTGAAAAAAGAAATTGAAATGCTTCAACCTGTTAAAATTAAAGTAGACAATTTCTATGTAATGGTGAAAACAGTGTCTATGCTGACCATGATAGACGGCAAAATTTGCAGTGCTTTATCTAACGTAGCGTCAACTCAAATATGTTACATATGTGGCGCCAAGCCTTCGGAAATGAACAGGCCCGAATTAATTTTAAATAAGCCTTTAAATGATCAAGCCATGAGCTTTGGATTATCTCCTCTGCATTCATGGATTAGATTCGTGGAATGTTTACTTCATGTAGCGTATAGGCTTGATGTAAAAGTATGGCAAGCCAGAGGTTTCGAAATACAACAACAGGTGAAAGCCAGAAAGGAATTTATTCAAAATAAATTCAAAGAGAAACTAGGTTTATTGATAGACGTCCCAACCCCACAGGCAGGAAACACTAATGACGGGAATACCGCAAGACGTTTTTTCAGAAATTCCAAGATTACTGCTGAGATAACAGGTCTTAATCTGGAACTTATTCACAGGTTCCACATAATTTTAGAAACTTTAGGGTCAGGGTTTCCTATAAATTTAGCTGCATTTAATGAATACACAAAGGAAACCAGGAAATTGTACCTTAAAGAATACTCTTGGTACAACATGCCCGTCTCTGTCCATAAAGTGTTATACCATGGAAAATATGTCATAGCCTCATGCATTCTCCCAATTAAAAAAAAAGCTATCAGAAGAAGCTCAAGAGGCAAGGAATAAGGATGTGAGAAGATACCGGGAAATGTTCACCCGGAAAACATCAAGAATAGATACCAACACAGATCTTATGAATAGATTTTTAGTATATTCGGATCCATTCCTTGCCAGCTTGCGAAATGTTCCCAAAACAAGAAAGGAAAGCTAACTTCGGGCGGAGCCGAAGTTTATATACCCTTATATACCCAATTTATTATAATACAAAAACCAAACCTAACAAGAAAGGAAAGCTATCTTCGGGCGGAGCCGAAGTTTATATACCCTTGCAGTTAAAACCTATGCAGGATATATATCGCAAACATAGGATATAGTTGGCCGATCCTTATGGGAATAGGAATATATACTCCAATTAATTACAATACAAAATCTAAAAAAAGTCCCAAAATTCTATCTTCAAAAATACGAAAGTTGATATTTCTACCAAATACCATTTCCGATCGTTCAGTTATATGGCAGCTATAGGATATAGTCGGCCGATCCTAATGAAATTTGGTAGGTTGGATCAACTGACCAAAAATAGAATCTGTACCAAGTTCCAGCTTTCTATCTTCAAAAACACAAAAGTTGGGTCAATTCCGATCTTTCAGTTATATGGCAGCTATAGGATATAGTCGGCCGATCCTTATGAAATTTGGCACGTCGTATTGTTTTGCCAAAAATAGCTCTCATGTTAAATTAGAACTTTCTAACTCTAAAAACACCAAAGTTATACCATTTCCGATCAATCAGTTGTATGGCAGCTATAGGATATAGTCGACCGATCCCGGTCGTTCCGACTTATATACTGCGTGCAAAGGAAAGAAGGGTGTGTGCAAAGTTTCAAGTCGATAGCTTTAAAACTGAGAGACTAGTTCGCGTAGAAACGGACAGACAGACAGACAGACAGACGGACAGACGGACAGACGGACAGACGGACATGCTCATATCAACTCAGGAGGTGATCCTGATCAAGAATATATATACTTTATAGGGTCGGAGATGTCTCCTTCACTGCGTTGCACACTTTTAAACAAAATTATAATACCCTCTGCAAGGGTATAAAAATGTCCCAAGCTTCTATCTTCAAAAACACAAAAGTTGGGTCATTTCCGATCGTTCAGTTATATGGCAGCTATAGGATATAGTCGGCCGATCCTAATGAAATTTAGTAGGTTGGATCAACTGACCAAAAATAGAATCTGTACTAAATTCCACCTTTCTATCTTCAAAAACACGAAAGTTGGGTAATTTCCGATCGTTCAGTTATATGGCAGCTATAAGATATAGTCGGCCGATCAATTTGGCATGTCGTAATATTTTGCCAAAAATAGCTCTCGTGTCAAATTTGAACTCTCTAACTCTGAAAACACCAAAGTTATACCATTTCCGATCAATTAGTTATATGGCAGCTATAGGATATAGTCGGCCGATCCGGGCCGTTCCGACTTATATACTGCGTGCAAAGAAAAGAAGGGTGTGTGCAAAGTTTCAAGACGATAGCTTCAAAACTGAGAGACTAGTTCGCGTAGAAACGGACAGACAGACGGACAGACGGACAGACGGACATGCTCATATCAACTCAGGAGGTGATCCTGATCAAGAATATATATACTTTATAGGGTCGGAGATGTCTCCTTCACTGCGTTGAACACTTTTGGACAAAATTATAATACCCTCTGCAAGGGTATAAAAAGTCAGAGTCCACTAGAACACGACGTTTTAGTATTATTGGCCCTACCAATCGCAAATTAATAAATACTTTTTATTGTTTTATAATTATGTTTTTTAGTTTTAGTTGTTTTGGATTAAATTTTAATTTTCTATATGACTCCAATATAATAATTTTGTATAAAATATAACATATGTAATAATAAAATAAAATTGATGAAAACTAACTTTAAAGTTAAACAAGAAAGGAAAGCTAACTTCGGGCGGAGCCGAAGTTTCTGGTATTCCTACCAAATACCATATCCGATCGTTCAGTTATATGGCAGCTATAGGATATAGTCGGCCGATCCTAATGAAATTTGGTAGCTTGAATCAACTGAACAAAAATAGAATCTGTACCAAGTTCCAGCTTTCTATCTTCAAAAACACGAAAGTTGGGTCATTTCCGATCGTTCAGTTATATGGCAGCTATAAGATATAGTCGGCCGATCTTTATGAAATTTGGCATGACGTAATGTTTTGCCAAAAATAGCTCTCATGTCATATTTGAACTCTCTAACTCTAAAAACACCAAAGTTATACCATTTCCGATCAATCAGTTATATGGCAGCTATAGGATATAGTCGGCCGATCCCGGCCGTTCCGACTTATATACTGCGTGCAAAGGAAAGAAGGGTGTGTGCAAAGTTTCAAGACGATAGCTTTAAAACTGAGAGACTAGTTCGCGTAGAAACAGACAGACGGACAGACAGACGGACAGACAGACGGACAGACGGACATGCTCATATCAACTCAGGAGGTGATCCTGATCAAGAATATATATACTTTATAGGGTCGGAGATGTCTCCTTCACTGCGTTGCACACTTTTAAACAAAATTATAATACCCTCTGCAAGGGTATAAAAATGTCCCAAGCTTCTATCTTCAAAAACACAAAAGTTGGGTCATTTCCGATCGTTCAGTTATATGGCAGCTATAGGATATAGTCGGCCGATCCTAATGAAATTTAGTAGGTTGGATCAACTGACCAAAAATAGAATCTGTACTAAATTCCACCTTTCTATCTTCAAAAACACGAAAGTTGAGTAATTTCCGATCGTTCAGTTATATGGCAGCTATAAGATATAGTCGGCCGATCAATTTGGCATGTCGTAATATTTTGCCAAAAATAGCTCTCGTGTCAAATTTGAACTCTCTAACTCTGAAAACACCAAAGTTATACCATTTCCGATCAATTAGTTATATGGCAGCTATAGGATATAGTCGGCCGATCCGGGCCGTTCCGACTTATATACTGCGTGCAAAGAAAAGAAGGGTGTGTGCAAAGTTTCAAGACGATAGCTTCAAAACTGAGAGACTAGTTCGCGTAGAAACGGACAGACAGACGGACAGACGGACAGACGGACATGCTCATATCAACTCAGGAGGTGATCCTGATCAAGAATATATATACTTTATAGGGTCGGAGATGTCTCCTTCACTGCGTTGAACACTTTTGGACAAAATTATAATACCCTCTGCAAGGGTATAAAAAGTCAGAGTCCACTAGAACACGACGTTTTAGTATTATTGGCCCTACCAATCGCAAATTAATAAATACTTTTTATTGTTTTATAATTATGTTTTTTAGTTTTAGTTGTTTTGGATTAAATTTTAATTTTCTATATGACTCCAATATAATAATTTTGTATAAAATATAACATATGTAATAATAAAATAAAATTGATGAAAACTAACTTTAAAGTTAAACAAGAAAGGAAAGCTAACTTCGGGCGGAGCCGAAGTTTCTGGTATTCCTACCAAATACCATATCCGATCGTTCAGTTATATGGCAGCTATAGGATATAGTCGGCCGATCCTAATGAAATTTGGTAGCTTGAATCAACTGAACAAAAATAGAATCTGTACCAAGTTCCAGCTTTCTATCTTCAAAAACACGAAAGTTGGGTCATTTCCGATCGTTCAGTTATATGGCAGCTATAAGATATAGTCGGCCGATCTTTATGAAATTTGGCATGACGTAATGTTTTGCCAAAAATAGCTCTCATGTCATATTTGAACTCTCTAACTCTAAAAACACCAAAGTTATACCATTTCCGATCAATCAGTTATATGGCAGCTATAGGATATAGTCGGCCGATCCCGGCCGTTCCGACTTATATACTGCGTGCAAAGGAAAGAAGGGTGTGTGCAAAGTTTCAAGACGATAGCTTTAAAACTGAGAGACTAGTTCGCGTAGAAACAGACAGACGGACAGACAGACGGACAGACAGACGGACAGACGGACATGCTCATATCAACTCAGGAGGTGATCCTGATCAAGAATATATATACTTTATAGGGTCGGAGATGTCTCCTTCACTGCGTTGCACACTTTTAAACAAAATTATAATACCCTCTGCAAGGGTATAAAAATGTCCCAAGCTTCTATCTTCAAAAACACAAAAGTTGGGTCATTTCCGATCGTTCAGTTATATGGCAGCTATAGGATATAGTCGGCCGATCCTAATGAAATTTAGTAGGTTGGATCAACTGACCAAAAATAGAATCTGTACTAAATTCCACCTTTCTATCTTCAAAAACACGAAAGTTGAGTAATTTCCGATCGTTCAGTTATATGGCAGCTATAAGATATAGTCGGCCGATCAATTTGGCATGTCGTAATATTTTGCCAAAAATAGCTCTCGTGTCAAATTTGAACTCTCTAACTCTGAAAACACCAAAGTTATACCATTTCCGATCAATTAGTTATATGGCAGCTATAGGATATAGTCGGCCGATCCGGGCCGTTCCGACTTATATACTGCGTGCAAAGAAAAGAAGGGTGTGTGCAAAGTTTCAAGACGATAGCTTCAAAACTGAGAGACTAGTTCGCGTAGAAACGGACAGACAGACGGACAGACGGACAGACGGACATGCTCATATCAACTCAGGAGGTGATCCTGATCAAGAATATATATACTTTATAGGGTCGGAGATGTCTCCTTCACTGCGTTGAACACTTTTGGACAAAATTATAATACCCTCTGCAAGGGTATAAAAAGTCAGAGTCCACTAGAACACGACGTTTTAGTATTATTGGCCCTACCAATCGCAAATTAATAAATACTTTTTATTGTTTTATAATTATGTTTTTTAGTTTTAGTTGTTTTGGATTAAATTTTAATTTTCTATATGACTCCAATATAATAATTTTGTATAAAATATAACATATGTAATAATAAAATAAAATTGATGAAAACTAACTTTAAAGTTAAACAAGAAAGGAAAGCTAACTTCGGGCGGAGCCGAAGTTTCTGGTATTCCTACCAAATACCATATCCGATCGTTCAGTTATATGGCAGCTATAGGATATAGTCGGCCGATCCTAATGAAATTTGGTAGCTTGAATCAACTGAACAAAAATAGAATCTGTACCAAGTTCCAGCTTTCTATCTTCAAAAACACGAAAGTTGGGTCATTTCCGATCGTTCAGTTATATGGCAGCTATAAGATATAGTCGGCCGATCTTTATGAAATTTGGCATGACGTAATGTTTTGCCAAAAATAGCTCTCATGTCATATTTGAACTCTCTAACTCTAAAAACACCAAAGTTATACCATTTCCGATCAATCAGTTATATGGCAGCTATAGGATATAGTCGGCCGATCCCGGCCGTTCCGACTTATATACTGCGTGCAAAGGAAAGAAGGGTGTGTGCAAAGTTTCAAGACGATAGCTTTAAAACTGAGAGACTAGTTCGCGTAGAAACAGACAGACGGACAGACAGACGGACAGACGGACATGCTCATATCAACTCAGGAGGTGATCCTGATCAAGAATATATATACTTTATAGGGTCGGAGATGTCTCCTTCACTGCGTTGCACACTTTTGACCAAAATTATAATACCCTCTGCAAGGGTATAAAAATAATGTATTTCATTCAAATAAATATCGAAACAATTAAATCCCGCTAAATTTTGATTTTTCCACACTGTGCTGCAGGTGTGAGGGTGATTTTCACGAGCAAATTTTAAGAAAAATAATTTTAGTTGTGTCCCATTGTCCAGATTGCAGTGGTTTCCAAAAATGCACGCTTGCCATCCCCTTCGTTCCCATGCCATTCCATGCCATGACAGAGTCATGTCACAGTAGGGAGAGGGGCAAAGTCACGATGTGTCACATTATGGGGGGAGGGGGTCACAATACCCGAAAATGAGCGTCACGAGGCTTATGGACGGCCCCTAATGGCCGTGTATTGTGACCGAGCTTATATATCAAGAAAGGAAAGCTAACTTCGGGCGGAGCCCATGTTGATATACCCTTGCAGTTAAAACCGGATATATATCGCAAACATCGGATATAGTTGGCCGATCCTTATGAGAATATGATAATATAACCCAATTTATTATTATACAAAATCTAAAAAAAGTCCCAAACTTCTTTCTTCAAAAATACCAAAGTTGGTATTTCTACCAAAAACCATTTCCAATCGTTCACTTATATGGAAGCTATAATATGTAGCCGGCCGATCGTTATGAAATTTGGTAGGTCGGATTAACTAACGAAAAATAGAATCTGTATTAAGTTCCAGCTTTGTATCTTCAAAAACATAAAAGTTGGCCACTTCCGATCGTTCAGTTATATGGCAGCTATAGGATATAGTCGGCCGATCCCGGTCGCTCCGACTTATATACTGCGTGCAAAGGATAGAAGGGTGTGCGAAAAGTCTCAAGACGATAGCTTTAAAACTGAGAGACTAGTTCGCGTAGAAACAGGCAGACAGACAGACAGAAATATTCACAACCAAATCAAATAAGTTAGGAACTACCTTGAAATCAAAAGACAAAAACAAAAAACTAAAGCCGAAAAGAAAACTAGTAAGAAATGTAAGATATCTGATAACATGAACATAATGAGCACAGATGAAGATTTAGACCTATGAAATAATACATAATATATTAAAAGAAAATTATATTAGTTCTAGTTATCCCTAAACTATATCCTTAACATGCTTAAAATATTACAATTAAATATAAATGGATACCTCAATAATTATAATCACCTACAAATACTCATAAAAAACAACCCTAAAATAATTTCCATTCAAGATACTCACCTTCACTCTACCAATCAGATTCCCATCCCAATTAACTACACTCTTTACCATATAAATACCTCAAACAACCCGTACGGCGGGGTAGCTCTCCTAACCCACAACTCTTTGCAACAAGAACAAACCCAAATCCACAATATAAGCTTTGGCTCAGTCGCCGTAACAGTACAATCTAAAGTAATTTACAATAACTTTTAGTTATATACCTCCCAAAAAACTTTTTACCCTACAAGAATTACAAGACGCGAATACGCGAATCGTCGTCGCATGCAGACGTGTATTTATTGTGCTCCGAAAAAAAAAAAATATATATATATATTCAACAATATCAAAAAGTGCAGTGACTGGTTTCGTAAATCAACAACAACGCGAAAAGACGCTTTCAGCGATGAAATCGCTTATGTTTATATTGATTAATTAATTAATTAATATAAAACATAACATTTAAAACTCTACCAATATCAATTTCGATTGCAATGAGTCTAAACGACGTTAGCACACAACGTCAACGTGAGCAAGACGAGAGACGGCTCTCAGTACAAAGAAACAACGCTTACTTCACTTTCAAAGCAACCGAAAGTAATGCAAGCTCATCCCAAACACGGTCAATTACCCCAAACTTGGCCGAATTCTTAAACGTAGAGAGCGTGAGAGCGCGTTCTTGCTCCCCCTCGCTACCATCGATGTCTCTGCAGCCAAAGAGCGCAGTAACTAGCACCGCAACCTCTTTGACAACGTCAACCGTAACAACAACAACAACCGCTACTGTAACGACAGCGCGTTTAACGACGTCATCAGCTAGCAACGCAAACATTGATACTTCAGCCGCTGTGCTGCCCGAAAAAGAGAACAAATACAAAGAAAATATTAAGCCGGCTGTGCAGACTGGTATGGATCGTTACATCCAAATCAAAAGGAAGCTGAGCCCCCTAAACTCCCAACGCAAAATAACCCGTGGCAATGCTAACATAGCCGCAATAGAAACGCCCACGAACTCAAACCGTTTTAAAATCTTGGCAGACTATGAGGATGACGCCGAATCTACAGAAGTCGAAAAAAGGAAGCCTAAGCCCCCGCCAATATACATACGAGAAAAAAGTTCCAACGTTCTTGTCAACAAAATTATAGAGCTCATTGGCAAGGACAACTTTCACATAATACCACTAGTAAAGGGCAATATCCAGGAAACAAAAGTTCAAACGAAGTCTGAAGATAATTACAGAGTATTATCAAAATACCTCACCGACAAAAAAAGAACTTTTATACGTATCAGCTAAAAAGCAGCAAGGGCTTGCAAGTCGTACTTAAGGGCATAGAGCCCGAAGTACCGCCTGCAGAGATAACAAAGGCGCTACAAGAGAAGGGATTTAGCGTTAAGACAGTGTTCAATATCTCTAACAGGGATAGAAAGCCGCAGCCACTCTTTAAGGTTGAACTCGAACCACAAATTAAGCCCCTCAAGAAATACGAAGTGCACCCTATATCCAATCTTCAGTTCCTGCTGCACCGCAGAATAACAGTTGAGGAGCCGCACAAACGCAATGGCCCGGTACAATGTGCGAACTGCCAAGAATATGGCCATACAAGGTCTTACTGTAAACTGCGCCCAGTTTGTGTAGTTTGTGGTGAGCTTCATGACTCCGCACACTGCCCAGCGAGCAAAGATGACCAAAACTCGAAAAAGTGCGGCAACTGCGGTGGAAATCACACTGCTAACTATAGAGATTGCCCAGTTTATAAGGAGCTGAAAAGTCGCATCCACCAGAGGGGACTTACTGCCCGCACCCAAAATAATCAGTTCATAGCCTCCAGGTCAAACCCTGATATCTTCTTCTCGACTGCAGCCAGATTCTCACTAGGACTTATAAACTCTGACAAAAAAGTCACATACGCAAGCCCTTTAAAATCAGGACTGGCTACCCCAGCCTCAAAAAGCTCACTGCCGCAATCAGCACACCAAGAACCGAACACGGCTCAGCAGTATCAACTTCCGGAGCAGTCAAAAAGTAACTTTGAAGCTATGATATGCAGTCTACAACAAAGCCTTACGGAGTTCATGTCGTTTATGCGTACAACTATGCAAGATCTAATGCGAAACCAAAATCTATTAATACAAATGCTGGTTTCACAACAATCCAAATAATGACTTCACTACGAATATCTACATGGAACGCTAACGGCGTTTCGCAGCATAAACTCGAGTTAGCGCAATTCCTACTAGACAATCAAATCGACGTAATGCTGCTTTCAGAAACACATCTTACGAACAGATACAATTTCCAACTACGAGGATATTCATTCTATGGAACAAATCATCCAGACGAAATTTGCAAAAAACTACCTACAGGCCACATCAATAAATATACACCTAAATACTGGCAAGCAATTAACTCTAGCTGCCGTATACTGCCCCCCACGCTTCACCATAGCCGAAGATGAGTTTATGCAGTTTTTCAACTCACTCGGCGACCACTTCATAGCAGCAGGAGACTACAATGCCAAGCACACACACTGGGGATCTCGTCTTGTGACCCCAAAAGGAAAGCAGCTCTATAATGCAATTATCAAATCTAAGAACAAGCTAGACTATGCTTCTTCTGGCACACCAACATACTGGCCGGCAGACCCAAAGAAACTTCCCGATTTAATTGACTTTGCGATTACCAAAAACATTCCTAAAAATCTGATATGCGCCGAATGCCTTTCGGATCTTTCATCTGATCACTCGCCTGTCCTTTTTACTCTACTCCAACACCCAGGAACATGGGATCAATCATCAAATCTGACCTCATATAAAACCAATTGGGTTAAGTACAGGAAGTACATCAGCTCACACATTGAGCTGAGTCCTCACCTCAGCGACGAAGCCAACGTAGACAGTTTTGTTAATTCGCTGGAGTCTGTACTCGTCTCTGCAGATCGAGTTTCAACACCTCAAATTATAAACACACAACGCAATCAAAAGAAGACAAATCAACAAATCGAACAGCTCGTCCTCGAAAAGCGACGCTTACGTCGAGAATGGCAATGTCACAGATCGCCATCTGCTAAGCAACGCTTCAAACATGCCTCACGTCAACTTGATCAAGCTCTACAGCAAGAAGAAACGTATGTCCACCACCGCTACATAGAGCAATTGTCAACTAACAGTACGAAACACTCACTATGGAGAGCTCACCCAACTCTGAGCTCACCGAAAGAAACCGTGATGCCTATTAGAAATTCCACAGGCGGGTGGGCGCGCAGCGACGCAGACAGAGCCAGTACGTTTGCCAAACACCTTAAAAATGTCTTCCAACCAAATCCTGCCACCAATGCGTTTACTTTGCCGACTCTATCAGATGAGCCCCAGCCTCAACATGAGCCGATTGAGTTTCGCCCAAACGAAATCGTTAACATCATCAAACGACAACTGAATCCAAAAAAATCCCCGGGCTGCGACCTCATAACTCCCAAAATGATCATTGAGCTCCCATACTGTGCCGTTTGCACTCTCACCCAGCTATTTAATGCCATCGCAAAACTTGGCCACTTTCCAGTGAGATGGAAAAAGTCAATTATAATAATGATAGCAAAGCCGGGAAAAGACCACACTATCCCCACGTCGTATAGACCTATAAGCCTACTCTCTTGCCTATCTAAACTCTTTGAAAAATGCCTAATGACTCGAATAAACACATACCTGAGAATCCAGGAAGGAATCCCGTCACACCAATTTGGGTTTCGTGAAAAGCATGGAACAATTGAGCAGGTCAACCGGATAACATCCGAAATTCGGAACGCGTTCGAAAAACGAGAGTACTGTACTGCCATATTTTTAGATGTCTCTCAAGCATTCGATAGAGTCTGGCTGGAAGGTCTAATGTACAAGATCAAGACAATGCTCCCCTACAGCACCCACAAGATTTTGGAGTCTTACCTTCACGACAGAAAATTTGTCGTGAGGTGCAATACCGCTATATCCGATGATTACACTGTTGGAGCTGGAGTTCCTCAAGGCAGCGTGCTAGGGCCAATATTATATGTCCTCTACACAGCAGATATCCCGACAAGCACACGTCTAACAACATCCACGTTTGCCGATGACACAGCTATTCTTAGCCGCTCAAAATGCCCGATTCAAGCAACTGCGCAGCTAGCTCATCATATGGTCGATGTCGAAAAATGGCTGTCAGACTGGCGAATTAAAGTGAACGAACTAAAATGCAAGCATGTTACGTTCACTCTGAACCGGCAAAACTGCCCGCCGATAACATTAAACAACACTCTACTCCCACAAGCAAACGAAGTAACATACCTAGGAGTACATCTCGACAGAAGACTCACATGGCGCCGGCACATTGAAGCCAAAAGAACACACCTAAAGCTAAAAGCCAGCGGTCTTCATTGGCTTATCAACGCTCGGTCACCTCTTAGCCTTGAATATAAAGTCCTGGTGTACAACTCGGTACTAAAACCTATATGGATGTACGGCTCCCAGTTATGGGGGAACGCCAGCAATAGCAACATTGACATAATTCAAAGAGTTCAGTCGAAGATTTTGAGAACAATCACCGGGGCACCGTGGTACGTTCGCAACGAAAACATACACCGCGACTTAAACATTCGACCAGTCAAAGAAGCGATCGCAGAACAGAAGGTAAAGTACTTAACCAAGCTATCGGTGCACCCTAACCACCTGGCGAGAGGTCTAACAAGGTTGAGCAACCAATCACGCCATCGTCGCAATGACTTACCCACCCAGCGACCGACCTGAGGGACGCGCAACCAGAATGCAGTCTTAGTATACTGTTATTTAAATTTTAATGTTAAGATTCGTCAACTTATTGTTAGTCTCAAAATCAAGAGTAGATTCAATAAATAAAAGCAAAGCTATAATAAAAAAAAAAAAAGAATTACAAGACACTTATAGCAATATTAACACTCCTCGCCCAATAAAAGACGATTTCAATAGCTTTCAACACACCACACATTTACACATATTGACCTCTCCTTAGCTTCCCCTGAACTATACCTACACGCTAAATGGACAGTTGACAATCAACACGCAGGTAGTGACCACTTCCCGATCTCAATCCAACATTTGGGAAATGAATCAACTGACTCCTCTATAAGCAAGCCAAAGCTCAATATTGATAAAGCTAACTGGCCCCTCTATCAAAAACTTAGCAAACAGTTCTCCAATGACAGACCACTCAGCCATCATGAAGCACAGCGCCCATTTATCCATACCACAATATCACCCAAACTCATCTTAATAAGTCCCCTGGTGGGACACAAATTCTAAGAACCAACAACACAAGAAAGGAAAGCTAACTTCGGACGGAGCCGAAGTTGATATACCCTTCCAGCTAAAACCGGATATATATCGCAAACATCGGATATAGTTGGCCGATCCTTATGATTACATCATAATAAAACCAATTAATTACAATAAAAAATCTAAAAAAAGTCCCAAGCTTCTATCTTCAAAAATACGAAGCTTGATATTTTTACAAAATACCATTTCCGATCGGCAGCTATAAGATGGCAGCTATAAGATATAGTCGTCCGAAATTTGGCATGTCATATTTTGCAAAACGTAGCTCTCATGTAAAATTTGAACTCTCTTGCTCTAAAAAGACCAAAGTTATACCACTTCCGATCAATCAGTTATATGGCAGCTATAAGATATAGTCGGCCGATCCATTCCGATTTATATACTGCGTGCAAAGGAAAGAAGGGTGTGTGCAAAGTTTCAAGTCGATAGCTTTAAAACTGAGAGACTAGTTCGCGTAGAAACAGACAGACAGATGGACATGCTCATATCAACTCAGGAGGTGATCCTGATCAAGAATATAAGATAAGGTTTGATTTGGTTGTTTGGTTTGGTTTGGGTGTTTGCCTACAACATTCTCCACCTGCACAGCTCTTGCAGGAGGGTTCCACCGTGGCACGTGCTGCTCACGGAATAGTGGGTTCTGACGAAACCGATGCGGCAAGTTGCTGCTCACAACGGTCGGACACTTTGTAGATGTCTCTGCACTTCCGTAACGATGCAGGGCATCGATCAAGACCAGGTGGTGGCCACGATCAGTGACAATGATGCTGCTGATCCTCTTCTTGTAAACTGGTAGCCGGGTCGTGGCTACAGTTATTCCTCCAACGGTGATTAGGAATAAAACATAAGACTTAGAAGAGGTGCCTTTATTCTTCGGCTGTCAGATCAGAACTAACTAACTTAAGATAAGGCGAGCTTAGTCGTAACCCTAACTCGCACAGACCACAGCCGTCGGCCAACGCCCGTCGTAAGACCATATGCGTCGTCCGTCTTCGTGTCCTTATCTTAGATAACCATTGTTAACTACTCTCCTTTTTCAAAACATGGACGTCCTCGGCCATATCCATGTTAGCGAGGATTTTAGTCACCACTATCGAGGCTCTGCTTCGCCGTCTGATAAATCTTTATCTTTATCGATACGCAGAACGCGAAGCAGTTAAGCGCTGCTGCAGCTGGCATTTTGTTGTAGGTAATTGCAGCTCCGTTATAGGCTGCGGGCTTTTTTCGTTTAGTGAAAAAAGGACAGGCTTAAAGTGGAGTGGAGTCTGAGAGCACTTCGTTGCGGTGGAGAGGCGCGTGGGTTATCCTTGAATCGCTGCGAATGGTAAGTCGTAGCCTAGGACGTGAAAGCGTGTGATATCTGGCGTATGGTATGAGTGCGATCGGAGAAGATACCTATCATAAGATGTATAAGATACACCATACAAACTAAATAATGATTTTACAAAATTCAACAATTTCTTATTAGCTAGTATTTTCATCTAAATATTAATACAAACTAAATATTATTTCTACAAAATTCAACAATTTCTTACTAGCTAGTATTTTCATACAAACTAAATATTAATTTTACAAAATTCAACAATTTCTTATTTTCATCTTAGCCACCTTAAGCAGCAAGTTAGCCTTTGTGAAACCCTCTTTCAAAATCGCCTTTAGGATTAGTGTTAATATTAAGTGAATTACATCATTTACTTTTGAAAGAGTGAAAGCAGATACGTTATTTTCAATTTAAGCTATTGACTACGGTTGTGTGAGCGTTCTTCTGAGCCAGAAATTCGACATCGATGGTAAGACTCTACCTCTGCAAGTTTTCAGAGTTTGGGGTACCTAACACAATTTGGTACATTAAGCCTGGGAAACAATATTTTTTTTTTTCTTTTGTTTTGGTGGCCCTTATCGAATATTGTCCTTATGGACCACCCTACCATTAATTAGGACCGTTGTCCCAGTATCAGCTTCGACCCTGTTCTCGACATACAAAGGAGTAAGCTTATCTCCCAGTCTCTTGTTGGTTTTTACTAAAACTCTCTCACCTACGTTAAATACCCTATTCTGTCGAGCTGGATTGTCACGATTTAACTGCTCCTTCTGTGCCTTTTTAAGGTTCATAATTATGTCCGGGACAGAGTCAGCACTAGCATGGATGATCTCAATAGGATTTCTATTAATGACAGAGTGAAATGACCTATTGTACTCTATTGTCGCCTGAAGGAATAATTTCCTCTCCAATTTTAGACACCTGGCAATTTCTATAAGAGTACTGTGGAATCTTTCCACCTGTCCATTTGATGTGCTGTGTAAAGGTGGGGCAGTTGCTATATCGATATCGTAATGATTTTTCAGCATGGAACGTATAGTTTCGGAGTTAAACGATGCCTCATTATCGCAATAAATCGATCGGACATTAGAGAAGAGATTCACCAGTTGAAGGATTGGAATTTTCACATCTAAAATGGCGCGCGATGCTATTGGCTGGACCACCGCAAACTTGCTGAATTTATCGACAGCAGTGAGAAAGTACTTTCCTTCTGTTGAGAAGATGTCCATGTGTAACATCTCTCCCACCCGCGATGGTATTGGCGAAATTCCTAATTCCTGCTTCAATGGGTGCCTATTATATGTTGCTTTCTGACAAATCCTGCAGTTTAGAACGATTTCAGTTGCTATTTTGCCCATTTTTGGAAAATAATAGTCAAGCAGCACTTGTTTAATATTTTCCTGGGCAGCTCTGTGAGCCCTGTTATGCTCCACAACTAGTATTTCTCTTTGCTCGTCCGGTCTGATAACGTCCGACACCCAATACTTACAATACCAAAATCTAGTGGCCGGGAAGAGCCGAACCAGGCTATCTTGAATGCGGCCCAAAATTGGAAGCTTACAATGTATGGCGTTCACGACGTTGGGCTTTACTACGTCTACTATGTGCTACATAGAAAAATCAATTTGATGTCGAGTCTTAGTACCAAACACAATAAATAGTCGCTTATTTGACGTGGACGCCTCCTGCAATATGATTTGGTTTTGAAAACAGTTAACTGGCTTTTCCGTGGCCTCAATAACAAGTGTGGATGACTCTTCACTGTGAATAGTGGCTCGATCCGACTCCGCTGAACTTTGCAGAGTGTGAATACGTTGCCGCGACAAAGCGTCCGCCACACAGTTTTCCTTTCCTGGCTTATACATGAGCTTTGCACCACTTTCTTCAATGCGGGCCTTCCAGCGCTTGAGTTTTGAATTAGGATTCTTATCAGAAACCGCAAATATAAGTGGCTGATGGTCCGTAAATATGTTTATGTCGCTTTTTCCATAGAGATAGTGACGAAGACTATCCAGAGACTATCCATACAATTTCTAGTAGTTTCCTTTCATTCGTGGCATAATTTAGTTCCCTATCCTTCAACGTTCTGGATATCATCGTTATAGGCCTATTTCCCTGAGACAAAACTGCACCTATGCCAAAGGATGAAGCATCAGTTGTCAAATCAAATGGTCGCGTAAAATCTGGGTAATGGAGGATAACGTCCTCTGAAGCAAGAATATTTCTAAGCTTGTCAAATGCGCTTAACTGGGACTCATCGAAGCTCACCGAAATGCCTTTTGAACGGTATTTGCTGACCCTGCCACCTTCACCCTTCAGTAACTCTGTCAAAGGTCTCGCTATTGATGCGAAATCTTTGATGAAGCATCGATAGTAACTCGCTAAGCCCAAGAACGATCTCAGCTCGAACAAATTACTTGGCTGTTTAAAATCCTTGATGGCTTTTACCTTGTCCTGGCTTGTCCTAGTACCCTCCTTTGTCACAACAAAACCGAGGAAGTCGACACTTTCTTTAAAAAGTGTGACTTTTGCTTGGACACTCGCATGTTGGCGTCCTGCAGGCATTTTAAAACATCCGCAATATGGTCAACATGAGATTCTTCAGTTTCTGAAAAGACAATAACGTCATCCACATAGACGTAACAGATCCTTCCTATTTTCTCCCGGAGGACATCGTCTATTGCCCTTTGAAAAATGCTTGAGGCATTCTTTAGTCCGAAGGGTAGCCGGCAGAATTCGTACTTGCCTCCATTGACCGAAAAAGAAGTTTTCTCCCTGTCCAATTCCGCGAGCTCTATCTGGTGGTATCCGGACTTAAGGTCGAGGGTAGTGAAAAATTTGGCCCTTCCCAGATTCGACAGTATCATATTTACACTCGGCATGGGGTATTTATCGGCAATAGTTTTCAAATTTAACTTTCTGAAATCGACTACTAAGCGTTTATTGGGCGATCCCGAAGCGTCGGAGCCCTTTTTATCGACAACCCATATGGGGTTATTGTAGGGAGACCGAGATGGTCGAATAATGTCATTTTTTAGTAAGTCCTTAATCTCTTGATTGACAAAATCGGCAGCACCCATCGGAAACGGGTACAGTTTTGAATAAACCGGCTCATTATCCTCTGTCCGAATAGTCGCTACAACATTTGTGTTGAACGGCAACTTCTTATTTGGGTCAGCAAAGGCCCCTGAGTATTTAGACATCATCTGCTGAAAAGTTTCTTGCACTGTTGGGGGCACGACAATATCCTCAATATTCGTAAAGTTAACCTGAGCGCATTTTTGGAAGTGCAGATCCTCACGTCCCCCATTAAATCTAATAGAATTGCTTTTAAGATCAATGGTCGCACCTACTTGCGCTAACAGGTCAAGGCCAATTATGCCGTCAAAAGTTTTAAGCCCAGGTAATAAGAAGAAAGGGCTTTCTACACCAAAAAGATAAAACTGGCATTTTTGTTCTATTTTTTCGACCCCATGGAACGACTTGACAGTAAATGGAGAATTAACGGGAATTGAAGTCGGCCACCCGATCTCTCTCTTTATGTAGCTCTTAGAGGCCCCAGTGTCAACTAGAAACTTTCGTGGTTCCCCCGCTACTGTTCGTTGGACGAACGGAAGTAGGGACGATCCCCCTTAAAAATGCACGGCATCACTTTCATAGCCCGTTTTTTCTTCATCATCTATGTCATCTACCGCATCAGTAGCAATCTGATTATAATAATCCTCGGTTTGACCACCCTTTTCTTCTTCAAACAGATGATTAACCCTTTGACGCCTAAAGTCAGACAACCTTTGAGAGTTCATCGGTCTCTTGTGTAAATTTTGTGGCTGTGCATCCAGTGCCTGCATTGCGGAAGAACCCTGAGAGCGCTGAAAGTTTGTCGCTTGACGGAATTTAGACGATGTTGGATCTACGTCCATCTTCTCTAATGGGGTATTATCACCAACGGTTCGTTGACCTTGATCCCTGGTAAAATATGGATTTTTCCACCCCTTTTTAAGTATCTGTTTGTAGGTGGAATCGGGTGTCCCTTGTAACGGATTACTCTGGGCCTGCCTAAGATGTTTCTCCTCTATGGACCTGGCATACTGTGTGGCAAAGGCATGCCTCTCGTGGTTCGCTTCTATTTCCTGAGCCATTGCCAAGGCTGATGGCAAGTCCCTAGGTTGAGCAGCAAAGAGCACGTCTGTTAATCTTCTGACCGGAAACAAATACACGTAGGGCATCAGCCCTATACTTTTCATTCATATATCGAGCATGGTCAGTCTCATATGTCATAGTTGTCTTATTTGTTAGGAGTGTCAGCTTCTTCTCAACCTCCTCATAAAACTGTGTAATAGACATCTGCCCCTGCCTTAGTATTGTGAGCTCTTGCTCGAGCAAGTATAATGGACGCTTATCAGAATAGGTAAAGTCAAGGCGGCTTATAATAGCCTCAAAGTTAAGAATAGTATTAAAGGATGAAAGGATAGAATCAGCAGATCCCCTAATCTTGTTACGGATTATTAGAACAGCCTGATAATGCTTAGAACTCCCGTCAAAACGTCTGAACAACTCATATGATGCTAGTGCTGCCTGTGTCTCAGCGCTAAACCTATCAGTGACTTTCTGTAATTTCGCTTCAAACTCTTGTTTCTGCACCTGTAATGCGGCCGAAACCGCAGCATTTATGATTGCCTGTAGCTGTTGTGGATCCATACTTTGTTTTTTCTGTACTACTATACGTTCGGCGGCCTCTTCTGATAACGCGAGGTTATTTAGCCGAACAATCAAGCTTTCAGACTCTGAATCGCTCATACAGTCGTCTCAAAAAAATATTGGACCGTCGCCAAGCTAGGCGCTAAACTAAGCGCTTATCTATTTACTGTACTCTTCTCCGCGAATTGATTTTACTGATTTGAGAAAAGAAAAAAAACCGCAACACAGAGAGAAATAAATACTATAATTTCTTGACTTAAATGCCGTCACTGTTTTCAAAAGGAAATGTTTTATAAGAAATAACACAAATCTAAATATGTTATTTTATTAGCGATTCTTTTAATTTTTCCTGGCAATTCACAAAAGGGTTTCACTTACATGAATCTATGAAAGTTTTCCTTCCTTTTCGCAGTCTTCTGTGTGGTCCAGACCACGTTACCAGTTTTGAAATGATGATTTTGTGTTTCCTCGTGTTTTCGAGGCTTGGAGATTTCGTCGGGGTCTTCGACTTGGTTGGGCGCCAGATAAGGTTTGATTTGGTTGTGGCAGCGTGTTTGCCTACAACATTCTCCACCTGCACAGCTCTTGCAGGAGGGTTCCACCGTGGCACGTGCTGCTCACGGAATAGTGGGTTCTGACGAAACCGATGCGGCAAGTTGCTGCCCACAACGGTCGGACACTTTGTAGATGTCTCTGCACTTCCGTAACGATGCAGGGCATCGATCAAGACCAGGTGGTGGCCACGATCAGTGACAATGATGCTGCTGATCCTCTTCTTGTCGTGGCTACAGTTATTCCTCCAACGGTGATTAGGAATAAAACATAAGACTTAGAAGAGGTGCCTTTATTCTTCGGCTGTCAGATCAGAACTAACTATCTTAAGATAAGGCGAGCTTAGTCGTAACCCTAACTCGCACAGACCACAGCCGTCGGCCAACGCCCGTCGTAAGACCCTATGCGTCGTCCGTCTTCGTGTCCTTATCTTAGATAACCATTGTTAACTTATATATATTTTATAGGGTCGGAGATGTCTCCTTCACTGCGTTGCACACTTTTGGACAAAATAATAATATCCTCTGCAACGGTATAAAAAGTCCTAAGCTTCTATCTTAAAAAATGCCAAAGTTGGTATTTCTAGCAAATACTCAATCGATGATTGTTATACTAAGTTCTTGGTTGCCCTTTTTAGTATTATTGATATTTATGCCCCTGTGAGGGACGAAGATCCTATAGGCTTCCCTGGTATACAAAAGGTTTAAAAAACTTAAAGAATAGAAAGGATAAGCATTATAAACGATTTATAAAGACAGGGGAACCTCGAGCAGGAGAGCTGTACCGGCAATTTAAGAGAAATTTGAATTCCTCAATATGTTTCTTTACAATCAGTATATATTCGATGTCGAAGCTAGCCTCCGATCCAATGCTAAAGTTTTTTGGCGGTTTGTTAACAGCAAAAAGTCAAAATCGGACATACCTTCATCCATATGTTATGGTAATTTAGCAGCCGACTTTGCCTCTAACTTGGAGCCGAAGGTTCCTTGGAGTGATAATGAAACTCTTCTTAGCATTGAGATTTTTCTCAATGTGAGTAGCATGGACGTATTGGACTGTGACATAGTTGAAGCCACAGGACATTTTATCGAGTCGCTCACACCTGACTTGGATGTTATCTCCCCATTCTTTCTTAAGAGGAGTATCGCTTCCCTTTCTACTCCTTTTCAACTGCTGTTCTCCTTGTCGCTCTCATCTGGTAGATTCTCTTATTACAAAGGTGGCATTAGGTCTGATGTTACAAACTATCGACACATAGCCAAAATTTGCAATGTGGCTAAGATACTAAGATACTAAGAGTGGATAGTTATTAAAAATTTACATTTCTGGCTCTTAATTTTTTATCCCCCAACCACCATGGTTTCTTGCCTGGGAGGTCCACTACAACTAATTTAGCGGTCAGCACTGCTTTAAAGCTTTTGAAAACCGATTTCTGGTTGATTCCATTTACACTGACTTCACCAAAGCCTTCGACAAAGTGTGTCATGCTGCCCTTCTGGCCAAATTATATAAATTAGGTATTCATTCATGCATATTAAGTTGGTTCGAGTCTTATCTGGCTGACCGATTTTGCCACGTTTCTATTGCAGACGCTATCTCAAGTCCATTTGTCACCTCCTCTGGTCTTCCACAAGGCAGCTCTCTAGGACCTCTTCTATTTATTATTTTCATTAATGACAGCTGTTGTCATTCCTACTTCTAAATGTATCTATAGTTTTTTCGTTGGTCAAGGACCGTGATTTAATCCTAATCATGGGAGATTTCAACCTTCCCATCATTTCCTGGATCCCGTCTGAGGTGGTGTCCTCATTGCTGTTACTAATGAGTACCCTTCTGAAATTATTCCTTTCACGAACGAGTTCGGAATTGAGTTCATTGCGGTGAAACTTTTAACTGGCTCGTCTCATATTTTCCTGACCTGTTCCTACATTCCTCCCATGGCTGAAGATAGGTCTGTTTCTTCGTTGGCCAAGGACCGTGATTTAATCCTAATCATGGGAGATTTCAACCTTCCCATCATTTCCTGGATCCCGTCTGAGGTGGACAATTCCTTGCTTTCCAGTTGTCATAACGACTTTATCGATGGCTTAACCGATCTTGCCCTGCTCCAAATTAATCCAATTCATAACACTCATGGTAGATTTCTGGACCTCATTTTCTCCAATGTGTCATCCTCTGTGACAGTCGTTCGGTCCCCGCCGCTATCGCTTCCTGGAGACTTTTACCATCCTACACTATTAGCATCGGTGTTAATTGATGTGCCTCTCAATGATTCTTGCTTTAATGTTAAACCTCGTTTCAAATGGTTCAGAAAGACTGATTTTATGGCCCTTCGGAATCATTTAGCTGAAATCGATTGAAATGATCTTTCATTCATGATCTTTCTATAAACACAATTGAAGCAGCTACGTACTCGTTTTACGAAATAATTCATAATGCCTTGAACAAATTTGTTCCGGAAGTCCCAGTATCATTGTCTACAAAGCCACCTTGGTATAATAAACACCTTTCTCGTCTTAAGAACAGGAAATTCAGAGCTTACAAAAAGTTTCTTAAGTCAGGATCGATGTGCTATCAGTCAAACTTTCTTTATGTTCGCAACCAGTTTATTATTCTCAACGATCAGGAATTGTAAGGTAAACTTTCGAAATGATCCAAGCTCCTTCTACTCTTTTGTCAATATGAAACGTAAATCAAATCTTTTCCTCCTTCCCTATCATATAAAAATATTTCACATTCTTCTGAGCAAGGTATTGCTAATCTCTTTGCGTCATTTTTTCAAACCACCTATTCGTCCGATTCATATAACCACAATTCTTCTTATCCTTATAAATTACCACATATAAACAACATTTACTTTTCAAAATTTCGAATTCAGGATCTGTCCGAAGCTCTTTCAACAATAGATATATCATTCTCTGCTGGTCCTGTTCTAAGGTACTATTCTGAATCCTTTGCTATCCTCTCACTATCTTATTAAACTTATCCTTGGAGCTGGCATGTCTTCCCGAGAGATGGAATGAATCTTTTATTATTCCGCTTCATAAGAAAGGCTCTAAAGCACTTATTGAGAACTACGGGGGATTGCTAAGCTATCTGCGATTCCCAACTGCTTGAGAAACTGGTTACTTTCCAACTGCAAAATTTTTGTAAAAGCATTATTTCCACTTCACAGCATGGTTTTGTCAAGCATCGCTCTACCACAACTAACCTTCTTGAATTCACTTCGTTTATCCACAGAGGTTTTCTGAGCCGCATGCAAACTGATGTGGTGTACACTGACTCTAGTAAAGCGTTTGACTCTGTGAACCACCATCTCCTCCTTTATAAGCTGGGTCTTATGGGGTTTTCTCCACATATAGTACAGTGGTTGACCTCTTATCTATCGAACCGCACGCAGCGTGTTTTGTTTAAAAACAGTTTATCACAGATTATAAACGATTCATCTGGTGTCCCACAAGGTAGTCACTTAGGACCTCTTCAGTTTGTTCTTTTTGTCAACGATTTACCTAGTGTGGTAAACTATGCTACTACATTTATGTATGCTGATGATGTCAAGTTATGTCTTTCTTTCTCAGACCATTTCCTTCATAGACACCTGCAACTAGACCTTAACGAAGTCTTCTTGTGGTGCTCAAACAATCTCCTTTTGCTTAACTGCTCTAAGTGTAAGGTTATGACGTTCAATCGCAGTGTGCCTCACATCGTTTCGTACTCTCTTGGGGATAACGTCTTAGATCGTGTTTTCCTAATTAACGATCTTGGAGTAATTTTTGACAATAAGTTGTCCTTCAACGACTACATATCACCACATAACAGTTAATAAAGCCAGAGGTGTGCTAGCTTTTATCAAACGTTGGTCGAAAGAATTTGATGATCCTTTCACATTTTTCACATCTTGGAATACTGTTCTAGCGTTTGGAGTCTTTTGGAGGCAATACTTTGTTCACCAAAGGAGGATTGAATCAGTTCAAAAGCAGTTTCTGCTATTTGCGTTAAAAAGCTTAAACTGGGATACTCCCACTTCCCTCCTGTCGTTGATTGCTGGTTAAAACTACTAAACCTATCTCCTTTAAAAGAGCGCCGTACTTGTGCTGGGGTTATGCTACTTCATGTGCTTATTCTTGGACAGGTTGACTCACAAGTACTTCTTGAAAAATTAATGTTTTCTGTGAGTAACTAGAGTAACTAGATCCTTCCGACCCCTTTGGTTACCGATTTCTAGGTCTAATTTTGCGGAACACGATCCATTTCGCATTATTTGTAAAAATAATAACTCATTGTCCCATTTATTATCCCCTGAACTATCCCTAGATGTAATTAAATCCAAAATTATACAATATCTTTTAACTTAATTTATCCTTACTTTTAGTTATAATAATCTAGAAATAACAGATCATTGTTAATAATAAATAAATAAATAAAACAAGAAAGGAAAGCTAACTTCGGGCGGAGCCGAAGTTTATATACCCTTGCAGTTAAAACCGGATATATATCGCAAACATCGGATATAGTTGGCCGATCCTTATGGAAATAGGAATATATAATTCAATTTATTACAATACAAAATCTAAAAAAAGTCCCAAACTTCTATCTTCAAAAATACGAAAGTTGATATTTCTACCAAATACCATTTCCGATCGTTCAGTTATATGGCAGCTATGGGATATAGTCGGCCGATCCTAATGAAATTTGGTAGGTTGGGTCAACTGACCAAAAATAGAATCTGTATTAAATTCCAGCTTTCTATCTTCAAAAACACGAAAGTTGGGTCATTTCCGATCGTTCAGTTATATGGCAGCTATAGGATATAGTCGACCGATCCTTATGAAATTTGGCATGTCGTAATGTTTTGCCAAAAATAGCTCTCGTGTCAAATTTGAACTCTCTAACTCTAAAAACACCAAAGTTGTACCATTTCCGATCAATTAGTTATATGGCAGCTATAGGATATAGTCGGCCGATCCCGGTCGTTCCGACTTATATACTGCGTGCAAAGGAAAGAAGGGTGTGTGCAAAGTTTCAAGTCGATAGCTTTAAAACTGAGAGACTAGTTCGCGTAGAAACAGACAGACAGACAGACGGACAGACGGACATGCTCATATCAACTCAGGAGGTGATCCTGATCAAGAATATATATACTTTATAGGGTCGGAGATGTCTCCTTCACTGCGTTGTACACTTTTGGACAAAATTATAATACCCTCTGCAAGGGTATAAAAAGAGTTTACTCATGGTGCTCCCATAATTATGGGAAAAAAAAAAAAATATTGTTTCGGGTCTGGAGGTCAGACCATGTTTACTATATGTTTTCGGGGTCGCTGAATCTAAATCCGAGGTCCAAAAAACCCTAGCACGTCAGGGTTCTGACATAACCTCAAAAAACCTCATACAAAATTATATTCGAGTCCGAGGGTTTATAGGGGTCGCTGAATTAAACTTTATCAAGCAGCATTAAACTTATCAATGTGTCTGTTTACTCGTTACAGTAATCGGTCTCTTGAAATTCGCGCGGGTTATTCCATCAATAATTATAGCAGCTAAAGAGGAGGTGTTAGGTCTTGGTGTCTAATTCGACAGAAAATTTAAATTTTTTACTCACTTTGACTATATTCATTCTAAAGCGTATGCTATGCTGGGCTTTGTTAAGAGGCACGTGAACCAATTCAAAAGTCAACACACGAGTCTCAGCGTCTATTCTGCATTTGTTCGGTCGGGGCTGGAATATGCTTCAATCATGTGGAATCCGGCTTGTAAAGTTCGTTCCAGCAGAATTGAGTGACTCCAGAAAAATTTTTAAAATTTTCTACCAGAGCCGCTGCCATCTTCTCAATGTTGGCACATGGAGGATCGGGGTACACTGGCAGCTTTAACTTTTTTGAACAATATCGTCGCTGATAACATTGATTGCCCTTTTTAACTGGGAATCATTAATTTTAATGTTCTTCGAAGGGATCTTTGTGTAACAGGGCCAATTATCTTTTAAATGAGCCTATTGAGCGGGCTCTTTTATATTTTAACTTTTTGCCGCCTAGCCTGCAAATTATGTGGGGCCTGATAAGGTTGTCTTCAAACGGTTGTTAATCAGGCACCTATTAAGTTTGACCTAGTATTGTATTAGCTTGTACATTTTTATTTTGTAGCCATGTAAGGATGTATCCGTTGGCGGAAATAATAAATTATTTATTTTTATAATAATTTTTTTCTCTCTCTAACTCTAAAAACACCAAAGGTTTAGCATTTTCGATCAATCAGTTATATGATAGCTATAGGATATAGGGTCTTTAGGACTTTCTAGGGTCGGAGATGTCTCCTTTACTGCGTTGCGCACTTTTGACCAAAATTATAATATCGTCTGCAAGGGTAGAAAAATCACCGACTAAGTACTCCAGAATTGAATGCTAAACTCTTTGCCGACCACGAAAAGAACGTTTCAGAGAAAACTATTCGACATACAATAAGGAAACGAGGCCCAAGTCGCACGAAAAAAACCGTTTCTTTCTAAACACAATAAGAATTTAAGGATAAAATATGCCCAGGGGCTTTCCAAAAAGGTCCCAAGATGGTAGGATGATGTGATCTTCCTGGAGGAAAGTAAATTCAACCTAAATTCAAGCTTTGTTTTTTTTTAGTTTAACCAGGGACCGTAAATAATGATTATTGTCGCTATTTTTAAATGAATAAATCATAAATCACTTCCAATCAACATAGCACAAGCTTGACTAGCAAGTTTTTATTCTTAAAGGATACACTAAGAATATCCTTGATGATTTTTAATTTTTAATTGTCATATTTATTCTTCTATGGTTAAACAATATTTTTTATCCAAAAAAATAAAAATCACATATAAAGAATGTGATGTGAATGTGTTCTCGGCGAGAATGCCTCAGAGTCTCGCAACAAGTACAAGAGTGAGAGAAGGTTACATGCTCGAAAAAGTACACGGCAGAACAACTTCGAGCACGTGTCGAGCATCTATCTAACAAAAAGATTGGGTCAGAAAAATAAGCTACCCCCAGCAGATGTTTTCGAACTTTTGGAATCACCAAACTTGCTATATTCTTTTAATATGCACAATAATAACAATGTTTAAACCATCATGCACGCAAACGACACCCTTTTGAGAAAAATTATTCACCGGACAACTAAAAATAACGAACCAATAACGACAACACGAAAAAATATCGAACCTCAACGGTCGACCGCAGCATTTCCCTAAGTCTAAAGCTAGAACTTCCAACCTCTCTTCCTCATAAGACCAAACCAATATTACCGCCCTGGTTTCTAGATATCAATCTAATAGATACCCGACCTAGCCGACTAAAAAGATCTAACACAAACAAGGACATATTAGTCCAACAATTTCTGGAAATGAAACAACAGCTCATGAGCAACAACTTCACGCTTCTGTTCACGGATGGATCCTTGAACAACGAAATAATTGGCTTTGCGGTAACGACAGAAGATGAAACGCTTAAACAAATTGTCCTCCCAAGCTTTTCAACATTTTATACGGCAGAGGCGATTGGTATTCTTGAAGCCATCAAAATAGCAGTCAAGATTAGAGGGAAATTCTGCATCTGCTCAAATTCCTTTTCCACATTAGAAGCAATAGCTAACATAAACAATTTCAGCTTTTATGTAACATCAATCAGCGATCTTCTATTAAAACATAAAAATAAAATCAAGCTTCTATGGGTCCCCAACCACGTCGGAATCAAAGGCAACACTATTCTCAACAACAAATGTAAACCGTGGAGACATTAACAAACAATTAAAAACGGAGTCCCTCAAAAATAAACCTAAAATATTGCAAAAATCATCGCAGTGGTACCAACAAATCAATCTGAAGCAAAAAGCATAGCCAACTACACTAAAACTACACAGACCTCCAACATACCAAGAAGAGAGATCACTAAAATAATCCGGCTTCGACTTGGCCACACCAGGCTCACCCACGAACATCGTTGTAACAGACACTAAACTACCAATGCAAGTTCTGCACCACGGACTACATATCAATCTCCCATATCCTTGACGAGTGTCCCGCCCAAGCACATAGAACAAATTTTCCAAATATTAAACTCACGGAATCGTTAATTGACCCTAAACCTGCAAACCTCCAGATAATTTTAAACTTCCTTGAATCAGCAAACCTTTTGCATCTCATATGAACTCATCTAAACTGTTATTATATTTATAAATAATTTAGGTGTAAATAACTTTGTTTAAGTGAGGTGCCGCTCAGCTGTGGATAAAAGCGCATCCGCGCTGAAGAGCGCATCCGCACTCTCTTGCTCGTTGGTTGTCGTCGATCGTCATTTTTTTTGTACTAGGTAAGTAAATCCTCTGTAAGCAGCCAAATAAAGCTGAACGCGTTCCTTTTTAATTCACGAAAAGACGCTCCCGACTTCTTATTTCAATATAATTCTGGGATCTTTTGCGGCAACATTTTGGTCCATCGAGCCGGATATTTTGGATATTTTCTACCAGCAGTCCAGGCATTGTTCCGCCAAAAGATAAGTACGAAATTTTTATCCTCTCCGTCTATCCTATCCTATCCGTCTCCGTCTCTCTGCCGGTCTTCAGCCGTGGTCCGAACATTAAATTTCGTTCACACTGCTGCAAGATTTGATGTTTTTTTTTTCTACCGTGTCAACTCCAAGTCCGAGTTTTCCGGCACCACGGCAGCTTGAGATTTTTCTAAAAAAAAAAAACCCTACAAAATTTTTCCGTTTTGTGTGCCTTGCCATACACCTTGCCGTTTTTGGCCTTTCCGTTATCCATTCGCTCGCCAACGGTCGAGGCATATGTGACTGCATACACACATACATTGTTTTTGGTGCAATTACTCCGCAAAAAAATCCGCAAGTGAACAGTGAATGTGTGTGGTGAAAAAAAAGGGAATAATTAATATTGGCCAGCCGGTGTGAAGTGGTTCCGGTAATTTCCAAGTTCACCGAATAGTCCGCCGCTGTCGTAATATTTGTTTTTCTTCCCCAATTTTTTTTACACCACATAACTTTTCCGTTCCCCCAGTTACATATTATCGACGCTCCACCGTGCCAACATATGCCCACATGCCCTTACATATATCCGTAGCTGCATGCATGTCCATATATTTCCAAATATTTTCTGCCTCCAATTTCAGGAAATATATAACCAAACAAATTTAAAAAAAAAAATCAATTTATTATAAATTAATGTATTTATAATTATAACTACTAAAATTTATTTAATTGTCCGTCCGAGCAAAGGCCCAGGTTTTTTAATTCACCTTTCCGGCCACTCAATAATTAAAGTCGAAAATTTAATTATCGAAAAATTATAATTAAATAATTTAATTGTCAATCTTCTGTCTGAATAGAGCCGCGGTTTCAATTCCACCGTTCCAGCTTCGTGATAATTATTGATAACCTCAATTGATTAAAAATTGAAATTTTCAACTCCACCCGTCTGTCTCCATAATAATTAAATCCGACAATTGGGCAAAAATGAATTATTTATTTTTTTGTGTTAAATCCAAGCCAAGGTCAAGTCCACCTTTCCGGCTCCGCAAATTCGAAAATAGTTAGGAATTCAATATTTACGTACGAGCCATACTGGTCGAAATATACATACCATATATAGACAGTCATCAATTTTTTTTCCGAGCGAGCAAGATTCCGGTACTTGTCCATTTTCCGTCATATGTCAGGCAACATCCGCCTAGAATCTCAACAAACCTCGGCCCATCTGGTTTTTTTTGGCTTCCTGAAGTATCTTCTACATTC
Source organism: Drosophila malerkotliana malerkotliana (assembly GCA_018153235.1). NCBI lineage: Eukaryota > Metazoa > Arthropoda > Insecta > Diptera > Drosophilidae > Drosophila > Drosophila malerkotliana. Next base: position 1,327,277 of record JAECXV010000147.1, read on the forward strand.
GAATTGTGCCGCATCCGACGTTCCTTTCGACATCGGCGCTACTAATTCCCACTTGGCCTTGTAATCGCATTTCATCCGCGATCTCACCGGTCTCATCACATTAGTGCGACCGGCTACCGCTTCCGACGAGGTACCTATTGCGCAAGTCAGTCGACAAGCGCTGACCAGCGAATTGGTGTGAATGCCCACGGGAGACGACCAAAAGCCACGTCCGATCCCAACCATCCGTTTGGACATCTCAATCCGCTTCTCCGCGAACGCCTCTTTTCTCTTTATTCCATCAATAATTATAGCAGCTAAAGAGGAGGTGTTAGGTCTTGGTGTCTAATTCGACAGAAAATTTAAATTTTTTACTCACTTTGACTATATTCATTCTAAAGCGTATGCTATGCTGGGCTTTGTTAAGAGGCACGTGAACCAATTCAAAAGTCAACACACGAGTCTCAGCGTCTATTCTGCATTTGTTCGGTCGGGGCTGGAATATGCTTCAATCATTTGGAATCCGGCTTGTAAAGTTCGTTCCAGCAGAATTGAGTGACTCCAGAAAAATTTTTAAAATTTTCTACCAGAGCCGCTGCCATCTTCTCAATGTTGGCACATGGAGGATCGGGGTACACTGGCAGCTTTAACTTTTTTGAACAATATCGTCGCTGATAACATTGATTGCCCTTTTTAACTGGGAATCATTAATTTTAATGTTCTTCGAAGGGATCTTTGTGTAACAGGGCCAATTATCTTTTAAATGAGCCTATTGAGCGGGCTCTTTTATATTTTAACTTTTTGCCGCCTAGCCTGCAAATTATGTGGGGCCTGATAAGGTTGTCTTCAAACGGTTGTTAATCAGGCACCTATTAAGTTTGACCTAGTATTGTATTAGCTTGTACATTTTTATTTTGTAGCCATGTAAGGATGTATCCGTTGGCGGAAATAATAAATTATTTATTTTTATAATAATTTTTTTCTCTCTCTAACTCTAAAAACACCAAAGGTTTAGCATTTTCGATCAATCAGTTATATGATAGCTATAGGATATAGGGTCTTTAGGACTTTCTAGGGTCGGAGATGTCTCCTTTACTGCGTTGCGCACTTTTGACCAAAATTATAATATCGTCTGCAAGGGTAGAAAAATCACCGACTAAGTACTCCAGAATTGAATGCTAAACTCTTTGCCGACCACGAAAAGAACGTTTCAGAGAAAACTATTCGACATACAATAAGGAAACGAGGCCCAAGTCGCACGAAAAAAACCGTTTCTTTCTAAACACAATAAGAATTTAAGGATAAAATATGCCCAGGGGCTTTCCAAAAAGGTCCCAAGATGGTAGGATGATGTGATCTTCCTGGAGGAAAGTAAATTCAACCTAAATTCAAGCTTTGTTTTTTTTTAGTTTAACCAGGGACCGTAAATAATGATTATTGTCGCTATTTTTAAATGAATAAATCATAAATCACTTCCAATCAACATAGCACAAGCTTGACTAGCAAGTTTTTATTCTTAAAGGATACACTAAGAATATCCTTGATGATTTTTAATTTTTAATTGTCATATTTATTCTTCTATGGTTAAACAATATTTTTTATCCAAAAATAAAAATCACATATAAAGAATGTGATGTGAATGTGTTCTCGGCGAGAATGCCTCAGAGTCTCGCAACAAGTACAAGAGTGAGAGAAGGTTACATGCTCGAAAAAGTACACGGCAGAACAACTTCGAGCACGTGTCGAGCATCTATCTAACAAAAAGATTGGGTCAGAAAAATAAGCTACCCCCAGCAGATGTTTTCGAACTTTTGGAATCACCAAACTTGCTATATTCTTTTAATATGCACAATAATAACAATGTTTAAACCATCATGCACGCAAACGACACCCTTTTGAGAAAAATTATTCACCGGACAACTAAAAATAACGAACCAATAACGACAACACGAAAAAATATCGAACCTCAACGGTCGACCGCAGCATTTCCCTAAGTCTAAAGCTAGAACTTCCAACCTCTCTTCCTCATAAGACCAAACCAATATTACCGCCCTGGTTTCTAGATATCAATCTAATAGATACCCGACCTAGCCGACTAAAAAGATCTAACACAAACAAGGACATATTAGTCCAACAATTTCTGGAAATGAAACAACAGCTCATGAGCAACAACTTCACGCTTCTGTTCACGGATGGATCCTTGAACAACGAAATAATTGGCTTTGCGGTAACGACAGAAGATGAAACGCTTAAACAAATTGTCCTCCCAAGCTTTTCAACATTTTATACGGCAGAGGCGATTGGTATTCTTGAAGCCATCAAAATAGCAGTCAAGATTAGAGGGAAATTCTGCATCTGCTCAAATTCCTTTTCCACATTAGAAGCAATAGCTAACATAAACAATTTCAGCTTTTATGTAACATCAATCAGCGATCTTCTATTAAAACATAAAAATAAAATCAAGCTTCTATGGGTCCCCAACCACGTCGGAATCAAAGGCAACACTATTCTCAACAACAAAATGTAAACCGTGGAGACATTAACAAACAATTAAAAACGGAGTCCCTCAAAAATAAACCTAAAATATTGCAAAAATCATCGCAGTGGTACCAACAAATCAATCTGAAGCAAAAAGCATAGCCAACTACACTAAAACTACACAGACCTCCAACATACCAAGAAGAGAGATCACTAAAATAATCCGGCTTCGACTTGGCCACACCAGGCTCACCCACGAACATCGTTGTAACAGACACTAAACTACCAATGCAAGTTCTGCACCACGGACTACATATCAATCTCCCATATCCTTGACGAGTGTCCCGCCCAAGCACATAGAACAAATTTTCCAAATATTAAACTCACGGAATCGTTAATTGACCCTAAACCTGCAAACCTCCAGATAATTTTAAACTTCCTTGAATCAGCAAACCTTTTGCATCTCATATGAACTCATCTAAACTGTTATTATATTTATAAATAATTTAGGTGTAAATAACTTTGTTTAAGTGAGGTGCCGCTCAGCTGTGGATAAAAGCGCATCCGCGCTGAAGAGCGCATCCGCACTCTCTTGCTCGTTGGTTGTCGTCGATCGTCATTTTTTTTGTACTAGGTAAGTAAATCCTCTGTAAGCAGCCAAATAAAGCTGAACGCGTTCCTTTTTAATTCACGAAAAGACGCTCCCGACTTCTTATTTCAATATAATTCTGGGATCTTTTGCGGCAACATTTTGGTCCATCGAGCCGGATATTTTGGATATTTTCTACCAGCAGTCCAGGCATTGTTCCGCCAAAAGATAAGTACGAAATTTTTATCCTCTCCGTCTATCCTATCCTATCCGTCTCCGTCTCTCTGCCGGTCTTCAGCCGTGGTCCGAACATTAAATTTCGTTCACACTGCTGCAAGATTTGATGTTTTTTTTTTCTACCGTGTCAACTCCAAGTCCGAGTTTTCCGGCACCACGGCAGCTTGAGATTTTTCTAAAAAAAAAAACCCTACAAAATTTTTCCGTTTTGTGTGCCTTGCCATACACCTTGCCGTTTTTGGCCTTTCCGTTATCCATTCGCTCGCCAACGGTCGAGGCATATGTGACTGCATACACACATACATTGTTTTTGGTGCAATTACTCCGCAAAAAAATCCGCAAGTGAACAGTGAATGTGTGTGGTGAAAAAAAAGGGAATAATTAATATTGGCCAGCCGGTGTGAAGTGGTTCCGGTAATTTCCAAGTTCACCGAATAGTCCGCCGCTGTCGTAATATTTGTTTTTCTTCCCCAATTTTTTTTTACACCACATAACTTTTCCGTTCCCCCAGTTACATATTATCGACGCTCCACCGTGCCAACATATGCCCACATGCCCTTACATATATCCGTAGCTGCATGCATGTCCATATATTTCCAAATATTTTCTGCCTCCAATTTCAGGAAATATATAACCAAACAAATTTAAAAAAAAAAATCAATTTATTATAAATTAATGTATTTATAATTATAACTACTAAAATTTATTTAATTGTCCGTCCGAGCAAAGGCCCAGGTTTTTTAATTCACCTTTCCGGCCACTCAATAATTAAAGTCGAAAATTTAATTATCGAAAAATTATAATTAAATAATTTAATTGTCAATCTTCTGTCTGAATAGAGCCGCGGTTTCAATTCCACCGTTCCAGCTTCGTGATAATTATTGATAACCTCAATTGATTAAAAATTGAAATTTTCAACTCCACCCGTCTGTCTCCATAATAATTAAATCCGACAATTGGGCAAAAATGAATTATTTATTTTTTTTGTGTTAAATCCAAGCCAAGGTCAAGTCCACCTTTCCGGCTCCGCAAATTCGAAAATAGTTAGGAATTCAATATTTACGTACGAGCCATACTGGTCGAAATATACATACCATATATAGACAGTCATCAATTTTTTTTCCGAGCGAGCAAGATTCCGGTACTTGTCCATTTTCCGTCATATGTCAGGCAACATCCGCCTAGAATCTCAACAAACCTCGGCCCATCTGGTTTTTTTTTGGCTTCCTGAAGTTTCTTCTACATTCGAATTGTGCCGCATCCGACGTTCCTTTCGACATCGGCGCTACTAATTCCCACTTGGCCTTGTAATCGCATTTCATCCGCGATCTCACCGGTCTCATCACATTAGTGCGACCGGCTACCGCTTCCGACGAGGTACCTATTGCGCAAGTCAGTCGACAAGCGCTGACCAGCGAATTGGTGTGAATGCCCACGGGAGACGACCAAAAGCCACGTCCGATCCCAACCATCCGTTTGGACATCTCAATCCGCTTCTCCGCGAACGCCTCTTTTAAAGCCTAAGGCGTACAGTGCCATTCCAAGGGCAAAGAGTGACGAATCCGTCAATACAATCCCCGGTCCTTCACCGAGGCAGACTTGTTCCGTTGCAAAAATGGCTCAAAGTGCGGTCGACGTGGCGCTGAAAAAGTTCATCGCCACCACAGATGGAATTAGCCAATTTGAGGCTAACATAAATACTCCGGGCGCCAGAGAAACGAAAGTAGGCTTCCAATACATGTCCGAAGTCCATGGAGAAACGCTATGAGAGCTGCTCCGATTTACTAGCCGTGTCAGACGACAATGCGACCACCTCGACAGTGCTGGAAGCGAAGTACAGCTACTGCTACTGTCTATTCGAGGTGTATTGCCCAGCTTCGGGAGAAAATTGCCTCCCAATCCACTCAGGCTTCCGCCAATGTCCACACACCCGCGCGTGCAGGCTGCCGGTTACCTCCGGTGGATACCGAGGTCTTCGCGGGTGATTATCTTCGGTGGCCCACCTTCAGAGACTTGTTTACGGCCATTTACATCCAAAACTCGCGGCTCACCCCGGTAGAGAGGTTGTTCCACTTACTGTCCAAGACAAGTGGTGACGCCCACGCCATTGCTTCTAAGGCTCCGCTTACCCATGAGGGAATCGTCGCCGCTTGGCAAAGCCTCACAGACCGCTTTGAGAACCGGCGGCTATTGATCAACAGCCAGTTGAAGATCGTTTTCAACATTCAAGTTATTTCTCAAGAGTCCGGGGTCGCGCTGAAGGAGCTGCAAGCCACCATTTAGAGTTGCCTGACAGCCCTAGCAATGTCCGCCAACAATGTTGAGGCTTGGGACTGCCTCCTGGTATTTATGATTTCGTCAAAGCTCCCCAAAGTCACATTTTCTATGCTTCTATTTTCTATGGGTTAACTGTGCTTCCGCACAGGGGCAGTACACTCAAAAAAAAATTAACCCTAAGATTTAGAAATTCGCCCTATTTTTGTCTTCAACGGCACCGCACCACAAAATTTAGGGTAAATTTTTCTAAAATTAATGGCATTTCCTTTCTAAAATATAAGGAAAATTGCCCTAAAAATAAGAAAAAATTTCTAAAAAATAGAAAAAAATTTCTTAAATTTAAGGTTTGTTTTTCTAGGTTTTAGAAAGTACTTTTCTAAAACTAAGGAAAAAATGTCTTGATTTCATGGCGATTTTTTCTAAGCCCCAGGGCAAGGCGCCCTAAAATTAAGATAACCCTTTCTACAATATATACAAATATTTCTTAAATTAAAGGTGACCTTTTCTAAATTCTAGAAATTTTATTTCTACATTTTACATTACAAATTACATCATACATTTACATATTTTTACATTATTTTTACATTAACATTTGTTTTCTTTGATAGCTCTCTTCAGTTCTTACTTTCACATAACACTTTATTTATGGTATATAATAAATTTGACCCTCGAATCTTGAATTGTATACTTGACTTTTAAATTTCCAGTAGCACCATGTTTTCCCCTTTTGGTGGGGACTAGAATAGCGTGAATCATGTGCGTCCTTTTTATCTGTGGAAAATAACGTCAATTAATATTGCGATATAAATATATTAATATACTATTTAATCGTAAATGTTTTAAAACATCTTTTAAGGTAGTGTAATTATTGCCTTTTTACCTTCGCTTTGTTGAGGGAATGTTTTTAGTAAGATAAAACTCTGGACTTCCTATTAACGAAATGAGAGAAAAAATTGCCACAATCTAAGAATTTATTCAATAAATGCATTAAATAAAACAAAATTAATGTATAAAAAATATTACCGATTTGTCTTCACAATTCTGCTTAAGAATGGGCAATTCCTCCTAAGCTAAGTGTAGCTACACTTGTATCGTCCTAGAAAAAGAAACTTTTGCGCCACTCAAAAGTAAGATCAAATTTTGCGTTTTCAAGGCTAAGCTTCACCTCTTCACTATTGAACATCAGCCATATTACCTGAAAATGTATTTGGGAAATTATTTTTAACCTTTGAAGTGGGGCGTAATTTACCAGTTGATAACTTTTTCTCCTTAGCCTTCAAATGATAAATTTTGCCAAATGCAGCAGACCTTCTGGCTTTTTTCCGATGTTAAGATCTATCATGTCTTTCCACAATTAGCTCTAGATTAATTTAATTAGTAATTAAATTAAATTACTTATGAAATTAGTAACGTTTTTAGTAACTTACCAGCGAAAAAAAAAGAAAAGGCTTCTCAGTTTATCTTTTCAGCAAGGAATCAATTAGCACTTTTTAAATAAACTTTTTAATAAACTTGTAATGTCACCATCTTAGAGATAGTTTAAATATCGTTACATTATTTCTTAACATGATTTTTTGTATTTAACATGTTAAAACTTTATACATAAAATATAATATAGATCAGTCTGCATTTATCTGCCCGTGCTCTGCCACACACACAGTATAAGTGTGTGAAACGTCATGACGCGTCATGCTCAGAGCCTACTTTCTGCTTTCTGCTATACTATTTCAATTCGTTAAAATCATATCAATGTATTGGGTGCCGACCACTGACAGAGATAAAATATAAAAAAAATTCTATATTAAACAAAATATTTCTATTTTCTAGGGTTACCTAAATTAAAGGGTAACACTGTGCATTTTTAGAAAGGAATTTCTATATTGTAGAAACAGTTTTCTATTTTGTAGGGTTAGTATCTTTTTTAGAAAGGAATTTCTATATTGTAGAAACAGTTTTCTATAGGGCTAGTATCTTTTTGAGAAAAGGATTTCTATATTGTAGAAACAGTTTTCTATTTTTTAGGGTTAGTAAATTTTATGGTGAGCCTTTCTATTATTAAGAAAATATTTCCTGAAAATAAGTCATAATTTGCCTTAATTATAGAAAAGTTTTCTTGATTTTAGGGCGATTTCAGTTTATGGCGACTATTTCTATATTTGAGAAAAACTTCTTTGATTTAAGAAATTTTTCTTGTTTTCAGAAAATTTTTTCTAGAAACAAGAAAAAAACAACAAATTAAGTATTTATAGTATTTGTATTTAGAACAAATTAAGTTTTATGGCGAATTTCTAAATTTAAGGGTAAATTTTATTTTGAGTGTACGTTGTAACGCTCCCCTTACGCGACCCCGAGCAGAAGGGTTCCGAGCTATCGGCTTCACGGTCCTTTGCCCTTGCTCAGTTCCTGCGTAATGAGCAGCGCCTGAAGAGGGACCCGCCCCTTAAGGCCCACTATGACTCGGTAATTGAGGAGTACAGCGACTTAGGCCCCATGACCGAGGTCTCTCCCGCGAGCAATTCCGCTACCTAGTATCTTCCACATCATGCCGTCTTCAAGCCCGAGAGCACGACCACCAAGGTGCGAGTGGTCTTCAATGCTTCGAGCCCGTCCGCAAACGGGACCAGTCTGAACGACATTCTTTACGCCGGGCCCGCGTAAAGAATGTCGTTCAGACTGGTCTTACAATCCGACCTGACGATTCAAATCCCAAAGTGGCGATACTTTAGGTTTGTCTTCAACGCCGACATCGAGAAGATGTATCGGCAAATTTGGCTAGACCCCAAGCATACTCCGCTCCAACGTATTTTGTTTCGCAATCCCGATGGTGATATCCGCGACTACGAGCTGAAAACGGGTGACCGGTGTCAATTGTGCCCCGTTCCTGGCGATCCGTGTGCTGCAACAGCTCGCTGACGACGAAGAGTCAAAGTATCCGCAGGCAAACCAAATTATCCGGCATTTTATGTACATTGATGACGTTCTCGCGGGGGCAGACTCCAAACTGAAGCCCTAGCTGCGATTCGGGAGCTGAAAAGGGCCTTAGAGTCAGCAGGGTTCCCACTTAGGAAATGGACGTCGAATAGCAAGGCAATCCTGGCCGACATTCCGAGTGACCACCTTCTTCGTGCTGACTTCCTCGACATCGATGCAGAGAGCACGGCCAAGACACTTGGCGTGCGGTGGAAAGCGACGACTGATGAATTCTTTTTTGTCCCGCCAGAATTGACTTCAAGCTCGGCTTTCACGGCTTTCCAAGTCCTCTCCCAAATTGCCAAATTGTTCGATCCAGCTGGTTGGCTCGCTCCTTTCATTGTTCGGGCAAAAATGTTCATGCAAGACATTTGGCATCTGGATCTAGGGTGGGACGACGCCCTCCCTCAAGATTTCTGTCCGCGATGGGTTGACTTCCTAAAGAATTACTCGATGCTCGATCAGATTCGTGTTCCTCGGTGGGTCGCGTTCCAACCACACCTAAAGGTGGAACACCACGGGTTCTGTGACGCTTCACAGAAGGCGTACGGCGTAGCAATTTACGTTCGTGTCGAGGTTGGGTCCACCCTGGTTGGGTCCAATAGTGACCCTGCTGACTGCAAAGACTCGAGTGGCCTCAGTTAAAGCGGTGTCGCTCCCTCGGCTAGAACTGTGCGGTGCCTTGTTGTTATCCGAGATGGCCACCGCCGTTCTGCCACAAGTGCAAGGGGCCGCGTCTGCCCTATACTGTTGGACCGACTCGACTATTGTCCTCGCGTGGCTGCAGAAGCCAGCGTGCCAGTGGACAACGTTCGTGGCCAACCGGGTGACCAAGTTCAACCAGTTCACCGACGTCCAGAAATGGGCACATTTCCGCTCCGAGCAGAACCCTTCGGATCTCGCTAGCCGGGGCGTAGCTCTCCAAAATCTTGCGGATAACCAGTTGTGGTGGCACGGTCCTGACTGGCTGCAAAGGCCTCGCAGCGACTGGCCCACTCAAGGCAATGATGCCCCCGCGACTGAACTCGAGAAGCGAGCAGTCAAGGTCCATGTCGCGAAGGCGCCCCTCGAAGATCTTCTTGAGCGGTTATCCACACTCGACAAGGCATTACGAGTCCTTGCCTATGTTAATCGCTTCACCAAGTGCGCGGAAGATTCGATCCTCGTTTGAAGAGCACCTGACCGCTAATGAGGTTATGTCGGCTGAACGTCTTTTAGTTTCCGTCATTCAGCGCAGACACTTCGTCTCTGACATGGGCTGCTTAAGCGAAAAGCGTCCAATATCGGCATCCAGTCCGATTCAAAATCTGAACCCCTTCGTGGATTCGCAAGGCCTTATGAGAGCCTGCGGCCGGGTCACGTCCTCTGAGCTTCTCCAATATGACGAACGGCACCCTCTTATCCTTCCGTACGACTGCCATCTGTCTCGACTCCTGGTTCAATTTACACATCGCATCACGCGCACGGTGGCAATCAGCTGATGATCCGTCTGATCCGGGCCAAATTCTGGATTCCAAGGGTGAGGAATTTGGTCAAGTCCGTCGTCTATTCTTGTGAGGTATGTGTCATCCACAAGAAGTTACAGACGCAAGTCATGGGAGAGCTACCTAAGGAACGGACGTCCTTCTCGCGACCATTCACGTACACCGGTGTGGATTATGCCGGTCCTTTCGAGATAAAAAACTATTCGGGGAGGGCCTGTCTCATCACAAAGGGTTACGTGTTGGTGTTTGTGTGCTTCTCCACTAAGGCCATCCATTTAGAGCCTACGTCGGACCTTACAACCGAGAAATTTCTGGCGGCTTTCGCACGGTTCGTTTCCCGGAGAGGATGCCCCCGTCAAGTGCAGTCCGACAACGGGAAGACCTTTGTGGGGGCAGCTGCTCTACTATCCCGCGATTTTCTCCAGAGCCTAAAGGGGGCTGTGACCGGTGCCTATATTCACCAGCAGCTTCCCTGGCATTTCATTCCTCCGGGAGCTCCCCACATGGGGGGCCTGTGGGAAGCAGGCGTCAAGAGCTTCAAGACCTTGTTCTACAAGTCCACCGCCACGCGGAAATACACCTTTGAGGAGCTGGCTATCCTCCTGGCGAAGATCGAGGCGTGCCTGAATTCGCGGCCACTCACGCCATTTTCCGAAGACCCGGCTGATCTGTTGGCTCTTACAGCCAAGAACTTTCTTGTGGGAGGCCCACTTCTCGCCACGGTCGAGCCCGAAATAAAGGGGGATACTACTTCCATCATTAATCGCTGGCAACACCTCAAGGCTCTTCAGCAGCAATTTCGGCTGCGATGGAAGGAAGAGTACCTCAAGGAGCTCCATAAGAGGAACAAGTGGCGAGCCCCTACGAGGGACCTCCGCGTTGGGGATATGGTCGTCATCAAGGAGGACAACCTTCCGTCCAATGAGTGGCGCTTAGGCAGGGTTGACGCGGTGTATCCAGGATCCGATGGCCATGTCCGCGTGATCGACATCCGCACCGCGCGTGGCTCGTTAAGCGGCCCGTTGCTAAGGTCGTGCTTCTTCCGTTGGAAGCGTCCGCCACTCATCGGTTGCCGTCCACCGCTCATCCGCCGGCGTCATCCGCACCTGGGCAATGTTCCGCCTCTCGTCGAGGGCCCCCGCAGGACGGGGTGGCTGCGCCCACCCTATCGTCGCTGCTGCAGCGGAACAGCGTCAACGTGCTGCCGACTGCACTAGTGCGCATAGACACCGGGACCCGGATCTTCGACACAGAGGCCCTCATCGACCCGTGCACGCCCTCGAGCTGCATCGAGGCCTCTCTCGCTGCGTGTTTCCGGCTGCCCACTACCAGCGTGGGGGAGGAACAAGTGTGTTCCGCCACCGTGGGGTCAAAGACCGATGATAGCGTTTGGCTGGAAGTCATCTTTAAGATTGAGCCTCACGTGCGCGTTCGTACGCCGTCCCGGGAGCTGAGCGAGGCGGTGCGTGCCCACTTCCGAGGCGTGACATTGGCGGGTGAGCAATTCCCTCTGCCAGCGACAATCTCCGTCGTCCAGGGCTCGGATATGTACCCGCGGATTATGCAGCCGGGCTTCCTGAAGATCCAGGACGGACTGCCAGTGGCCCAGAGCACAGTTTTTGGATGTGTCGTGTCCGGAGCCTGTCACCAGCCATAACAACGAGGTTGCTCTTGCAACCCGAGCGATTACAAGGGGGGCGGAATGTTTAGGTGAGGGCCCGTGGTGTCGCTTAGCTGTGGATAAGAGCGCATCCGCGTTGAAGAGCGCATCTGCACTCGCCCCTCTGTCCACTCTCTCTCGCTCGTTGGTTGTCGTCGATCGTCATTTTTTTTGTACTAGGTAAGTTAGTCCTCTGTAAGCAGCCAAATAAAGCTGAACGCGTTCCTTTTGAATTCACGAAAAGACGCCCCCGACTTCTTATTTCAATATAATTCTGGGATCTTTTGCGGCAGCAACGCCCCCTACAACACACTTGTTAACACACTTGTAAATAATTGTTATTTGTTATAAGTTTAATATTTAAGCAAATATGTAACACACATTCCGGCCGAAAGTCACCGCTGCTATGGCCGATCCCCGTCTGTACCTAAAGTTTGCAAATTTTGAGTGCAGAGTACAATAAATAAATAAATAACAATGTTCCCGATTTTGATGATAGTTATAATGATTTAGATTCTGACTCTGAAAACCCGTTTTCAATGGAAATTGATGTAGAAGACAACTGCTAGGAACATTTTTAAATGTAAAATCCTTTTTATTAGAGATGAAACGGATAGCAGTTTGGCCGGATACCGGATATTCGGCCAACCATTTGGCCGGATATCCGGCCGCCGAATGTTTTGCAAAACTTAGCCGTTTGCGTAGACGTCGCGCCAACGATCGGGTGGATTCGGTTCGATTTGGGTTTTTTCGTTGATGAGTGAAGTTAACAGTTGTATCCATGGTACAATTATACAAGGTCGTCTCGTCGGCTGCGTCACTCCCCTACAACTCGCTCGACACTACAACGAGAGCAACTCGGTGTTTCTGCAGCAGTGCAAACACAAACACAATTACCATGGTTGTATCATTCATTGCAGTGCAGACACGTGCGTGATCGTTTCTCGATTATATTTTGATTTGTTTTTTAGAAATGGCATTCAGTCGAGTCGAGCTTTTGCAAGACGTGTTATTGGTGATTTATCAAGTGTGTTCAAACATAAAACCCAAAGCTTTCGGGAAGTTCCTTCACTGTAGGACTGCAATTGTCCTACCTATCTTCAAGTTAGCATTCCCCAAGTGAATCAGCTATAGGTGATTTCACAGTTTTTCTTTTCACAAGCACTGGGCCCCGGCAATTGGTGGTGGTCCACTGATCTCCACGAGACGATCTACTGTTGAAGCTTTAAGCTTTCAACCGGTTTGTGTCCCGTCTTAGTTAACTACTTAACTTTATCTGGTAAAGTTTTTGCTAATTGCTAAAAATGGATAAATCTCTTCAAAAACAATCCATTGATTTTAAATCAATGAGGAATACTGCTGGAGCAACTCCCGCCGAACTACGAGCTAGTTTGCGAGACGGTCTAACGGACAGCTGCTTAAACGGTGGCAGTACAACCAGATTGGCTCCCTTAAGCTGCATCACAACTTGTACTGTAACGTCCTCGATCACATCTCAAATGACGTTCACAACAAGCTCGAATGGCAGCTTGTGTTCCGCTGCATCCAGTACGAGGCATGATCCTGCTTCCACTAGCACACTATCATGCAACCCCACTCCAGGCTGGCAGCAAGTCACCGCTAAGCCAATCAAAGGTGCAGCTAAGAAGAGAGCAGGTACCGCTCTCTCTCCCAAGGTCAGCCACAAGAAGACAAGCCATACCGCCAATTCTGGAAACCGCTTCATAACCCTAAGCGACGAGGAAGAAATGGACGTCGGGCCTTCTACTTCGCAAGCCGCGATAAACCGCGCCACAACGAAGTGCGACGCAACTTTGCTGCCGGCAAAATCGAAAACTTCAGGACATGCCCAAACAGCAGCACCGCAAGCAGCTCGATCTCCCAAGGTTCCAAGGATTATGGTTCCCGGTGTGGTTAGCTACTCTGCCTTGTGCAGAGAGCTGGATGCTCTTATTGGAGACTCTTGCTCCATCAAAGCGCTGAACTCAGGTGACTGTGCCATTCAGTGCAACTCCTCTGACGCCTACAGGCTTGTTGCCAGACACTTCCGCGAAAAAGGAACTGTTTTCCACCACCACCAGCTGCCAGAAGACCGACCCTTTTGCATGGTAATGAGGAACATTTATCATGAAGTCCCATCGGAGGATATTATTGAATGCCTGCATTATTCTGCGCATTTATACCTCTCGCAATAAGGTAACACAACTTCCGCTTAACATGAGGTTTGTGGACATTAAGAAGACTGACAACAACAAGCTTCTTAAGAACATCTCTACTGTTTGCAGACACTGTTTGCTACCCTGGAGTGCAAGCTTGGGAAGGACGACCCTAGGTGCTGCTTTCACTGCGACAGCTCTCACGCGGCCAACTTTAGAGGATGCCGCAAATATCTGCAAGTCGCATTTAAGCAAAATGCTCAATCAAGGCTTGAGGTTCAGTTCTGTATATTCACTTGCCGTACCCGGACGTGTTTCTTCGACCGCTCTTGCCAGTTTGCAATTATTTTCGATCTTGAACTCAAGCTTTCTCCTTCTGCGACAAGTTGAAATATAACGATTAATCCATAAAAATAAATTCGACTTAATAAGTTCATTGAACTATTTATTTCCAATTTATACATTTCATCGTTTAAAGTTATCTCTGTCGCGCTTTAACTATATTCTCCAACATAAATCTCTCCGAACTGTACTCTGGACGTAACCCGTTACATCATAGTTACTGTGGAGTTTGTTGTTGTTCACGACGCCAAAAAAAATGTGAATTTGGTGGATCCATCACGGGTGACTCATACCTGTCTTGTTGGCTCTGCAACAACTGCTCACATATTAAATGTGCTGGAGGAGAACACAATGGACGGATAAGTGACCTTATCAACAAGAAAATTGGCCTGACATGGTCTTGCATCGCTTGTAGAGAAATTGAGTGAGAGATGCGGACTTTTATTCGATTCTCGGCCCTTAATGAGCAATTCCTCGCTCTTGAAACTCAATTCCTTGGGCTAAAGTTGTTAAGCAAATCCCCCAGACGAAAAATTCCGAACAACAACCTGCCGACTGCTAAATTACTGAATACCCCTACATCCCATGCTGTACAAGTCGATGAATTTTTAACACCAAACATTTTACCGTCGCCTACTTGTCCAAGGGGACTTGATGAGCCTTCCTTCAGGGCACTCTAATATTTATCCATTACAAGAAGCGATCAGCGTACCGAGTACAAATCTCGAGCCACCTCTCATCTTGGAGCCTCCATCGTTGGACATCGTTGGACAACCCCCATCGTTGGAGAACCTACCCTCTGCTCTAGCTGTGATGTCTCAAAGGCCTCTGGTTGGTGTGGCGCCTGAAGTTAAATCTTCTGGACTTACGCTTACATTTTTGTCTCTCGGCTTATGCCGGATGCTACTGTTGCTAAATAGCTTTTTTTAAGTTTAACTTTAAGCATAAGCGTTCTATTTCTTCTTTTAAAATAGTTCTACCTGATTCCTACCTTGAAAAAGCACATGATCCTGTAGCTTGGCCTGAGCACAGTATCATTCATATCAGTATCATAGCAAAAGACGCTCAGAATCCTATCCCTGCAGAAACTGCTTTAAAAAACTGAATAACATAGTATTTTCCTGCTGCTATCAAAACGTTAGAAGTATTCTGGGTAAGCTGAACCAATTTTTTACAAAGAGTGCTTCTTTTGATTTTGATGCTATAGTGCTTACTGAAACTTAGCTTAACTCCTCTGTCTCTGATTATGAAATTCTTGTTTCCAAATTCATAGTGTTTCGATTGGATCGTCCAACTTTTGCAGGTGGTGTCCTCATTGCTGTTACTAATGAGTACCCTTCTGAAATTATTCCTTTCACGAACGAGTTCGGAATTGAGTTCATTGCGGTGAAACTTTTAACTGGCTCGTCTCATATTTTCCTGACCTGTTCCTACATTCCTCCCATGGCTGAAGATAGGTCTGTTTCTTCGTTGGCCAAGGACCGTGATTTAATCCTAATCATGGGAGATTTCAACCTTCCCATCATTTCCTTGATCCCGTCTGAGGTGGACAATTCCTTGCTTTCCAGTTGTCATAACGACTTTATCGATGGCTTAACCGATCTTGCCCTGCTCCAAATTAATCCAATTCATAACACTCATGGTAGATTTCTGGACCTTATTTTCTCCAATGTGTCATCCTCTGTGACAGTCGTTCGGTCCCCGCCGCTATCGCTTCCTGAAGACTTTTACCATCCTACACTATTAGCATCGGTGTTAATTGATGTGCCTCTCAATGATTCTTGCTTTAATGTTAAACCTCGTTTCAAATGGTTCAGAAAGACTGATTTTATGGCCCTTCGGAATCATTTAGCTGAAATCGATTGAAATGATCTTTCATTCATGATCTTTCTATAAACACAATTGAAGCAGCTACGTACTCGTTTTACGAAATAATTCATAATGCCTTGAACAAATTTGTTCCGGAAGTCCCAGTATCATTGTCTACAAAGCCACCTTGGTATAATAAACACCTTTCTCGTCTTAAGAACAGGAAATTCAGAGCTTACAAAAAGTTTCTTAAGTCAGGATCGATGTGCTATCAGTCAAACTTTCTTTATGTTCGCAACCAGTTTATTATTCTCAACGATCAGGAATTGTAAGGTAAACTTTCGAAATGATCCAAGCTCCTTCTACTCTTTTGTCAATATGAAACGTAAATCAAATCTTTTTCCTCCTTCCCTATCATATAAAAATATTTCACATTCTTCTGAGCAAGGTATTGCTAATCTCTTTGCGTCATTTTTTCAAACCACCTATTCGTCCGATTCATATAACCACATTTCTTCTTATCCTTATAAATTACCACATATAAACAACATTTACTTTTCAAAATTTCGAATTCAGGATCTGTCCGAAGCTCTTTCAACAATAGATATATCATTCTCTGCTGGTCCTGACAATGTTCCTAGCTGTGTTCTAAGGTACTGTTCTGATATCATTTGCTATCCTCTCACTATCTTATTCAACTTATCCTTGGAGCTGGCATGTCTTCCCAAGAGATGGAATGGATCTTTTATTATTCCGCTTCATAAGAAAGGCTCTAAAGCACTTATTGAGAACTACCGGGGGATTGCTAAGCTATCTGCGATTCCCAAACTGCTTGAGAAACTGGTTACTTTCCAACTGCAACATTTTTGTAAAAGCATTATTTCCACTTCACAGCATGGTTTTTTCAAGCATCGCTCTACCACAACTAACCTTCTTGAATTTACTTCGTTTATCCACAGAGGTTTTCTGAGC
Organism: Drosophila malerkotliana malerkotliana; assembly: GCA_018153235.1. NCBI lineage: Eukaryota > Metazoa > Arthropoda > Insecta > Diptera > Drosophilidae > Drosophila > Drosophila malerkotliana. The sequence goes on from JAECXV010000147.1 coordinate 1,344,230, forward strand.
CGCATGCAAACTGATGTGGTATACACTGACTTTAGTAAAGCGTTTGACTCTGTGAACCACCATCTCCTCCTTTATAAGCTGGGTCTTATGGGGTTTTCTCCACATATAGTACAGTGGTTGACCTCTTATCTATCGAACCGCACGCAGCGTGTTTTGTTTAAAAACAGTTTATCACAGATTATAAACGATTCATCTGGTGTCCCACAAGGTAGTCACTTAGGACCTCTTCTGTTTGTTCTTTTTGTCAACGATTTACCTAGTGTTGTAAACTATGCTACTACATTTATGTATGCTGATGATGTCAAGTTATGTCTTTCTTTCTCAGACCATTTCCTTCATAGACACCTGCAACTAGACCTTAACGAAGTCTTCTTGTGGTGCTCAAACAATCTCCTTTTGCTTAACTGCTCTAAGTGTAAGGTTATGACGTTCAATCGCAGTGTGCCTCACATCGTTTCGTACTCTCTTGGGGATAACGTCTTAGATCGTGTTTTCCTAATTAACGATCTTGGAGTAATTTTTGACAATAAGTTGTCCTTCAACGACTACATATCACCACATAACAGTTAATAAAACCAAAGGTGTGCTAGCTTTTATCAAACGTTGGTCGAAAGAATTCTATGATCCTTTCACATTTTTCACATCTTGGAATACTGTTCTAGCGTTTGGAGTCTTTTGGAGGCAATACTTTGTTCACCAAAGGAGGATTGAATCAGTTCAAAAGCAGTTTCTGCTATTTGCGTTAAAAAGCTTAAACTGGGATACTGCCACTTCCCTCCTGTCGTTGATTGCTGGTTAAAACTACTAAACCTATCTCCTTTAAAAGAGCGCCGTACTTGTGCTGGGGTTATGCTACTTCATGTGCTTATTCTTGGACAGGTTGACTCACAAGTACTTCTTGAAAAATTAATGTTTTCTGTGAGTAACTAGAGTAACTAGATCCTTCCGACCCCTTTGGTCTTTTGGTTACCGATTTCTAGGTCTAATTTTGCGGAACACGATCCATTTCGCGTTATTTGTAAAAATTATAACTCATTGTCCCTGTTAATGGTCCCCTGAACTATCCCTAGATGTAATTAAATCCAAAATTATAGAATATCTTTTAACTTAATTTATCCTTACTTTTAGTTATAATAATCTAGAAATAACAGATCATTGTTTATAATAATAAATAAATAAAAAGGCTCACAGCAGCCACAGAATCGAACACGTTTCCTTCAACCGATCTCTCACCCAACGTTGGTAAGGAATCATTTGCAAGTGTAGCCAGAAGAAACCTACCTATCCCTCACAAAGTGATGGAAAATACTCCCCCTCCAACACATTCCACCGAAAACGCTGCTCTGAATGCCAAACTGGAACAGCTTTTCATGAGGCTCGACAGGATGATGTCCCTAGTAGAGACTCTGATGCAAGCAATCCTGCAGACGCGTCCACCCTCCTCTACCCTCCGCAATGGGAGCGCTTAAAATAGCCTGCTGGAACCCCAATGGGATAAGCTCGAAAGCAAACGAGATCATTGCTTTCATAGAGCTTTACGAAATAGACATCCTTTTGTTGTCAGAAGTCCGTCACTGTTCGCGGTCCACCCTCAGGATCCCTGGATTCACTTTGCACAAAGCCGATCATCCGGATGACCGGCGACATGGGGGCGCAGCGATCTTCGTCAAGTCAGCCATAGCCCATACAAGCCGTCTCCATCGAGATATCTACAAGAAGAGGGAGGTTTAACGTTGCTTCGGTGTACTGCCCCCCTGCTGTCAGGTGGACGGAAGCAGACTTCACGACTTTCCTCTCCAATCTCGGAGATAAGTTTCTTGCTCCAGGTTACTGGAATGCCAAATACAGATGGTGGGGCAACTACAGGATGTGTGCCAGAGGCCGGACCCTCAGCTCTGTCCTGGCCAATGTCAATGTCGACATTGTAGCAACTGGAGAAGCCACATGCTACCCCTATCGTTCAAACGCCACCCCCAGTGCAATTGACTTTGGCATCTCAAAAGGCTTCAGACAACAGCAGGTCACTGTCAGAGCACTCACCGAGCTATCTTCCGACCACCTCCCGTTGCTCTTCATAATAAACGAAGAAGCTCAATTCCATAAAGGAGTCCCCAAAATGCTACCTGCGCATGCAAACGTTGCCACTTTTAAGTCCTACATCGATGCTCACACCAATAGCAACCTGCAGCGATCTGGACGCATACCAGAGATACCAGCCGCCCAGAGAGCTACGCCACCTCAGCGCCAATCTGGTCACCCATCTAATAGAAGGGCACCAATACTAACCCCGGAGGCAAGGGCACTCCTGGATCTAAAAAGGCACCTCAGAAGGCAATTAATTGTGTCAGGCGATCTTGCAACTAAGTTTCGTAAACTTGCAAGTTTCGTAACATTATGAATGTTTATTATACCCTTGCAGAGGGTATTATAATTTTGTCCAAAAGTGTGCAACGCAGTGAAGGAGACATCTCCGACCCTATAAAGTATATATATTCTTGATCAGGATCACCTCCTGAGTTGATATGAGCATGTCCGTCTGTCCGTCTGTCTGTCTGTCTGTCTGTCTGTCCGTTTCTACGCGAACTAGTCTCTCAGTTTTAAAGCTATCGACTTTAAACTTTGCACACACCCTTCTTTCTTTTGCACGCAGTATATAAGTCGGAACGACCGGGATCGGTCGACTATATTCTATAGCTGTCATATAACTGATTGATCGGAAATGGTATAACTTTGGTGTTTTTAGAGTTAGAAAGTTCTAATTTAACATGAGAGCTATTTTTGGCAAAACAATTTGACGTGCCAAATTTCATAAGGATCGGCCGACTATATCCTATAGCTGTCATATAACTGAACGATCGGAAATGACCCAACTTTCGTGTTTTTGAAGATAGAATGCTGGAATTTAATACAGATTCTATTTTTGGTCAGTTGATCCAACCTACCAAATTTCATAAGGATCGGCCGACTATATCCTATAGCTGCCATATAACTGAAAGATCGGAATTGATCCAAATTTTGTGTTTTTGAAGATAGAAAGCTGGAACTTGGTACAGATTCTATTTTTGGTCAGTTCATCCAACCTACCAAATTTCATAAGGATCGGCCAACTAAATCCGATGTTTCCGATATATATCCGGTTTTAACTGCAAGGGTATATCAACTTCGGCTCCGCCCGAAGTTAGCTTTCTTTTACTGGGTTCCTATCATATTTACATTGATTACAAATATCGCAGTTGTCAATATACTTTTGGATGTAATGTTGAAGTTTTGGAAAGTAAATAATCTTTTTTAAGCTTTGGTAATATTCATTTATACCTGAATGACCAGTATCATATTTATGGAATCGTTCAATTTCTTTATACACATCTTCTTCGTTTTCAATGTCTTTTGCGTGAAATGAGCATTTTACAAATTTTACATTTTTATTACCCTCAAAAAATTTGGATAATTTTGTTTTGAAATTTATTGTATAGATGATCGTTATATTCACTGAATATTCCTACTTTGCCTTTTATGATATGATGTTTCAAAATTTCTTCCATTCTATTTTCGAGATCATTTAAGGGGGGACATCTGAGTAACAGGCCAAAAAAAAGCGGTTTTTCTCGAATTTTTTTTGTCCAAGCGTTTTTTTTTAATAAATCGAAAACAAAATGGCGGCCCTGCAGCCCTTATTCGTAGGCCCTATTTTTTTAAAGGGGGTCCATGGCCGAACACCTAACGTCCTTAATTTTTGATCTAGAACAAAAAATCAAGTTTGGTTAATTTCTTTATCTCAACGGCTATCGACACACGTAGGATTTTTTCGATATATTGATTTTTTCCAAAAATCCTTTTTTTTTCCTTGTCCTTGTTTTATTACGAAGTTACTGAAGAAATAGTGAGCAAGCATCAAGCAGGTATACATATAAAACCAAAACTTTGATGTGCGATTTCTCTGTATACATTTGTCTGTACATTTTTTCGATTTTGCCAAATTGGCGGGAAAGATAGGAAAAGAAAACTTAATGTCTTATTGAAACTTAATGTCTTAGTTGGGGGCGTCTCCGGTAAATTCAAAAAAACGCGTTCAGCTTTATTCCGCTGCTTACAAAAGATTAAAACTTAACTTAGAAAAGAAAAAAGGCAAAGGTAATAAAAAGAATACGATCGACGACGGCCGCCGAAAGAGCCAGAGCGCAAAGAGGGGCGAGCGCGGATGCACTTTTCAGCGGGTGCGCGCTTAAGCTCAGCTGAGCGGCACAACGGCGCCTCACCTAAACATCAACAATCTAAAGCAGGGGTGCCCAGTAGAGCTGGAAAACAATCGATGGCACTATCGATACCATCGATGTTTTTGAAATTTTCTAAACATCGATGGTTCGTTGGTCACTATCGATTGTTTTCATTAATTCTGTGCATTGAGGACAACGTGTAAGTAAAATGGGTTTTGTGTCGCATTATTTTAATTATATTAAATATTTAATCACATGTAGTGAAAATTTGAATACCTTGCAAGCAAGTGGTGGTGTTGGTTGTAGGCGTGGTGCTACAAAATGGACAAGTTTGTGAAAAGTAAGTATTGTTTCAAAATGACGCTTTGCATACAAGTGAAAATGTATTCATGCGTATGTATTGGTATGCAAACGCATTGAAAAGGCCGGTATTTATGCATATACTCATTGCATGCTGTTTTTATTTTTATTATTTTAATAACATCAACTGGCAATAAAGGAAATGACGACGATGGACAGCATGCAACAAAGCGCAAAAGAGAAACATCGATGGTTTGGCAGGTATGTTATTTAAAAAATGCATAGATAGCAATACGGCGATTTGCAACCAGTGCGGTAAGCAGTATAAAACTGGTGGAAATACCACCAACCTCATGGATCCCCTGAAGCGTATTCATCCTGCGGTACTAAAAGAACAACCTCTAGAAAAGGAAAAAAGTTTGACAAAGTTCCTAGAGCGTGACACCCTTTACTCAAATACGTCAGAAAAAAAAAAACGCATTGACAAGCTTGTATTAAATATGGTCGCGTCCGATGTCTTGCCATTAAATGTGGTTAATAATGTAGGGTTAACAAGGCTGATTCATGAGCTTCATCCACGTTACAAAATGCCTAGTAAGACTCACTTGCGAAATGTACTTTTAAAAAATGAATACAACAATTTAAAAGATACTTTAAAAGCAGATCTAGAGCATATAGAAAGCGTCGCATTGACAACAGATGGCTGGACATCAAGAGCCAATTAATCATACTTAACAATTACCTGTCATTATGTAACCACATCTTTTGAGCTTGCATCAAAAATTTTGTCAACGAATCAACTAGCTTCCCCTACAAACCATTCAGCTATTAACATTGCTGATACTATCAGTGATGCAGCCTATCCTGGAGACAAACGAATTCATCTCAAAGGTTCTTTTAAAAACGCCAAAGTCACTACCGCCGTTTACCGCAGACGAAATAACTCTCCTAAAAGAATTGGTTGAGATACAGAATCCATTTCAGGATGCAACGGTATCCATTTCTGCAGATACCAAAGTGACTATATCACTTATTATCCCAACATGCTGCGAGTTGCGCCAAAAAGTGTCGGAAATGGGATCGTTCATATCTCCAGAGGCGAAACAAGTAGTCGATTATCTCAAGGTCCGAATGCCAGAACGGTTTTCACCGTATGAGACGCGAACAGCTACAAGGCTTGCAACCATATTGGACCCGAGGTTCAAAAAGGATGGATTCCTGCAGCCATCAAATGCTGAGCAGGCAGCAAAAGCCTTGGAGCTGGAAGTGTCCACATGGATAAGTATCCAAAACTGTACAACGTCCACAGCCAGCACCACCACAACAAAAACGCTTCTCGTTTATGACCAAGAAACTGGAAGACAAGGTGAAATCTAACAAAGCTGACGCTCTTATAATTCTCCGCCAATATTTTGAAGTGGCGCATGAAGCAGAAGAAGCAGATCCACTTGACTATTGGAATATAATAAAAAATTAAATATATGTAGCATGGGTGTAAAAAATATTTTCTCTTTATTTTAGGAGCATACAAAGGATACCACGGCCTTAGCAATGCTGGCTAAAAAGGTGTTATGCGTGCCATCTTCTTGCGCTTCAGAACGAGCATTCATCAAAGCTGGACAGATCGTGTCCGACAGGAGATGCGCACTGAAACCAAACATAGTCGATAAACTAAACAAGAATAGTGATCTCAAAAAATAAAAACTTGTTAATTGTTATTTTTGTGTTTTAACTGAAAACATCGATGTTTCATCGATGTTTACTTTCAAAAACATCGAAAACATCGATGGTCCCAGACATCGATTGTTTTCCAGCTCTAGTGCCCAGTCCCATTGCTCTCGGTGCTTCTTTGTTGTTGGAATTGCTCTTTCATATGGGAAACGAAATTTCATATACGTGTTCCTCCCAGCACACAGTGCGCAGTGGTCCGGCTTGTATGAAGAGAGCGGCCAAAAATACTTCTAGTTGAGGTAGGGACTGGAAACTTGGCACAAAATATTTATATTTTTATTCTAAAATAATATGTTAAAATCAGCCAGATCGGGCAACTATATCATATAGCTGCCATATAACTGATTGATCGAAAATGCTATAACTTTGGTGTTTTTACAGTTGGAGAGTGCAGTTATTGTACGAATTCTATATTTGACAAAATAATACGACCTACCAAATTTTATAAGGATTAGCCGACATAGCTGCCATATAAATGTTTGATCGGAAATGGCCCAACTTTTGTGCTTTTTAAAATAGATAGTTGAAAATTCGTACAGATTCTATTTTTGGTCAGTTGATCCAACCTACCAAATTTCATAAGGATCGGCCGACTATATCTTATAGCTGTCATATAACTGAATGATCGAAAATGGTTTTGGTAGAATTACCAACTTCGGTGTTCTTGAAGATCTTGGGACTTTTTTTTAGATTTTGTATTGTAATAGATTGGTTATATTATGATATTTTCATAAGGATCGGCGAACTATATCTGATTCTTGCGATATATATCCGGTTTTTTCAAATTGAGGTTAGGTTACCTTTTTGTAATTTGTAAGCCGCACGGCACCTTACGGCACTTAAACTAAACTTTCTTATATTCTTAAAATGCTTAAGAATATTATACAAAAAGATTTGTGAATGCCAAAGAGTGCCATCACAACTAAAACTCTAACCAAACACAGAAAAGACAAACTAAGAACGTTCACAATTATGTACTAAATACAACAATGATTTACACAAAACACAACAAATACTACATATACTTTTTATTGTAAAAAGAAAGTTAATACCTTTCTTTAAAATATTAATCACTTCCATGGCACAAACACTTGTTTTAAAAATGTTTAACAAATTTTTTGGGAGAGCTTCACTTGCACGTTGCTTAAGCTGCAATACACAATGAATACCATTCTATCACTTTCGATGCTATTCTTGAAGCGGACAGACAGATTAAAACAAAAAGATGAATAAATTCAAATAGCTAGACCAATTATAAATAAGAATTGGTACATTTAAAGTCAAAATTTGGACTTTGGTTTTTTTATTTTTGGCCTACGGGCTGGACCACTAGTGGTCGATTGAGCAAATCTGGCAGGCAATAAATATAAAATTAAAGGTTGAAATTTAATTCATATTCTTATTTATTTTGAAAACTAAAATCCCGCCAATATTTATTTTGATGCTACTATATTTTTCTAATCGATAGTCACGCAGTCTTGAGCTAGTATAGCCTAAATATATTTGAGCCTAAATATATTTTCCTGCACTTTCTAAGCGTTTTCTTCTGCTTTGTAAAAGTTAAAGTTTTGCGATTTTGCGAAAAAACATGTGTGTGGCCTGTGTTTGTTTGTATTCGTGGTAAATCGATGTAGAAGTTAACATTTCATTAACAGTAGCAGTACCTACATACATACCTCAGACTTTCGTGGAATAGAACTTGTGACCCCTACGAGCTCCTGCCACCAATCTTTCCGTGTTTATAGAATTAGCTTTTGTGAATCGTCCAGTGTCAAAATGAGGTGCTGCCAGCTGCTACCATATAGCTTATTATAATTTATAGGGACAATGTCAGTTTTAAGAAGCACGCTTTTTGCAATATGGCACAAGGAAACTGTGCTCGAAAAGAAACTTGAGGCAATTCAAAGACATGTTTTTTCATTCCTTATTGATAAGAACAATATTAGCGATGAAGAATACAAGCAAATTAATGAAAAATTATCCAAATTTTCTAGCAAACTTACGGAAAAGTGGAAAAAATGCCGTAGAAACCACATATATTTTCAAAAACAAAATGAAAATTGGCTAAATGAGTCTATTGTGCTAACTGAAATAGCCTCTAGTAGCTCTGGGCGCCCAGTAAAACCTTTCTCTGATTGCAAACCTCATCGCCAAGTTCAAAGAGATTCCGACATTGTTAAGGAAACCCCATGCGAAGAAATGGTCGTGGCTGCTCGCGTGAGTTTGTATAATTCCGGCAAAAGAAATGCATCTCATATGTTATTGAACCTAGGCTCAGAAAATCCCACAAAAATTACTAAAAGCGCAGAAGTTGAAAATGCAAGAAATATTAGCCCTGAAGAAGCCTTAGCCCTTATGGTAGATGGAGACTTTACAAAAAATTCGCACCAGCTAGTTCAAAAAATTGTGAAAAATTATGGGTCAAAAATGTTTCCTTGCTATGATGTTGTGCTAAAGGCCAAAAAGGCGACTTATCCTGAGGACATACACATTTCGGAAACTTCAGCGGAAGTCAGTATGCAGTCTTTGGTTGACCACACTGGTGCTCGTATAATTGAAGGATTCAAAGCAGCTTTTAAAGCAGGGGTGGGCAAGCTCATGGCTCCTCGGGCTCTCAAGGCTCCCCCCGTTATTCGTAATTTTTGGCGCCAGCAAATCGGGCCAGACGATCGAGTCGCGCGGTCAGTGAGCCGTGAAGATTTACAAAAACAATCCCTTCAGTACCAAAATTCCTTACCCCGACGTTTCCTGGCGACATGTTCGAAAAACAACAACAAATTGCATGGGCTTCGTTTACTTAAGTCCGAAACGAAAGGGGAAACGAAACTTCTACCTGCTTTCGGTTTTCGACGATGATTCTTGAAGCTTCTACGTCATATTTTCGGTGCAGAGGCACGCGACAGAGAGACAATTAGAGAGATGTAGATGGAGGGAAGGGAGAGAAAAAAAATCTGTGCCGAAAACCAAGTGAATGGAAGCGACGTCAGAATACCCTTTTTAAAATATGTTGAAATATTTTTATATATTTAAAATTATATTTAATAAATTTTTTTTTTCTAATCATATGGTATATTGAAATGTATTAATAATTGGCTTTAGGCAAAGCCAAAATGTTCATGTTTGATAATTTTCCTTGTGCGATTCTAATTACAAGGCATTGCGTTGGTCGACTATACCCTGGCTCGCGCCAGAATTATCGGTTGTCAATTTTCGGTTTCGTCTTGCCTCTCCCCTTCTCTTTGCATTTGATGTTCAATTTGCATAAAAGTAACACGCGTGTTTGTTGCATTTAAAATTAAATTTTTAAAAAACATAATACCTGGTGATAATAACTAATTCTGGTGAGTAGTGCATATAATAAACTTATTTATTAAGTTCCGAGCGGTCGTTCAATATATGTAAACATGTTTATATATTTATTAAACGGCATTAGCCGTTCGGAAAAGTGTTAAATATTTATATATGTACATATATTTATTGAACGGCATTAGCCGCTTGTACATATTATGTTGTTATCTATTTATTGTTTATTTATTTAATTGAGGAAATGATCGTGCAATGTAACATCGACGGAGTTAGTGGGAAGAAGAGATTGAAGGCGTTTCCACATTTTTATGGAGTTTTGATCGGTATGTATTTTAATTACAAATAATGTATTGAACGGCCGCTCGGTGTTTAATAAATAACTTAATTACATATATGCACATCACTTTTTAATTTTACTCACCAGAATTAGTTTTTAGTTGTTATTTAATTTAATTGGTCACTTAAACTTTTCTTCACAAACGCGTGTGCTTTTGGTGCAAATTGAACATCAAATGCAAAGAGAAGGGGAGAGGCAAGACGAAACCGAAAATTGACAACCGATAATTCTGGCGCGTGCCAGGGTATAGTCGACCAACGCAATGCCTTGTAATTAGAATCGTACAAGGCTAATAATCAAACATGAACATATTGGCTTTGCCTAAAGCAAATTATTAATACATTTCAATATACCCTATGATTAGATAAGAAAAATTTATTAAATATAATCTTAAATATATAAAAATATTTCAACATATTTTAAAAAGGGTATTCTGACGTCGCTTCCATTCATTTGGTTTTCGACACAGATTTTTTTTCTCTCCCTTCCCTCCATCTCTCTAATTGTCTCTCTGTCGCGTGCCGCTGCTCCGAAAATATGACGTAGAAGCTTCGAGAATCATCGAATATATGACGTCGAAGCTTCGAGAATCATCGTCGAAAACCGAAAGCAGGTAGAAGTTTCGTTTCGGACTTGAGTAAACGAAGCCCATGCAATTTGTTTTTGTTTTTCGAACATGTCGCCAGGAAACGTCGGGGTAAGGAATTTTGGTACTGAAGGGTAACGAATAGCAGAAAGTAGGCTGTGGGTATGACGTTTCACACATGTATACTGTGTGTGTGTGGCAGAGCTCGGTCAGAGAAATTTCCTATGCCCCCGAGATAGGGCCGTGCCAACCTCTGATTTAGAGCTTTGAATAAAGACAAAAACGCCACTACAATTCCTTTAGCCGTTGCGGGGACAAGTTCATCTTCAGTAGCAAAAAAGCAATTGACTATGGCAGAATCTTACGAAAGGAAATTGGTCTGGGATATAAATGATGCTAAAGATATAAAGTACCATTATTTAGTAGCCGAAATGATTGCACTCGACAACGAGCCATTGTCCATAAAGGAAAGAACCGGATTTATCAGACTCTTAGAACAAGCTTTAACCCGCAATAAACTGCCAAGCCGGACGTACAGTGGCTCACAGCTTATGGCTGATTTAGCAAAAAATAAAAATACTCCAATATTCTGTCACAGCTGGGTCAAATAAGCTGTGACATAGAATATTGGAGTATTTTTATTTTTTGTTGAATCATTATAAAACCTGTTATCATTTGAATAAAATTTAAGTTCCTTGTTATTCCTATAATACCCACCGAAAAAGCTGCGTTTTTATTTTTTTCATATCTGCTTTAGTTAAAAAGTTACAGCCACCTAAAGTTTTTTTTACAAGGTGGGTCAAATAAGCTGTGAGCCACTGTACATATATTACCAAAAAAATCGTTGCTGATATGAATGACAGAATTTACGAGAAAATTAAACGTAACATTTCGAGTGCCTTCGCTATTTCAGTGACATCTGACATATGGACTTGCTTACATAATAATGCTAGTTTTCTGAGCTTCACAGCTCATTGGATATCATATGAATTTAAACTAGAACACGGAGTTCTTGCAATGAAACCTTTCTCAGGTTCACACTAGACATCTGCATGAGTGTCAAAAAACACACATTCAAATCAGAGAACTGCAACGAGTATGATTAAGTATGATCGAATACTCATAACCTAAGGGCAATCAAATCAATTCAAAGAAATTGACACAACGAGTTCGATTCAACTCAAATACTTCCAACGTCAGGTGATTTGATTTTACATGAACCTATTTTCTCTCGGCAATCACAATCAAGAACAAGGTATGGGCGAAGTAGGCTTCGATCAAATCGTTTGATGCGATTGCTGCTAACGATTCATTTCGTTGAACTGTTATTAAGTCAGAATTCAAGGCATTTTTACTCGAGTATAATTGTTTGATTTCAATCATCTGTTGTTTACTTTAGTGATTCTGTTAAGATACGTGTGATTGAAATGTTTGATGTGTTCAATGCACATCCAAAGTATGTGCTCTGTCTGCCTGTAATCATTTTTTTAAGATAGAATAAAGCAAAAGTATAATATATTATAAAATTTATTTACATTTTGATTATTTTTTAAATGTATATATTTATTGTAGCTTATAAATTTTCCAATTTATGTTCATTTTTAAAAAAGGAATTTAAAAATATAATACTGTCTACAGAGCCAGGTGCAAGTCTATTACGCTTCTCTGTTATAACATTTCCAGCTAATGAAAAAGACCTCTCTGCTGCTGCACTACTGGCTGGTATGGAGTGTAAGTTCATTGCAACTGTATACAGCCTTGGAAATGTCCTTTTGTTGGTTTTCCACCAATCCATTAAATTGAAAGTGGTTGACATTTCAACAATTTCTTTGGCATATCTATCGACTTCTTCGATTGGTGTTTCTTCTGCCTTAGATGCTGATCTATTGATTAGTTTTGAAAAAAAATAGGCATCGCTTGATGTATTTATAGACTGATCCAAATAGTCACTATTGGAACTGTAGGTACTACAGGTTTGGCTATCAAACGAAAATATTGATGTTTCTCTTGAAGGTGAGGGTGTTGACGTACTATATTTTATTGGTTTATCAGCAATCAATGAAACACAAAACTCTTTTACTGCGTCCAAATCAGTTGTTTGCATTAATAAAGCAGGCGGGTACAAAAAAATGCAACTTTATGCCACAAACAAAGGTTTTCCATCCATACCTTGTCAATGTTTTCTAAAATGTTTTGTTTCAATTTAATAATTGCTGTAATATCCCTAGGATTTGGGCACAAATTTTCCTTCATTTTTAAAATTGACGGAATAACATAGCATAGCGATGGTGAATTTGTCGTCTGAAGTTTCTTAAAAATAATTTCAATATGTTCGCAAACTTCGACTAATGACTTCACTATGCCTATATTGATGTTAAATAGGCGTAGGCTTTCGTCATTACATGCCAAAACACCATGTATATCCGACCAATTGTCATTAATTGATTTCAGCATCCTATAATGTGAATTCCATCTGGTTGGGCATTGGTTTTTTAACGACGTTGGCAAAAAGTGCTGTAAATTTGCCTTTTTAAAATATTTTGTTAGCTTCTTGCAAGCCTCTAGTGTCTCCGACAATTCTTCCGTAATTGATATAGATTTTTCCATTACATTTGACAGTAAGTGGCTACTGCAGTTGATGCGAATATTATTTTGCAGAGCCTTAATAATGTTGGAACCTCTATCAGTGACAAACTTAATTGGCTCTATATTGTCCACTCCAAACTCCAAAAATATGCTATTCAGTTTTTTCATAATATTGTCACTAGTTGACCTTTCGAAGTTCATAGACTTCATGCCCATTACAATATTATTTATTGCGTTGTCCACCGTGTAGTGCAACGTAACGCCTAGGAAATTTCGATGGACATAATTGTCAGTCCACATGTCAATTGTGGCTGATGCTCCGCCATTGCGTACAATTTCTGGTATTTCTCCTCGCAATTCTTTTTTCTTCTCCTCTGCTGCTTTTTGCACATTCCTTGATATGGTTGTTGGATCGGGAATGACGTCCTCCAAATCAACATTTGCACCATATAGTGCCCCGAGTTTTACAAAAAACTGCACCATTTTCATAAATCCAGTACCTTAAATATATGTTCATAAGTAATAATTGTAAAATAAAAAGTTTTATCAGTAATTTAAATATAAATCACCTTTCACGGCAGAAAATGGTCGACAATCTTCGACGATCCAGTCAGCACAAACTTTGGTTGCCTCCAATTTGGCTTCAGCAGATACTTGTTTTAGTACAATTTTTGCATTTAATTCCTTGCAACATTTGTGCCGGTGCAAGTTAGACGTTTGTCCGTTCTTGTATTTTAACACAACAGAACAAGTACGGCAAAACACAAAACCGGGCACAATTTGGTCAAGTTCATTTTTAATCTCCGATAGAATGTTCCACAAAGAACTGCGACCTTTACGTTGCTCAGAAAGGCTATATTCACCGCGATTAAGTTTTTCCAACACAGTTTTATTGTTTTCCTCCATTTTTCTCGAACGAAAGCCGTGCTACTCGACAGAAAACAGTAAAACCTTTTAGAAGTACTTATGTGTCAAAATGTGACACTAACACAATGTGACCGAAATCGGTTAGAATTTAAATCAAACATTTTTGACTATGATTAAATTTCGGGTATTGGGTACTGTCATAGAAAAAATCATATATGGGCTCATTACTCGTGTTTGGAACTTGTTCGTTGACATTGACTGGAAACGAAAAGTTCAATACTTATACCCGAAGCAAACGGAATAAATCAAACAGAGTACTGAATCAGTACTCGAGTATGAACAAAAATTTTATACTCGTTGCAGTTCTCTGATTCAAATGTACAATGCTCAAAATGAGTTAAGTGAATTTGAAAGCAAAGCCAACCCGGTGTGAGAGATTCGGTTCTCTTACTCTTACTCATTTGCACAACTAATAGGAAAAAGGAAATGAATTGAATGAATTGAGAATGTTAAAAACAGAGACGTTTCATTCGAATGATTCGAGTTGCTAATGTTTAAGTTTTAATTTAATTTATTTCTATATTAACAATAATTTACAAGTCATTTAAATTTGAATGCAAAAACATTATTTTGTTTATGTTTTCTGAATTAGTGGCTATTTGACACCGCTTTTCTGTAATTAAATTTCTTGCGTTTGAAAATGTACGTTCTGACGCCGCGCTGCTCCCTGGAATGCAAAATATTTTGCAGCTTGTTTTGTGCAATAGCGGAAAAAATTGCTTATTCATATGCCACCAAGCTAAAGCATTAAAATCAATAGTGTATGCTACATTAATATTGCAATATCCTGAAATTTCTTGATCCACCTTGTCTTGTATTGTCTCAACATGGGGGACATCGAAAAAATCAGCAAATTCATCGTCTACCAACTGGGTTTCATTATTGTTGATGTCAAAGTTTTCTTGTAGAAATTGACTCATAATAATTTTGCAGTCTTTAATTATGGTCTCTTTCTCTGTTTGTGAAAATTGAATTAGTTTATTCGTTGGAGGAAAAAGGAACAAGGCTAATTTATGATATTTTGTCAAATTTGGATTGACTGTTGATAAAATTTGGCTATTGAGTTGCAATTTAAGTCTTTTAATTATTTCTATGTCATTGTTCTCGATATGGCAGGTTTTCTTAAGCTTATTTAAATTTGGCAAAATTAAATGTATTAATATTTTCCACCTCGGGAATAGCGTTAATAGCTTTTTCAACAGCGTTGTTAAGCAAGTGGTTTATGCAATGAACGTTCTCCGAGTATGAAAAGGCTTTAATCATGTTCGACCCACGATCAGTTACGATTAAGGTCACATCCAAAATCCTTCAAAATGGCTTCTATTTTCGCCTTTATATTGACACCTTGATAAAGAAGAAATTATAATTCTACTTGTAACATAAAGATGGGGTTAACAATCCTCTGCTGGGCGAGCCCTTCATTGATTTCATGGCCACAAGGCGTTCGATTAAAACTCCCTCCCTTATGTAATGGACAGTGCACGACAAATATGCTGTTTTTAAGAAGTTATCCGTACATATGTCAGTGGTAATAGCATATCCAAAGTCTTTGTACTTCTCTATTTCCGTTTTTATCGGGCCAAAGTGGGACGAATATATTGACTGAATGTTTCGGGATACGGTTGTAGGATGTGGTAAAAGCTTATTAACGTCAACATTTGCACCATATTTTGCTCCAACATTAATTAAAAATGATGCAAACTGTTTAATCCCAGAGTCGTCAATAATTTTAAGAGGACGGCAGTTCTTAAGTACCCATTCGGTTATAATAGATAAGCCCTCGTCCTTTGTTGACTTCAATAAGAGAAGGGTTGCGGAATTTATTAGCATTTACTATGTAGCATTTATGTTTGACCAGGTTTGATGTGCTTCCTGTAAACTTTAAAACTGTATAGAACATCTTACAGGCTACAAAGTCGACAATTATTTCTCCATTTTCGTTTTTAATTTTAGAGAAAAATTCCCATACTTCGCTTCTGCCTCTCTTTTGAATTAAGGTGTACATGCCACTTTGCAGCTTCTCTTTGATACCTATCGCGCCTTGCACAACCTAAATGTTTCAAACAAATTAAATTGACAAATTAAAATAAATAAAGAACAATATGTATTAAAGAACAATACATATTCAAGAAAACGGGGACGGAGCATCTTGCCGAAAACACAGTCTCTTAGCAGTAGTCACTTAATAGCTAACCAAACAACGGCAGCTAACGAGTGACCCACCGGCGCTGGTAAACTGTCTTTTCAACCAGCTGCGATCTGTGACAGTCCCTTAACAACTTGTGAAGGATTCTTGCAGAGGCGGAATAAGCAAAAGCCGCCTTGCATTTAATAATAAACTAATTTACGAGGTCTACAAATACATACAGATTCGTCGGCTTCTTTTTCTATTTGGTTTTCCATAATTTCGGCTTTGTTCTGGATTTGTCAAAAAGGGAATGTATTGAAATCCTATCCAACAACTCGATATGCTGATATATTTATACTCGATATTATTCAAGTATACAAGGCATCTGTCAAATCTTTAATATTACTTTTAGTTTCGTTCATTCTCTTTCATTTAGTTTGACCTGTCAAATTATGAGAGGAACACAAACTTGTACTCATTTAATGACATTTCATTCTAACATTTCTTTCACTTCATTCTATTCAATTCGAAAGTATTCTTTGAGACTTATGTTATGAATGTAATTATGCAGATGTCTAATTTGAAAGCATTTTTTAATTTATTAAACTTCTTATGTTAAAAAAAATTTGTTTCTAAATATGTCGAAAATGACTGAAAATGTCTAAGGGGTCATATTGGCCTTACAATCCAAAACATTAAGCTTCCGAGGAATAAGCTCTAACGTTGGATTTATTTAGTCTTCTTTCGACGATTTCCTACAAAATTTTGAGAAAACCAGAGCTCTAAAGTATTTGCCAGGATCAGGAAAGAAAAAGTAGACCACAAGGATCGAATCTATTCACGAATAAGCATGACTTTTTCAAATCAGCAAAACATGTAAGAAGTATGTTACCAGTCGAAAGGAGTCGAAATAACCGTTCGAAGGAACATTGAGAAGGCAGGACTTCATGGCCGGCGAACAGCGAAAAACGCAGTCTTGACCGCAAAAATGCTCCAGAAAAGGCTACAGTGGGTCAAAATGCACGAATCTTGGACTGTACATGATTGGCAAAACGTCATTTTTTGTAACAACATCAAAATAATCCATTTGACTAACAATAGTATGAGCTAGGTGCGCCCCAAACTCGACAAACGCTTCAAAAATAATTGCTTACGGCGAACGGTCAGGCAAGGAGCATGCCGAATGGTCCGGGGATGCTTTTCTTACTATGGCGTTGGTGATCTGGCATTAATTGATGGAACTACGAATGCTGAAAAGTTTCAAGGTGTTCTGAATCGTCACCTTCTACCCTCAATAAAGGAGCATCTTTCTCATGCCCCAAAATAATTTTTTAGGACGACTCAGGTCCTTGCTGTCGTGCAAAAAAGGGATATATATATTTTTTTAATTCTTTAAGGATTTGTTTAAACGATCACTAAAGTTTTAAAAATCTATAATTTTTCTTTAAATTTAGGTAATAAATTATTTGCAGAAAATCGAATATCAACATTAGACTGGCCAGGCAGTAGTCCTGATTTCTATCCGATTCAAAATCATTGGCCTATTTTAAAAGTTAAAATACATAAAAAGAAACTCAAAAAAATAAGAGAATTTAATTTAACAGTGGAAAGTGTCTGTTATAAAGACATAATTAAGAAAACTAACGAACACTTGGTAGATTTTTTGCCATCAAGAATAAAGAACCTATTAAAAACGATATAGTCGGCCGATATACTGCGTGCAAAGGAAAGAAGGGTGTGTGCAGAGTTGCAAGACGATAGCTTTAAAACTAAGAGACTTGTTTGCTTAGAAACAGACAGACAGACGGACATGTTCATATCAACTCAGGAGGTGATTCTGATCAAGAATATATATAATTTATAGGATCGGAGGACTCTCCTTCACTGCGTTGCACTTTTTTTACCAAAATTATAATACCCTTTTCAAGGGTTTAAAAAGATCAGCGGTTTCGCATGCGTTATCAACGTCGTAACCTAATGCATAGCATCTTCTAATAGATTCAGCCACCTTCATTTCATCGAAGGACAAAACGCAGAGCATATCGATTTCTGTCATTTCTTCGTTTTCCATGAGGTCTATCACGATATCACGAGCACCTGCATTAATTTTAACCTCTGCTAACCATCTACACACATATGTACAGTGGTGCTCATAGACTTAAGCCACAAGACTTCAACCAAGAATTTAAACGAAAATTAAGAAAAGTTTTTATTTTACAGCTCCAATTATTTGTGTCACGTTAGTTCTATACAGTGGGTCGCAGCTTATTTCGTGCAGGGGAATAACAAATGTTTAAGTCGTTATTGCCGCTGAACGAGTAGGGATATTTAAAAAATTTAAACGCAATATTTTAATTTGGGATATTAAAATATTATTAACATATACATATACATAATACAATATACATAACATATACAGCAGCTTATTTCGTGCACTTAATTATACTTAACATAAAACTCTTATTTTATAACTTAATATTTAGTGTGTCCTCCCTTCTGGTTCTGGACAGCCGTCAGTCGATTTCTCATTGAAGAAACCAATTTTTTGGTGGTTTCCACGGGAATTTTTCCCCATTCTTCCAAGAGCACCGTTTTTAACTCATTTTTATTGGAAATCTTCCTTTTCCGGATAGCCTGGTCCCCCCCAATATTTCCCACAAATTTTCTATCACGTTTAAGTCTGGGGATTGGGCTGGTGTTATAACCACGTGGGGACAATTCCAGACGAGCCAAGTCTTCACAATGCTGGCTGAATGCTTCGGATCATTGTCCTAATAGTATCTAAATCGGTCCCTTATGCCCAACTTATCAGCACTTTGAAGCTGGTTTTCCTTCAGCAAAGCCAAATACATTTTGGCGTCCATAATACCGTCGATGAAAACCAGGTTTCCGACTCCTGAGGCTACCATATAGGCCCAAACCATTACATTACCACCGCCATGCTTCACCGTAGCTTTTAGGTTCCTTTTTTCCAACTCTGTATTTGGTCGCCGCCACACAAATTGTCTCTCTGAAAAATTGTCTAAAATCTGGTTCTCTGGCACTAAATAGCCACAAACATACAAAAGACAATCACAAACAAATAAAACAACACATAGAATATGTTACAAAACATATATATTTGGACAAAAACTTGAGAGTTCATTGCATGAGCGTCGTTCTCCTTAAAATCCATATTTATGAACTTTTGAAAAAATATTTGTACACGTCAAATAGTTGTACACGTCAACAGACAAACTGTACAGTGTGTTGGAAAAGGCACAAATTTAGTACTCACTAACGACAAGTACAACGATATACTGTACTCACTCGAAGTGAGTACACTGAAAATGTTGTGCTACTTTGTTCCGACCTATAGAGTACACTGTACAGTATAGAATGAGTGCAGTGTTTTTAAAACACTACACTACTGTACAGATCTGTTATGTCACAAATGAGTACATTCATGCAGAAGTCTAATGCAGATGTCTAGTTCACACACAGGAGAAAATATAGCAATGGAACTCAACAATGTCGCAAACTGCTGGGATATAGAGTACACTAAAATACATTTGTTAATTCATGATAGTGGTGCTAATATGGTGAAGGGTGTTCGTTTGGCTAAATACGATTCTGCTAGATGTTTTATACATACGCTTCAAAGAGCCATAACGAGTCGCTCAAAGTCCATACTGAAGTAACAGTAACAATTGCTGCTGGAAGGCGACATGTGACGCACTTCAATCACTCAGATCTAGCTCCGCAGTGAAGGAGACATCTCCGACCCTATAAAGTATATATATTCTTGATCAGGATCACCTCCTGAGTTGATATGAGCATGTCCGTCTGTCCGTTTGTCTGTTTCTACGCGAACTAGTCTCTCAGTTTTAAAGCTATCGTCTTGAAACTTTGCACACACCCTTCTTTCCTTTGCACGCAGTATATAAGTCGAAACGGCCGGGATCGGCCGACTATATCCTATAGCTGCCATATAACTGATTGATCGGAAATGGTATAACTTTGGTGTTTTTAGAGTTAGAGCGTTCAAATTTGATACGAGAGCTATTTTTTGCACTCTATTCTATTTTTAGAAAGTCCCGTTAGAATTCCGGACAAAACCGGTTTGCCAATGCAAAATTTGGACAATTCGAAGCTGATTGCAATATTTTTAGATGGATTTTTTTATTTTTGGCCTATGGACGCAACCACTGTGTAATGGATTACAGGATTATTGACTATCCAAATCGTCCACATATAAAATAAATGGGATTATTAATTTGTTTGAATTTTTTTCAGCTAATTAATTATTTTTTTCCAAAGGTTTCCGCTAACAAAATTTGTTAAATTATCTTGCTCTTTCAAAAACTTTAGCGTTTGAACGAAACTGGAAAATACGTTTGGTAACACAAAAAACTTTTTTAATAGAAAATTCAAGGGAAAGATTGGACCTTTAGATTTTTTTGAGGCCAAACCAATCTGATTTGATTTTCTAATGGTTGAAATAGTGTCGTCGACGCAAATTATTTTAGGATCTTTATATAAATGAAGGAGTTCAGTTTAAGCAGTTTTTAATTTAGTTTTTAATTTAGTTTAGTAGTTATTCCTGTTCCTTAAACAAACTGCCACGCTACTTAAAACGTTGGAAAAATCGTAATAAATTTCTGAAACATATACAAATATGCATATACATATATATCTAAACTAAAAGGACTACAACCAATACAACAAATCAATGGTTAAAGTGTTTGTTTCCTTTCATAACTCTCTTCAGTTCTAACTTTCAAATAAGATTGTAACTCTCCAACGCACAGTGGTCCGGCTTGTATGAAGAGAGCGGCCAAAAATACTTCTAGTTGAGGTAGAGACTTGAAACGTGGCACAAAATATTTTAATTTTTATTCTAAAATAATATGTTAAAATCAGCCAGATAGGACACCTATTTCATATAACTGCTTGATCGGAAATGTTATAACTTTGGTGTTTTTAGAGTTAGAAGTTAGTTCAAATTTTACATAAGAGCCATTTTTAGCAAAATAACACGACCCACCAAATTTCATAAGGATCGGCCCACTATATCCTATAGCTGCCATATAACTGAACAATCGGAAATGACCCAACTTTCGTATTTTTAAAGATAGAAAGCTGGAACTTAGTATAGATTCTATTTTTGGTCAGTTAATCCGACAAATTTCAAAACGATCGGCTGACTATATCTTATAGCTGCCATATAACTTGCCACACAACTACAATGCAAAACATCTGCATCGACCCACAGTGGTCGATTTGGCCTCGCTAGCGGCATTTAATTATGATTTTCAAATTTAAATAAACGTTAATTTAAGTTTACCTATCGATAGTATACACCTTGATTAGATGCTAATTGATGTTTTCTAAGCTCATCAATAAGCTGATGATCAGCTGTGAACTGTCAAAGTCAACATATGTTTCAAGAGTTGATATTTAAAATTTTGGCGCCCTTTTAATTATTGGTTGCATATTTGAATAAATAGTGCAATTTACTATTATTCTAGTGCAAGTTTGGTTTTTAACAACTATTAAGGTATGTGCTACATAGAAAATCTGTGCTTGTGACGTGTCAGTATATGTGTTACTTATAAATTGTAGTGTATTTGGAGTGTATTAATAATGTGCGGAACAGAGCGTGCACCAGTCTTTCGTGAAGAAGAACTTAACAAATTCACCTGCATTCGCTCTGGATGCAATTGTTTGTTAAAGTGTGAATTATTATCTGTCCGAAATGTCAAAAATGAAGTGCGTAGTCCTGCGTATCTACAAGTTATTTTACTTTTTAGGAACAATGTCAGTGTCGTAGCGCGCACTTATCCTAGTATGGCACGGCGAAGCGATCCCCACTAAAAAGTTCTTCGTAATGAAAGCTTTGCATTAGGAGAAGTTTGTAAGAACAATGATTGCAACGAAAAGGAGCTTTCAGAAATTGCGAGAAAGCTCCGCAATTTCAATAGTAGGCTTGTCCAGAAGTGGAAGAAATGCTATAGAAGTAAGGCAGCTTTTGAAAATAGTAACAAAGAATGGCTAGACACGCCTCTGGTGTTGATGGAAAGCTCATCATTTAGAAATGTTGGACGCCCAACATTTCTTTTGGGTACCCGATAGTTATTTTTGGGTATGGATTCGGGTACTCTTTTGTGGGGACCCATATCGCTTACTATTGGTATAGCGGCTTGGGTACTCTCTGCTTCATGTGTTTTTTTCTATAACGCTACGAGTATTTACTTTGGTACTCCTTTTGGGTACGACGGTCGGACCACCACAAAGCGCAAACGAAAATTTTCGCTGCTTTTTGATGCCAGAAACAGATAAACAGTAGCAAGCAGGGTGGGAAAAACTGTTTTTTGTTATTTTGTTTCTTATTCTTCTCTTTTTTTGATTTTTGCTTCAGTATAACTTGAGCATATTTTGTGACGCGTCGTGAAAGCGTGAAAGTGTGGTAAATATTAAATAAATAATAAATACACAATAAAAACTATATTAAAATAATAAAAATAAATATTAAAAACAGTGACAGTGAATCAGTGATAAACAAAGGATTAAAAAGGTAATAATTATAATTATGGTTGGCAAAAGGCAACTAGGTAGACTCAAAAAACAAGAAAAAGACAAATATGTAGGGCGACTTAGGCAAATTGCCCAACGAAGACGAGGACAAATTAATGAAGAAAATAGAGAAGAAATAGACGAAATTAATCTGACAATAAACAATGACAATGACAATTTAGTTAATATTGAAATGGGTGAAGAATTAAACTGGCAGACTGACGAACCCAATGACATTTTAAACCAAAATTTAAAAAAGTGGTTTATTAAGCATAAGCCTAAGCGTGACTGTGTGTTAGATTTAATTAAAGTTCTTAAGACAAGTAACATCAATGTTGACGGCTTTTACAAATTTAATTGTAGTTCAAAGCCAGAAATACACCGAATTAGTGGTGGAAATTATTTAAATGTTGGTGTTGCTCGTCAAATAAAAAAAGTTCTTAATGTTGTTGATTGTCCAAGTGATTTAAGTGTTGATTTTAATATTGGTGTGTTGCCTTTATTTAAAAGCTCAAGAACGCAACTTTGGCCTATTTTGTGTAAAATTAATAATTTAAAAAATGCACCTGTTTGCCAGTAGAAGTGTTTTTAGGAGAAAAAAAACCAGAAAGTTTGGATGAATTTTTAGGATTTCTAGTAGATGAATTGGACAATATTTTAAAAAATGGAATAGAGCACAATGGTAAACACATTAACATACAAATACGGGGATTTATTTGTATTGCACCTGCGAGAGCCTTTATTAGCGGTGCTCAGGACACACTGCTTCTGATGGCTGCGCAAAATGTACGCAAAAAGCGCGAAAAATTGACCATGTCTTAACATACAGCCCAGTAGCGGAAGACATTATTACCGATGCGGATTTTTCGAACAGAAAATATCCCTTTCATCACACTCCTCAATTTCAGAATAAAAAAACTACATTAGAGCGCATCAATCTACAGATGGTATCGCAAATACCTCTAGATTGTATGCATCTAATGGATTTAGGAGTTGTGAGAAAATTTTTGATTCGTTGAATGCGAAATAAAATGTGTGTAAAAATTAATAACGAACAGAAGCAAAATATATCTAAATCCTTGGTTTCTCTGAGAAAATATGTTCCAAAAGAGTTCCAGAGAAAACCAAGAGAATTGTCTGAAATTTCATATTGGAAAGCAACTGAATTTCGTCAATTTGTTTTGTATACTGGTGTATTTGTTTTAAAAACCGAAATTCCGTCTGATCATTATTATGTCTTCCTGTTACTTCATTGTGCGTATAGATTGTTATGTTCCGCAAAGTATAGTCCGTCCAACTTAGGTATGTGTCAAAATATGCTTGAGCTCTTTGTCCAAAATTTCCCAGCCATTTTTGGAGACAACAGTGTAAGCTATAATGTGCACAGCTTGCTTCACATTAAAGACACTGTTGATCTGGTGGGAGATCCCGTAGAAGGTTCAGCGTATAAGTTTGAAAACTATTTACAAACGTTGAAACGTTGCATACGCAAGCCTACAAAGATTCTACAACAAATTCACAGAAAAATTTAGGAAGACTCAATTGAGTCTTTCACTGAGGATTATGGGGCAAAAATAAAAAAGAATTACATTTCATTTAAGGGGTGTACAATAACAAACACATCACCAAATAATTATTGTTACATAAAAGACAATACACCAGTTATTGTAACAAAAATTTCAACTGAGAATGGGGGAGGTTTTACTGGACGAAAATTGCAAAACATTCGAAGCTTCTATGACGAACGCATAAATTCAATAGATATAGGCGTATATTTAGTTGACGTAGCTACGACTGAAAATGACGAAAATTTTATTTTGGAAGACCTTACATGTAAGGCTTTTGCCATCCCCCATGAAAATAGTATTTTGTTGTTGCCTTTGCTCCATAATTTTTAATTAATATCCTTTAATGTATCCTGAAATTTATCTAAGATGTCCGAAAGCCCTCGAAAAATTCAGCGTCTTGCTTTCAACAATATCCGTAAGTTTTTAATGATTAATTTTTAAGTGTTTAAACTAATGTTTAAAAAATTCATATTCTAGAACCACAATCAAAATGCAATTGTCTGGCGAACTTGGAGAGAAAATTAGATCTTCTCATCGATAAAGTTGAAAAATTGGAAGGAAAGTATTAATTTTATTTATATTGTATTCACATATACTAATTAAAATGTTTATTATTTTTAGTGGAACACAATATAACCCACGACCAAATTCAAATAGTTGTGGAAGCGCTAGCCGAGCAGAAAACGGATATCGGATTACTTCAGCGAGGTCACATAAATGTGAATGAACTGCGAAGCCAGTGCCCAATTAAAAACGGAGAGGAGCTCAATATTCTTAATTCTAAAATAAACGAGAACAACAAAAATAACTATGTAAGTATCGTCAGAAAGCTGCCTTGAATTATTAATAAATGAAAATTTATTTCAGGTGTCAATTATAACGCATTTGTTGCAGCCTGGTGGAGTTGCTAAAAACTTAAAAAATATTTTAAGCGATTCTTTGATGATGGATTATAACGTCGATGGAGTGCAGGAGAAATCCTCATTAAAAACAGCGCAAAATGTATTTTCTGTACTACTTGGTAAGAATTTAAGAACAATATTGGTTTTAATTTTAATAATGATTTTTTTTATAATATTAGATGCAATTACTGCTGATGGAGGCAATGGAACCGCAGACAGCCAACTTCGCCGGGCAATTCAATTGCAAAACAAGAAAGGAAAGCTAACTTCGGGCGGAGCCGAAGTTGATATACCCTTGCAGTTAAAACCGGATATATATCGCAAACATCGGATATAGTTGGCCGATCCTTATGATTACATCATAATAAAACCAATTAATTACAATAAAAAATCTAAAAAAAAGTCCCAAGCTTCTATCTTCAAAAATACGAAAGTTGATATTTCTACCAATTAGCATTTCCGATCGTTCAGTTATATGTCAGCTATAAGATATAGTCAACCGATCGTTATGAAATTTGGTAGATCGGATTAACTGACCAAAAATAGAATGTGTACCAAGCGCCAGCTTTCTATCATCAAAAAGACGAAAGTTGGGTCATTTCCGATCGTTCAGTTATATGGCAGCTATAGGATATAGTCGGCCGATCCTAATGAAATTTTGTAGGTCGGATTAACTGACCAAAAATATAATCTGTACCAAGTTCCAGCTTTCTATCTTCAAAAACACGAAAGTTGGGTCATTTCCGATCGTTCAGTTATATGGCAGGTATAGGATATAGTCGGCCGATCCTTATGAAATTTGGCATGTCATATTATTTTGCCAAAAATAGCTCTCATGTCAAATTTGAACTCTCTAACTCTAAAAACACCAAAGTTATACCATTCCCGATCAATCAGTTATATGGCAGCTATAGGATATAGTCGGCCGATCCGGGCCGTTCCGACTTATATACTGCGTGCAAAGGAAAGAAGGGTGTGTGCAAAGTTTCAAGTCGATAGCTTTAAAACTGAGAGACTAGTTTGCGTAGAAACAGACAGACGGACAGACGGACAGACGGACATGCTCATATCAACTCAGGAGGTGATCCTGATCAAGAATATATATACTTTATAGGGTCGGAGATGTCTCCTTCACTGCGTTGCACACTTTTGGACAAAATTATAATACCCTCTGCAAGGGTATAAAAAAGGCAATTTAAAAAAAAATATGCCTCAAGCAACAACCACAACGACAACAACAACAACACATAATTTTTTCACACATAACACATATGTATTTTTAAGCCAAATGAAATGAAATGGAAATAATTTTATAAATTTTGAAACATGAATTAAACGTATTTCTATTATATTAAATAATTTTATAAATTTTGAAACATGAATTAAATGTATTTATATTATATTAAATAATTTTATATATAATAAAAAACAAAAATTTATAAGAAAAAAAAATCTTCTTCTGGGTATGTAAATCGCTGTCCCTTGGCAGATACCCAAGTGGCTATACTGTATAGAGTACCCAATTCCGTACCTAAATCGATGTCCCTTAGTAGTATGTATTTGGGTACTCCTTTTAAGTACCCCAATTCGATACTCATTGGTATACGAAGAGGTGACGATTGTACACCGCCTATGACATGCCTTAGTTAAATTCGCCTCTGAAATACATGTCTTAGGTATTGACTGGTGGGTTCTCGTCTACCCTAGGGGCATAGTGAATTCGACACCCATGCACTAGTGCGGCGAACTGCTGGGATGCTATTCGTTACTAACACTAATGCGCTAAAATCATATCAATGTATTGGGGTGCCGACCACTGTTTTAAAGCTATCGTCTTGAAACTTTGCACACACCCCTCTTTCTTTTGTACGCAGTATATAAGTCGAAACGGCCGGGATCGGCCGACTATATCCTATAGCTGCCATATAACTGATTGATCGGAAATGGTATAACTTTGGTGTTTTTAGAGTTAGAGCGTTCAAATTTGACACGAGAGCTATTTTTTGCATTCTATTCTATTTTTAGAAAGTCCCGTTAGAATTCCGAGCAAAACCGGTTTGCCAATGCAAAATTTGGACAATTCGAAGCTGATTGCAATATTTTTAGATGGATTTTTTTATTTTTGGCCTATGGACGCAACCACTGTGTAATGGGGTCCTAGAGGATTATTGACCTCCAAATCGTCCACATATAAAATAAATGGGATTATTAATTTGTTTGAATTTTTTTCAGCTAATTAATTTTTTTTTCAAAGGTTTCCGCTAACAAAATTTGTTAAATTATCTTGCTCTTCCAAAAACTTTAGCGTTTGAACGAAACTGGAAAATACGTTTGGTAACACAAAAAACTTTTTTAATAGAAAATTCAAGGGAAAGATTGGACCTTTAGATTTTTTTGAGGCCAAACCAATCTGATTTGATTTTCTAATGGTTGAAATAGTGTCGTCGACGCAAATTATTTTAGGATCTTTATATAAATGAAGGAGTTCAGTTTAAGCAGTTTTTAATTTAGTTTAGTAGTTATTCCTGTTCCTTAAACAAACTGCCACGCTACTTAAAACGTTGGAAAAATCGTAATAAATTTCTGAAACATATACAAATATGCATATACATATATATCTAAACTAAAAGGACTACAACCAATACAACAAATCAATGGTTAAAGTGTTTGTTTCCTTTCATAACTCTCTTCAGTTCTAACTTTCAAATAAGATTGTAACTCTCCAACGCACAGTGGTCCGGCTTGTATGAAGAGAGCGGCCAAAAATACTTCTAGTTGAGGTAGAGACTTGAAACGTGGCACAAAATATTTTAATTTTTATTCTAAAATAATATGTTAAAATCAGCCAGATAGGACACCTATTTCATATAACTGCTTGATCGGAAATGTTATAACTTTGGTGTTTTTAGAGTTAGAAGTTAGTTCAAATTTTACATAAGAGCCATTTTTAGCAAAATAACACGACCCACCAAATTTCATAAGGATCGGCCCACTATATCCTATAGCTGCCATATAACTGAACAATCGGAAATGACCCAACTTTCGTATTTTTAAAGATAGAAAGCTGGAACTTAGTATAGATTCTATTTTTGGTCAGTTAATCCGACAAATTTCAAAACGATCGGCTGACTATATCTTATAGCTGCCATATAACTTGCCACACAACTACAATGCAAAACATCTGCATCGACCCACAGTGGTCGATTTGGCCTCGCTAGCGGCATTTAATTATGATTTTCAAATTTAAATAAACGTTAATTTAAGTTTACCTATCGATAGTATACACCTTGATTAGATGCTAATTGATGTTTTCTAAGCTCATCAATAAGCTGATGATCAGCTGTGAACTGTCAAAGTCAACATATGTTTCAAGAGTTGATATTTAAAATTTTGGCGCCCTTTTAATTATTGGTTGCATATTTGAATAAATAGTGCAATTTACTATTATTCTAGTGCAAGTTTGGTTTTTAACAACTATTAAGGTATGTGCTACATAGAAAATCTGTGCTTGTGACGTGTCAGTATATGTGTTACTTATAAATTGTAGTGTATTTGGAGTGTATTAATAATGTGCGGAACAGAGCGTGCACCAGTCTTTCGTGAAGAAGAACTTAACAAATTCACCTGCATTCGCTCTGGATGCAATTGTTTGTTAAAGTGTGAATTATTATCTGTCCGAAATGTCAAAAATGAAGTGCGTAGTCCTGCGTATCTACAAGTTATTTTACTTTTTAGGAACAATGTCAGTGTCGTAGCGCGCACTTATCCTAGTATGGCACGGCGAAGCGATCCCCACTAAAAAGTTCTTCGTAATGAAAGCTTTGCATTAGGAGAAGTTTGTAAGAACAATGATTGCAACGAAAAGGAGCTTTCAGAAATTGCGAGAAAGCTCCGCAATTTCAATAGTAGGCTTGTCCAGAAGTGGAAGAAATGCTATAGAAGTAAGGCAGCTTTTGAAAATAGTAACAAAGAATGGCTAGACACGCCTCTGGTGTTGATGGAAAGCTCATCATTTAGAAATGTTGGACGCCCAACATTTCTTTTTGGGTACCCGATAGTTATTTTTGGGTATGGATTCGGGTACTCTTTTGTGGGGACCCATATCGCTTACTATTGGTATAGCGGCTTGGGTACTCTCTGCTTCATGTTTTTTTTCTATAACGCTACGAGTATATACTTTGGTACTCCTTTTGGGTACGACGGTCGGACCACCACAAAGCGCAAACGAAAATTTTCGCTGCTTTTTGATGCCAGAAACAGATAAACAGTAGCAAGCAGGGTGGGAAAAACTGTTTTTTGTTATTTTGTTTCTTATTCTTCTCTTTTTTTGATTTTTGCTTCAGTATAACTTGAGCATATTTTGTGACGCGTCGTGAAAGCGTGAAAGTGTGGTAAATATTAAATAAATAATAAATACACAATAAAAACTATATTAAAATAATAAAAATAAATATTAAAAACAGTGACAGTGAATCAGTGATAAACAAAGGATTAAAAAGGTAATAATTATAATTATGGTTGGCAAAAGGCAACTAGGTAGACTCAAAAAACAAGAAAAAGACAAATATGTAGGGCGACTTAGGCAAATTGCCCAACGAAGACGAGGACAAATTAATGAAGAAAATAGAGAAGAAATAGACGAAATTAATCTGACAATAAACAATGACAATGACAATTTAGTTAATATTGAAATGGGTGAAGAATTAAACTGGCAGACTGACGAACCCAATGACATTTTAAACCAAAATTTAAAAAAGTGGTTTATTAAGCATAAGCCTAAGCGTGACTGTGTGTTAGATTTAATTAAAGTTCTTAAGACAAGTAACATCAATGTTGACGGCTTTTACAAATTTAATTGTAGTTCAAAGCCAGAAATACACCGAATTAGTGGTGGAAATTATTTAAATGTTGGTGTTGCTCGTCAAATAAAAAAAGTTCTTAATGTTGTTGATTGTCCAAGTGATTTAAGTGTTGATTTTAATATTGGTGTGTTGCCTTTATTTAAAAGCTCAAGAACGCAACTTTGGCCTATTTTGTGTAAAATTAATAATTTAAAAAATGCACCTGTTTGCCAGTAGAAGTGTTTTTAGGAGAAAAAAAACCAGAAAGTTTGGATGAATTTTTAGGATTTCTAGTAGATGAATTGGACAATATTTTAAAAAATGGAATAGAGCACAATGGTAAACACATTAACATACAAATACGGGGATTTATTTGTATTGCACCTGCGAGGCCTTTATTAGCGGTGCTCAGGACACACTGCTTCTGATGGCTGCGCAAAATGTACGCAAAAAGCGCGAAAAATTGACCATGTCTTAACATACAGCCCAGTAGCGGAAGACATTATTACCGATGCGGATTTTTCGAACAGAAAATATCCCTTTCATCACACTCCTCAATTTCAGAATAAAAAAACTACATTAGAGCGCATCAATCTACAGATGGTATCGCAAATACCTCTAGATTGTATGCATCTAATGGATTTAGGAGTTGTGAGAAAATTTTTGATTCGTTGAATGCGAAATAAAATGTGTGTAAAAATTAATAACGAACAGAAGCAAAATATATCTAAATCCTTGGTTTCTCTGAGAAAATATGTTCCAAAAGAGTTCCAGAGAAAACCAAGAGAATTGTCTGAAATTTCATATTGGAAAGCAACTGAATTTCGTCAATTTGTTTTGTATACTGGTGTATTTGTTTTAAAAACCGAAATTCCGTCTGATCATTATTATGTCTTCCTGTTACTTCATTGTGCGTATAGATTGTTATGTTCCGCAAAGTATAGTCCGTCCAACTTAGGTATGTGTCAAAATATGCTTGAGCTCTTTGTCCAAAATTTCCCAGCCATTTTTGGAGACAACAGTGTAAGCTATAATGTGCACAGCTTGCTTCACATTAAAGACACTGTTGATCTGGTGGGAGATCCCGTAGAAGGTTCAGCGTATAAGTTTGAAAACTATTTACAAACGTTGAAACGTTGCATACGCAAGCCTACAAAGATTCTACAACAAATTCACAGAAAAATTTAGGAAGACTCAATTGAGTCTTTCACTGAGGATTATGGGGCAAAAATAAAAAAGAATTACATTTCATTTAAGGGGTGTACAATAACAAACACATCACCAAATAATTATTGTTACATAAAAGACAATACACCAGTTATTGTAACAAAAATTTCAACTGAGAATGGGGGAGGTTTTACTGGACGAAAATTGCAAAACATTCGAAGCTTCTATGACGAACCCATAAATTCAATAGATATAGGCGTATATTTAGTTGACGTAGCTACGACTGAAAATGACGAAAATTTTATTTTGGAAGACCTTACATGTAAGGCTTTTGCCATCCCCCATGAAAATAGTATTTTGTTGTTGCCTTTGCTCCATAATTTTTAATTAATATCCTTTAATGTATCCTGAAATTTATCTAAGATGTCCGAAAGCCCTCGAAAAATTCAGCGTCTTGCTTTCAACAATATCCGTAAGTTTTTAATGATTAATTTTTAAGTGTTTAAACTAATGTTTAAAAAATTCATATTCTAGAACCACAATCAAAATGCAATTGTCTGGCGAACTTGGAGAGAAAATTAGATCTTCTCATCGATAAAGTTGAAAAATTGGAAGGAAAGTATTAATTTTATTTATATTGTATTCACATATACTAATTAAAATGTTTATTATTTTTAGTGGAACACAATATAACCCACGACCAAATTCAAATAGTTGTGGAAGCGCTAGCCGAGCAGAAAACGGATATCGGATTACTTCAGCGAGGTCACATAAATGTGAATGAACTGCGAAGCCAGTACCCAATTAAAAACGGAGAGGAGCTCAATATTCTTAATTCTAAAATAAACGAGAACAACAAAAATAACTATGTAAGTATCGTCAGAAAGCTGCCTTGAATTATTAATAAATGAAAATTTATTTCAGGTGTCAATTATAAGGCATTTGTTGCAGCCTGGTGGAGTTGCTAAAAACTTAAAAAAATATTTTAAGCGATTCTTTGATGATGGATTATAACGTCGATGGAGTGCAGGAGAAATCCTCATTAAAAACAGCGCAAAATGTATTTTCTGTACTACTTGGTAAGAATTTAAGAACAATATTGGTTTTAATTTTAATAATGATTTTTTTATAATATTAGATGCAATTACTGCTGATGGAGGCAATGGAACCGCAGACAGCCAACTTCGCCGGGCAATTCAATTGCAAAAAAAAGCAATTTAAAAAAAAATATGCCTCAAGCAACAACCACAACGACAACAACAACAACACATAATTTTTTCACACATAACACATATGTATTTTTAAGCCAAATGAAATGAAATGGAAATAATTTTATAAATTTTGAAACATGAATTAAACGTATTTCTATTATATTAAATAATTTTATAAATTTTGAAACATGAATTAAATGTATTTATATTATATTAAATAATTTTATATATAATAAAAAACAAAAATTTATAAGAAAAAAAAATCTTTTTCTGGGTATGTAAATCGCTGTCCCTTGGCAGATACCCAAGTGGCTATACTGTATAGAGTACCCAATTCCGTACCTAAATCGATGTCCCTTAGTAGTATGTATTTGGGTACTCCTTTTAAGTACCCCAATTCGATACTCATTGGTATACGAAGAGGTGACGATTGTACACCGCCTATGACATGCCTTAGTTAAATTCGCCTCTGAAATACATGTCTTAGGTATTGACTGGTGGGTTCTCGTCTACCCTAGGGGCATAGTGAATTCGACACCCATGCACTAGTGCGGCGAACTGCTGGGATGCTATTCGTTACTAACACTAATGCGCTAAAATCATATCAATGTATTGGGGTGCCGACCACTGTTTTAAAGCTATCGTCTTGAAACTTTTCACACACCCCTCTTTCTTTTGCACGCAGTATATAAGTCGAAACGGCCGGGATCGGCCGACTATATCCTATAGCTGCCATATAACTGATTGATCGGAAATGGTATAACTTTGGTGTTTTTAGAGTTAGAGCGTTCAAATTTGACACGAGAGCTATTTTTTGCATTCTATTCTATTTTTAGAAAGTCCCGTTAGAATTCCGGGCAAAACCGGTTTGCCAATGCAAAATTTGGACAATTCGAAGCTGATTGCAATATTTTTAGATGGATTTTTTTATTTTTGGCCTATGGACGCAACCACTGTGTAATGGGGTCCTAGAGGATTATTGACCTCCAAATCGTCCACATATAAAATAAATGGGATTATTAATTTGTTTGAATTTTTTTCAGCTAATTAATTTTTTTTTCAAAGGTTTCCGCTAACAAAATTTGTTAAATTATCTTGCTCTTCCAAAAACTTTAGCGTTTGAACGAAACTGGAAAATACGTTTGGTAACACAAAAAACTTTTTTAATAGAAAATTCAAGGGAAAGATTGGACCTTTAGATTTTTTTGAGGCCAAACCAATCTGATTTGATTTTCTAATGGTTGAAATAGTGTCGTCGACGCAAATTATTTTAGGATCTTTATATAAATGAAGGAGTTCAGTTTAAGTTTTTAATTTAGTTTTTAATTTAGTTTAGTAGTTATTCCTGTTCCTTAAACAAACTGCCACGCTACTTAAAACGTTGGAAAAATCGTAATAAATTTCTGAAACATATACAAATATGCATATACATATATATCTAAACTAAAAGGACTACAACCAATACAACAAATCAATGGTTAAAGTGTTTGTTTCCTTTCATAACTCTCTTCAGTTCTAACTTTCAAATAAGATTGTAACTCTCCAACGCACAGTGGTCCGGCTTGTATGAAGAGAGCGGCCAAAAATACTTCTAGTTGAGGTAGAGACTTGAAACGTGGCACAAAATATTTTAATTTTTATTCTAAAATAATATGTTAAAATCAGCCAGATAGGACACCTATTTCATATAACTGCTTGATCGGAAATGTTATAACTTTGGTGTTTTTAGAGTTAGAAGTTAGTTCAAATTTTACATAAGAGCCATTTTTAGCAAAATAACACGACCCACCAAATTTCATAAGGATCGGCCGACTATATCCTATAGCTGCCATATAACTGAACAATCGGAAATGACCCAACTTTCGTATTTTTAAAGATAGAAAGCTGGAACTTAGTATAGATTCTATTTTTGGTCAGTTAATCCGACAAATTTCAAAACGATCGGCTGACTATATCTTATAGCTGCCATATAACTTGCCACACAACTACAATGCAAAACATCTGCATCGACCCACAGTGGTCGATTTGGCCTCGCTAGCGGCATTTAATTATGATTTTCAAATTTAAATAAACGTTAATTTAAGTTTACCTATCGATAGTATACACCTTGATTAGATGCTAATTGATGTTTTCTAAGCTCATCAATAAGCTGATGATCAGCTGTGAACTGTCAAAGTCAACATATGTT
The DNA here is from genome assembly GCA_018153235.1 of Drosophila malerkotliana malerkotliana. Taxonomy (NCBI): domain Eukaryota; kingdom Metazoa; phylum Arthropoda; class Insecta; order Diptera; family Drosophilidae; genus Drosophila; species Drosophila malerkotliana. The sequence goes on from JAECXV010000147.1 coordinate 1,378,777, forward strand.
TCAAGAGTTGATATTTAAAATTTTGGCGCCCTTTTAATTATTGGTTGCATATTTGAATAAATAGTGCAATTTACTATTATTCTAGTGCAAGTTTGGTTTTTAACAACTATTAAGGTATGTGCTACATAGAAAATCTGTGCTTGTGACGTGTCAGTATATGTGTTACTTATAAATTGTAGTGGATTTGGAGTGTATTAATAATGTGCGGAACAGAGCGTGCACCAGTCTTTCGTGAAGTAGAACTTAACAAATTCACCTGCATTCACTCTGGTTGCAATTGTTTGTTAAAGTGTGAATTATTATCTGTCCGAAATGTCAAAAATGAAGTGCGTAGTCCTGCGTATCTACAAGTTATTTTATTTTCTAGGAAGAATGTCAGTGTCGTAGCGCGCACTTATCCTAGTATGGCACGGCGAAGCGATCCCCACTAAAAAGTTCTTCTTAATGGAAAGCTTTGCATTAGGAGAAGTTTGTAAGAACAATGATTGCAACGAAAAGGAGCTTTCAGAAATTGCGAGAAAGCTCCGCAATTTCAATAGTAGGCTTGTCCAGAAGTGGAAGAAAAGCTATAGAAGTAAGGCAGCTTTTGAAAATAGTAACAAAGAATGGCTAGACACGCCTCTGGTGTTGATGGGAAGCTCATCATTTAGAAATGTTGGACGCTCAACATTTGTATTGGGTACCCGATAGTTATTTTTGGGTATGGATTCGGGTACTCTTTTGTGGGTACCCATATCGCTTACTATTGGTATAGCGGCTTGGGTACTCTCTGCTTCATGTTTTTTTTCTATAACGCTACGAGTATATACTTTGGTACTCCTTTTGGGTACGACGGTCGGACCACCACAAAGCGCAAACGAAAATTTTCGCTGCTTTTTGGTGCCAGAAACAGATAAACAGTAGCAAGCAGGGTGGGAAAAACTGTTTTTTGTTATTTTGTTTCTTATTCTTCTCTTTTTTTGATTTTTGCTTCAGTATAACTTGAGCATATTTTGTGACGCGTCGTGAAAGCGTGAAAGTGTGGTAAATATTAAATAAATAATAAATACACAATAAAAACTATATTAAAATAATAAAAATAAATATTAAAAACAGTGACAGTGAATCAGTGAATCAGTGATAAACAAAGGATTAAAAAGGTCATAATTATAATTATGGTTGGCAAAAGGCAACTAGGTAGACTCAAAAAACAAGAAAAAGACAAATATGTAGGGCGACTTAGGCAAATTGCCCAACGAAGACGAGGACAAATTAATGAAGAAAATAGAGAAGAAATAGACGAAATTAATCTGACAATAAACAATGACAATGACAATTTAGTTAATATTGAAATGGGTGAAGAATTAAACTGGCAGACTGACGAACCCAATGACATTTTAAACCAAAATTTAAAAAAAGTGGTTTATTAAGCATAAGCCTAAGCGTGACTGTGTGTTAGATTTAATTAAAGTTCTTAAGACAAGTAACATCAATGTTGACGGCTTTTACAAATTTAATTGTAGTTCAAAGCCAGAAATACACCGAATTAGTGGTGGAAATTATTTAAATGTTGGTGTTGCTCGTCAAATAAAAAAAGTTCTTAATGTTGTTGATTGTCCAAGTGATTTAAGTGTTGATTTTAATATTGATGTGTTGCCTTTATTTAAAAGCTCAAGCACGCAACTTTGGCCTATTTTGTGTAAAATTAATAATTTAAAAAATTCACCTGTTTGCCAGTAGAAGTGTTTTTAGGAGAAAAAAAACCAGAATGTTTGGATGAATTTTTAGGATTTCTAGTAGATGAATTGGACAATATTTTAAAAAATGGAATAGAGCACAATGGTAAACACATTAACATACAAATACGGCGGTGCTCAGGACACACTGCTTCTGATGGCTGCGCAAAATGTACGCAAAAAGCGCGAAAAATTGACCATGTCTTAACATACAGCCCAGTAGCGGAAGACATTATATACCGATGCGGATTTTTCGAACAGAAAATATCCCTTTCATCACACTCCTCAATTTCAGAATAAAAAACTCCATTAGAGCGCATCAATCTACAGATGGTATCGCAAATACCTCTAGATTGTATGCATCTAATGGATTTAGGAGTTGTGAGAAAATTTTTGATTCGTTGAATGCGAAATAAAATGTGTGTAAAAATTAATAACGAACAGAAGCAAAATATATCTAAATCCTTGGTTTCTCTGAGAAAATATGTTCCAAAAGAGTTCCAGAGAAAACCAAGAGAATTGTCTGAAATTTCATATTGGAAAGCAACTGAATTTCGTCAATTTGTTTTGTATACTGGTGTATTTGTTTTAAAAACCGAAATTCCGTCTGATCATTATTATGTCTTCCTGTTACTTCATTGTGCGTATAGATTGTTATGTTCCGCAAAGTATAGTCCGTCCAACTTAGGTATGTGTCAAAATATGCTTGAGCTCTTTGTCCAAAATTTCCCAGCCATTTTTGGAGACAACAGTGTAAGCTATAATGTGCACAGCTTGCTTCACATTAAAGACACTGTTGATCTGGTGGGAGATCCCGTAGAAGGCTCAGCGTATAAGTTTGAAAACTATTTACAAACGTTGAAACGTTGCATACGCAAGCCTACAAAGATTCTACAACAAATTCACAGAAAAATTTAGGAAGACTCAATTGAGTCTTTCACTGAGCATTATAAGGGCAAAAATAAAAAAGAATTACATTTCATTTAAGGGGTGTACAATAACAAACACATCACCAAATAATTATTGTTACATAAAAGACAATACACCAGTTATTGTAACAAAAATTTCAACTGAGAATGGGGGAGGTTTTACTGGACGAAAATTGCAAAACATTCGAAGCTTCTATGACGAACCCGTAAATTCAATAGATATAGGAGTATATTTAGTTGACGTAGCTACGACTGAAAATGACGAAAATTTTATTTTGGAAGACCTTACATGTAAGGCTTTTGCCATCCCCCATGAAAATAGTATTTTGTTGTTGCCTTTGCTCCATAATTTTTAATTAATATCCTTTAATGTATCCTGAAATTTATCTAAGATGTCCGAAAGCCCTCGAAAAATTCAGCGTCTTGCTTTCAACAATATCCGTAAGTTTTTAATGATTAATTTTTAAGTGTTTAAACTAATGTTTAAAAAATTCATATTCTAGAACCACAATCAAAATGCAATTGTCTGGCGAACTTGGAGAGAAAATTAGATCTTCTCATCGATAAAGTTGAAAAATTGGAAGGAAAGTATTAATTTTATTTATATTGTATTCACATATACTAATTAAAATGTTTATTATTTTTAGTGGAACACAATATAACCCACGACCAAATTCAAATAGTTGTGGAAGCGCTAGCCGAGCAGAAAACGGATATCGGATTACTTCAGCGAGGTCACATAAATGTGAATGAACTGCGAAGCCAGTTTTCAATTAAAAACGGAGAGGAGCTCAATATTCTTAATTCTAAAATAAACGAGAACAACAAAAATAACTATGTAAGTATCGTCAGAAAGCTGCCTTGAATTATTAATAAATGAAAATTTATTTCAGGTGTCAATTATAAGGCATTTGTTGCAGCCTGGTGGAGTTGCTAAAAACTTAAAAAATATTTTAAGCGATTCTTTGATGATGGATTATAACGTCGATGGAGTGCAGGGGAAATCCTCATTAAAAACAGCGCAAAATGTATTTTCTGTACTACTTGGTAAGAATTTAAGAACAATATTGGTTTTAATTTTAATAATGATTTTTTTATAATATTAGATGCAATTACTGCTGATGGAGGCAATGGAACCGCAGACAGCCAACTTCGCCGGGCGATTCAATTGCAAAAAAAGGCAATTTAAAAAAAATATGCCTCAAGCAACAACCACAACGACAACAACAACAACACATAATTTTTTCACACATAACACATAAGTATTTTTAAGCCAAATGAAATGAAATGGAAATAATTTTATAAATTTTGAAACATGAATTAAACGTATTTCTATTATATTAAATAATTTTATAAATTTTGAAACATGAATTAAATGTATTTATATTATATTAAATAATTTTATATATAATAAAAAACAAAAATTTATAAGAAAAAAAATCTTTTTCTGGGTATGTAAATCTGTCCCTTCAGATACCCAAGTGGCTATACTGTATAGAGTACCCAATTCCGTACCTAAATCGATGTCCCTTAGTAGTATGTATTTGGGTACTCCTTTTAAGTACCCCAATTCGATACTCATTGGTATACGAAGAGGTGACGATTGTACACCGCCTATGACATGCCTTAGTTAAATTCGCCTCTGAAATACATGTCTTAGGTATTGACTGGTGGGTTCTCGTCTACCCTAGGGGCATAGTGAATTCGACACCCATGCACTAGTGCGGCGAACTGCTGGGATGCTATTCGTTACTAACACTAATGCGCTAAAATCATATCAATGTATTGGGGTGCCGACCACTGTTTTAAAGCTATCGTCTTGAAACTTTTCACACACCCCTCTTTCTTTTGCACGCAGTATATAAGTCGAAACGGCCGGGATCGGCCGACTATATCCTATAGCTGCCATATAACTGATTGATCGGAAATGGTATAACTTTGGTGTTTTTAGAGTTAAAGCGTTCAAATTTGACACGAGAGCTATTTTTTGCATTCTATTCTATTTTTAGAAAGTCCCCTTAGAATTCCGGACAAAACCGGTTTGCCAATGCAAAATTTGGACAATTCGAAGCTGATTGCAATATTTTTAGATGGATTTTTTTATTTTTGGCCTATGGACGCAACCACTGTGTAATGGGGTCCTAGAGGATTATTGACCTCCAAATCGTCCACATATAAAATAAATGGGATTATTAATTTGTTTGAATTTTTTTCAGCTAATTAATTTCTTTTTCAAAGGTTTCCGCTAACAAAATTTGTTAAATTATCTTGCTCTTCCAAAAACTTTAGCGTTTGAACGAAACTGGAAAATACGTTTGGTAACACAAAAAACTTTTTTAATAGAAAATTCAAGGGAAAGATTGGACCTTTAGATTTTTTTGAGGCCAAACCAATCTGATTTGATTTTCTAATGGTTGAAATAGTGTCGTCGACGCAAATTATTTTAGGATCTTTATATAAATGAAGGAGTTCAGTTTAAGCAGTTTTTAATTTAGTTTAGTAGTTATTCCTGTTCCTTAAACAAACTGCCACGCTACTTAAAACGTTGGAAAAATCGTAATAAATTTCTGAAACATATACAAATATGCATATACATATATATCTAAACTAAAAGGACTACAACCAATACAACAAATAAATGGTTAAAGTGTTTGTTTCCTTTCATAACTCTCTTCAGTTCTAACTTTCAAATAAGATTGTAACTCTCCAACGCACAGTGGTCCGGCTTGTATGAAGAGAGCGGCCAAAAATACTTCTAGTTGAGGTAGAGACTTGAAACGTGGCACAAAATATTTTAATTTTTATTCTAAAATAATATGTTAAAATCAGCCAGATAGGACACCTATTTCATATAACTGCTTGATCGGAAATGTTATAACTTTGGTGTTTTTAGAGTTAGAAGTTAGTTCAAATTTTACATAAGAGCCATTTTTAGCAAAATAACACGACCCACCAAATTTCATAAGGATCGGCCGACTATATCCTATAGCTGCCATATAACTGAACAATCGGAAATGACCCAACTTTCGTATTTTTAAAGATAGAAAGCTGGAACTTAGTATAGATTCTATTTTTGGTCAGTTAATCCGACAAATTTCAAAACGATCGGCTGACTATATCTTATAGCTGCCATATAACTTGCCACACAACTACAATGCAAAACATCTGCATCGACCCACAGTGGTCGATTTGGCCTCGCTAGCGGCATTTAATTATGATTTTCATATTTAAATAAACGTTAATTTAAGTTTACCTATCGATAGTATACACCTTGATTAGATGCTAATTGATGTTTTCTAAGCTCATCAATAAGCTGATGATCAGCTGTGAACTGTCAAAGTCAACATATGTTTCAAGAGTTGATATTTAAAATTTTGGCGCCCTTTTAATTATTGGTTGCATATTTGAATAAATAGTGCAATTTACTATTATTCTAGTGCAAGTTTGGTTTTTAACAACTATTAAGGTATGTGCTACATAGAAAATCTGTGCTTGTGACGTGTCAGTATATGTGTTACTTATAAATTGTAGTGGATTTGGAGTGTATTAATAATGTGCGGAACAGAGCGTGCACCAGTCACCAGTGAAGTAGAACTTAACAAATTCACCGGCATTCACTCTGGTTGCAATTGTTTGTTAAAGTGTGAATTATTATCGGTCCGAAATGTCAAAAATGAAGTTCGTAGTCCTGCGTATCTACAAGTTATTTTACTTTTTAGGAAGAATGTCAGTGTCGTAGCGCGCACTTATCCTAGTATGGCACGGCGAAGCGATCCCCACTAAAAAGTTCTTCGTAATGGAAAGCTTTGCATTAGGAGAAGTTTGTAAGAACAATGATTGCAACGAAAAGGACCTTTCAGAAATTGCGAGAAAGCTCCGCAATTTCAATAGTAGGCTTGTCCAGAAGTGGAAGAAATGCTATAGAAGTAAGGCAGCTTTTGAAAATAGTAACAAAGAATGGCTAGACACGCCTCTGGTGTTGATGGAAAGCTCATCATTTAGAAATGTTGGACGCCCAACATTTCTTTTGGGTACCCGATAGTTATTTTTGGGTATGGATTCGGGTACTGTTTTGTGGGTACCCATATCGCTTACTATTGGTATAGCGGCTTGGGTACTCTCTGCTTCATGTTTTTTTTTCTATAACGCTACGAGTATATACTTTGGTACTCCTTTTGGGTACGACGGTCAGACCACCACAAAGCGCAAACGAAAATTTTCGCTGCTTTTTGGTGCCAGAAACAGATAAACAGTAGCAAGCAGGGTGGGAAAAACTGTTTTTGTTTTTTGTTTCTTATTCTTCTCTTTTTTTGATTTTTGCTTCAGTATAACTTGAGCATATTTTGTGACGCGTCGTGAAAGCGTGAAAGTGTGGTAAATATTAAATAAATAATAAATACACAATAAAAACTATATTAAAATAATAAAAATAAATATTAAAAACAATGACAGTGAATCAGTGATAAACAAAGGATTAAAAAGGTAATAATTATAATTATGGTTGGCAAAACGCAACTAGGTAGACTCAAAAAACAAGAAAAAGACAAATATGTAGGGCGACTTAGGCAAATTGCCCAACGAAGACGAGGACAAATTAATGAAGAAAATAGAGAAGAAATAGACGAAATTAATCTGACAATAAACAATGACAATGACAATTTAGTTAATATTGAAATGGGTGAAGAATTAAACTGGCAGACTGACGAACCCAATGACATTTTAAACCAAAATTTAAAAAAGTGGTTTATTAAGCATAAGCCTAAGCGTGACTGTGTGTTAGATTTAATTAAAGTTCTTAAGACAAGTAACATCAATGTTGACGGCTTTTACAAATTTAATTGTAGTTCAAAGCCAGAAATACACCGAATTAGTGGTGGAAATTATTTAAATGTTGGTGTTGCTCGTCAAATAAAAAAAGTTCTTAATGTTGTTGATTGTCCAAGTGATTTAAGTGTTGATTTTAATATTGATGTGTTGCCTTTATTTAAAAGCTCAAGCACGCAACTTTGGCCTATTTTGTGTAAAATTAATAATTTAAAAAATTCACCTGTTTGCCAGTAGAAGTGTTTTTAGGAGAAAAAAAACCAGAATGTTTGGATGAATTTTTAGGATTTCTAGTAGATGAATTGGACAATATTTTAAAAAATGGAATAGAGCACAATGGTAAACACATTAACATACAAATACGGCGGTGCTCAGGACACACTGCTTCTGATGGCTGCGCAAAATGTACGCAAAAAGCGCGAAAAATTGACCATGTCTTAACATACAGCCCAGTAGCGGAAGACATTATATACCGATGCGGATTTTTCGAACAGAAAATATCCCTTTCATCACACTCCTCAATTTCAGAATAAAAAACTCCATTAGAGCGCATCAATCTACAGATGGTATCGCAAATACCTCTAGATTGTATGCATCTAATGGATTTAGGAGTTGTGAGAAAATTTTTGATTCGTTGAATGCGAAATAAAATGTGTGTAAAAATTAATAACGAACAGAAGCAAAATATATCAAAATCCTTGGTTTCTCTGAGAAAATATGTTCCAAAAGAGTTCCAGAGAAAACCAAGAGAATTGTCTGAAATTTCATATTGGAAAGCAACTGAATTTCGTCAATTTGTTTTGTATACTGGTGTATTTGTTTTAAAAACCGAAATTCCGTCTGATCATTATTATGTCTTCCTGTTACTTCATTGTGCGTATAGATAGTTATGTTCCGCAAAGTATAGTCCGTCCAACTTAGGTATATGTCAAAATATGCTTGAGCTCTTTGTCCAAAATTTCCCAGCCATTTTTGGAGACAACAATGTAAGCTATAATGTGCACAGCTTGCTTCACATTAAAGACACTGTTGATCTGGTGGGAGATCCCGTAGAAGGCTCAGCGTATAAGTTTGAAAACTATTTACAAACGTTGAAACGTTGCATACGCAAGCCTACAAAGATTCTACAACAAATTCACAGAAAAATTTAGGAAGACTCAATTGAGTCTTTCACTGAGCATTATGGGGCAAAAATAAAAAAAAATTACATTTCATTTAAGGGGTGTACAATAACAAACACATCACCAAATAATTATTGTTACATAAAAGACAATACACCAGTTATTGTAACAAAAATTTCAACTGAGAATGGGGGAGGTTTTACTGGACGAAAATTGCAAAACATTCGAAGCTTCTATGACGAACCCGTAAATTCAATAGATATAGGAGTATATTTAGTTGACGTAGCTACGACTGAAAATGACGAAAATTTTATTTTGGAAGACCTTACATGTAAGGCTTTTGCCATCCCCCATGAAAATAGTATTTTGTTGTTGCCTTTGCTCCATAATTTTTAATTAATATCCTTTAATGTATCCTGAAATTTATCTAAGATGTCCGAAAGCCCTCGAAAAATTCAGCGTCTTGCTTTCAACAATATCCGTAAGTTTTTAATGATTAATTTTTAAGTGTTTAAACTAATGTTTAAAAAATTCATATTCTAGAACCACAATCAAAATGCAATTGTCTGGCGAACTTGGAGAGAAAATTAGATCTTCTCATCGATAAAGTTGAAAAATTGGAAGGAAAGTATTAATTTTATTTATATTGTATTCACATATACTAATTAAAATGTTTATTATTTTTAGTGGAACACAATATAACCCACGACCAAATTCAAATAGTTGTGGAAGCGCTAGCCGAGCAGAAAACGGATATCGGATTACTTCAGCGAGGTCACATAAATGTGAATGAACTGCGAAGCCAGTTTTCAATTAAAAACGGAGAGGAGCTCAATATTCTTAATTCTAAAATAAACGAGAACAACAAAAATAACTATGTAAGTATCGTCAGAAAGCTGCCTTGAATTATTAATAAATGAAAATTTATTTCAGGTGTCAATTATAAGGCATTTGTTGCAGCCTGGTGGAGTTGCTAAAAACTTAAAAAATATTTTAAGCGATTCTTTGATGATGGATTATAACGTCGATGGAGTGCAGGGGAAATCCTCATTAAAAACAGCGCAAAATGTATTTTCTGTACTACTTGGTAAGAATTTAAGAACAATATTGGTTTTAATTTTAATAATGATTTTTTTTATAATATTAGATGCAATTACTGCTGATGGAGGCAATGGAACCGCAGACAGCCAACTTCGCCGGGCGATTCAATTGCAAAAAAAAGGCAATTTAAAAAAAAATATGCCTCAAGCAACAACCACAACGACAACAACAACAACACATAATTTTTTCACACATAACACATAAGTATTTTTAAGCCAAATGAAATGAAATGGAAATAATTTTATAAATTTTGAAACATGAATTAAACGTATTTCTATTATATTAAATAATTTTATAAATTTTGAAACATGAATTAAATGTATTTATATTATATTAAATAATTTTATATATAATAAAAAACAAAAATTTATAAGAAAAAAAATCTTTTTCTGGGTATGTAAATCGCTGTCCCTTGGCAGATACCCAAGTGGCTATACTGTATAGAGTACCCAATTCCGTACCTAAATCGATGTCCCTTAGTAGTATGTATTTGGGTACTCCTTTTAAGTACCCCAATTCGATACTCATTGGTATACGAAGAGGTGACGATTGTACACCGCCTATGACATGCCTTAGTTAAATTCGCCTCTGAAATACATGTCTTAGGTATTGACTGGTGGGTTCTCGTCTACCCTAGGGGCATAGTGAATTCGACACCCATGCACTAGTGCGGCGAACTGCTGGGATGCTATTCGTTACTAACACTAATGCGCTAAAATCATATCAATGTATTGGGGTGCCGACCACTGTTTTAAAGCTATCGTCTTGAAACTTTTCACACACCCCTCTTTCTTTTGCACGCAGTATATAAGTCGAAACGGCCGGGATCGGCCGACTATATCCTATAGCTGCCATATAACTGATTGATCGGAAATGGTATAACTTTGGTGTTTTTAGAGTTAGAGCGTTCAAATTTGACACGAGAGCTATTTTTTGCATTCTATTCTATTTTTAGAAAGTCCCTTAGAATTCCGGACAAAACCGGTTTGCCAATGCAAAATTTGGACAATTCGAAGCTGATTGCAATATTTTTAGATGTATTTTTTTATTTTTGGCCTATGGACGCAACCACTGTGTAATGGGGTCCTAGAGGATTATTGACCTCCAAATCGTCCACATATAAAATAAATGGGATTATTAATTTGTTTGAATTTTTTTCAGCTAATTAATTTCTTTTTCAAAGGTTTCCGCTAACAAAATTTGTTAAATTATCTTGCTCTTCCAAAAACTTTAGCGTTTGAACGAAACTGGAAAATACGTTTGGTAACACAAAAAACTTTTTTAATAGAAAATTCAAGGGAAAGATTGGACCTTTAGATTTTTTTGAGGCCAAACCAATCTGATTTGATTTTCTAATGGTTGAAATAGTGTCGTCGACGCAAATTATTTTAGGATCTTTATATAAATGAAGGAGTTCAGTTTAAGCAGTTTTTAATTTAGTTTTTAATTTAGTTTAGTAGTTATTCCTGTTCCTTAAACAAACTGCCACGCTACTTAAAACGTTGGAAAAATCGTAATAAATTTCTGAAACATATACAAATATGCATATACATATATATCTAAACTAAAAGGACTACAACCAATACAACAAATAAATGGTTAAAGTGTTTGTTTCCTTTCATAACTCTCTTCAGTTCTAACTTTCAAATAAGATTGTAACTCTCCAACGCACAGTGGTCCGGCTTGTATGAAGAGAGCGGCCAAAAATACTTCTAGTTGAGGTAGAGACTTGAAACGTGGCACAAAATATTTTAATTTTTATTCTAAAATAATATGTTAAAATCAGCCAGATAGGACACCTATTTCATATAACTGCTTGATCGGAAATGTTATAACTTTGGTGTTTTTAGAGTTAGAAGTTAGTTCAAATTTTACATAAGAGCCATTTTTAGCAAAATAACACGACCCACCAAATTTCATAAGGATCGGCCGACTATATCCTATAGCTGCCATATAACTGAACAATCGGAAATGACCCAACTTTCGTATTTTTAAAGATAGAAAGCTGGAACTTAGTATAGATTCTATTTTTGGTCAGTTAATCCGACAAATTTCAAAACGATCGGCTGACTATATCTTATAGCTGCCATATAACTTGCCACACAACTACAATGCAAAACATCTGCATCGACCCACAGTGGTCGATTTGGCCTCGCTAGCGGCATTTAATTATGATTTTCAAATTTAAATAAACGTTAATTTAAGTTTACCTATCGATAGTATACACCTTGATTAGATGCTAATTGATGTTTTCTAAGCTCATCAATAAGCTGATGATCAGCTGTGAACTGTCAAAGTCAACATATGTTTCAAGAGTTGATATTTAAAATTTTGGCGCCCTTTTAATTATTGGTTGCATATTTGAATAAATAGTGCAATTTACTATTATTCTAGTGCAAGTTTGGTTTTTAACAACTATTAAGGTATGTGCTACATAGAAAATCTGTGCTTGTGACGTGTCAGTATATGTGTTACTTATAAATTGTAGTGGATTTGGAGTGTATTAATAATGTGCGGAACAGAGCGTGCACCAGTCTTTCGTGAAGTAGAACTTAACAAATTCACCGGCATTCACTCTGGTTGCAATTGTTTGTTAAAGTGTGAATTATTATCTGTCCGAAATGTCAAAAATGAAGTGCGTAGTCCTGCGTATCTACAAGTTATTTTATTTTCTAGGAAGAATGTCAGTGTCGTAGCGCGCACTTATCCTAGTATGGCACGGCGAAGCGATCCCCACTAAAAAGTTCTTCGTAATGGAAAGCTTTGCATTAGGAGAAGTTTGTAAGAACAATGATTGCAACGAAAAGGAGCTTTCAGAAATTGCGAGAAAGCTCCGCAATTTCAATAGTAGGCTTGTCCAGAAGTGGAAGAAATGCTATAGAAGTAAGGCAGCTTTTGAAAATAGTAACAAAGAATGGCTAGACACGCCTCTGGTGTTGATGGAAAGCTCATCATTTAGAAATGTTGGACGCCCAACATTTCTTTTGGGTACCCGATAGTTATTTTTGGGTATGGATTCGGGTACTCTTTTGTGGGTACCCATATCGCTTACTATTGGTATAGCGGCTTGGGTACTCTCTGCTTCATGTTTTTTTTTCTATAACGCTACGAGTATATACTTTGGTACTCCTTTTGGGTACGACGGTCAGACCACCACAAAGCGCAAACGAAAATTTTCGCTGCTTTTTGGTGCCAGAAACAGATAAACAGTAGCAAGCAGGGTGGGAAAAACTGTTTTTTGTTTCTTATTCTTCTCTTTTTTTGATTTTTGCTTCAGTATAACTTGAGCATATTTTGTGACGCGTCGTGAAAGCGTGAAAGTGTGGTAAATATTAAATAAATAATAAATACACAATAAAAACTATATTAAAATAATAAAAATAAATATTAAAAACAATGACAATGAATCAGTAATAAAGAAAGGATTAAAAAGGTAATAATTATAATTATGGTTGGCAAAAGGCAACTAGGTAGACTCAAAAAACAAGAAAAAGACAAATATGTAGGGCGACTTAGGCAAATTGCCCAACGAAGACGAGGACAAATTAATGAAGAAAATAGAGAAGAAATAGACGAAATTAATCTGACAATAAACAATGACAATGACAATTTAGTTAATATTGAAATGGGTGAAGAATTAAACTGGCAGACACTGTTTTACCAATTTAAAAGTGGTTTATTAAGCATAAGCCTAAGCGTGACTGTGTGTTAGATTTAATTAAAGTTCTTAAGACAAGTAACATCAATGTTGACGGCTTTTACAAATTTAATTGTAGTTCAAAGCCAGAAATACACCGAATTAGTGGTGGAAATTATTTAAATGTTGGTGTTGCTCGTCAAATAAAAAAAGTTCTTAATGTTGTTGATTGTCCAAGTGATTTAAATGTTGATTTTAATATTGATGTGTTGCCTTTATTTAAAAGCTCAAGCACGCAACTTTAGCCTATTTTGTGTAAAATTAATAATTTAAAAAATTCACCTGTTTGCCAGTAAAAGTGTTTTAGGAGAAAACAAGAAAGGAAAGCTAACTTCGGGCGGAGCCGAAGTTTATATACCCTTGCAGTTAAAACCGGATATATATCGCAAACATCGGATATAGTTGGCCGATCCTTATGGGAATAGGAATATATAATCCAATTTATTACAATACAAAATCTAAAAAAGTCCCAAACTTCTATCTTCAAAAATACGAAAGTTGATATTTCTACCAAATACCATTTCCGATCGTTCAGTTATATGGCAGCTATGGGATATAGTCGGCCGATCCTAATGAAATTTGGTAGGTTGGATCAACTGACCAAGAATTAAATCTGTACTAAGTTCCAGCTTTCTATCTTGAAAAACACGAAAGTTGGGTCATTTCCGATCGTTCAGTTATATGGCAGCTATAGGATATAGTCGGCCGATCCTTATGAAATTTGGCATGACGTAATGTTTTGCCAAAAATAGCTCACATGTCAAATTTGAACTCTCTAACTCTAAAAACACCAAAGTTATACCATTTCCGATCAATCAGTTATATGGCAGCTATAGGATATAGTCGGCCGATCCGGGCCGTTCCGACTTATATACTGCGTGCAAAGGAAAGAAGGGTGTGTGCAAAGTTTCAAGACGATAGCTTTAAAACTGAGAGACTAGTTCGCGTAGAAACAGACAGACGGACAGACAGACGGACAGACGGACAGACGGACATGCTCATATCAACTCAGGAGGTGATCCTGATCAAGAATATATATACTTTATAGGGTCGGAGATGTCTCCTTCACTGCGTTGCACACTTTTGACCAAAATTATAATACCCTCTGCAAGGGTATAAAAAACCAGAAAGTTTGGATGAATTTTTAGGATTTCTAGTAGATGAATTGGACAATATTTTAAAAAATGGAATAGAGCACAATGGTAAACACATTAACATACAAATACGGGGATTTATTTGTGATGCACCTGCGAGAGCCTTTATTAGCGGTGCTCAGGACACACTGCTTCTGATGGCTGCGCAAAATGTACGCAAAAAGCGCGAAAAATTGACCATGTCTTAACATACAGCCCAGTAGCGGAAGACATTACATACCGATGCGGATTTTTAGAACAGAAAATATCCCTTTCATCACACTCCTCAATTTCAGAATAAAAAACTCCATTAGAGCGCATCAATCTACAGATGGTATCGCAAATACCTCTAGATTGTATGCATCTAATGGATTTAGGAGTTGTGAGAAAATTTTTGATTCGTTGAATGCGAAATAAAATGTGTGTAAAAATTAATAACGAACAAAAGCAAAATATATCAAAATCCTTGGTTTCTCTGAGAAAATATGTTCCAAAAGAGTTCCAGAGAAAACCAAGAGAATTGTCTGAAATTTCATATTGGAAAGCAACTGAATTTCGTCAATTTGTTTTGTATACTGGTGTATTTGTTTTAAAAACCGAAATTCCGTCTGATCATTATTATGTCTTCCTGTTACTTCATTGTGCGTATAGATTGTTATGTTCCGCAAAGTATAGTCCGTCCAACTTAGGTATATGTCAAAATATGCTTGAGCTCTTTGTCCAAAATTTCCCAGCCATTTTTGGAGACAACAATGTAAGCTATAATGTGCACAGCTTGCTTCACATTAAAGACACTGTTGATCTGGTGGGAGATCCCGTAGAAGGCTCAGCGTATAAGTTTGAAAACTATTTACAAACGTTGAAACGTTGCATACGCAAGCCTACAAAGATTCTACAACAAATTCACAGAAAAATTTAGGAAGACTCAATTGAGTCTTTCACTGAGCATTATGGGGCAAAAATAAAAAAAAAATTACATTTCATTTAAGGGGTGTACAATAACAAACACATCACCAAATAATTATTGTTACATAAAAGACAATACACCAGTTATTGTAACAAAAATTTCAACTGAGAATGGGGGAGGTTTTACTGGACGAAAATTGCAAAACATTCGAAGCTTCTATGACGAACCCGTAAATTCAATAGATATAGGAGTATATTTAGTTGACGTAGCTACGACTGAAAATGACGAAAATTTTATTTTGGAAGACCTTACATGTAAGGCTTTTGCCATCCCCCATGAAAATAGTATTTTGTTGTTGCCTTTGCTCCATAATTTTTAATTAATATCCTTTAATGTATCCTGAAATTTATCTAAGATGTCCGAAAGCCCTCGAAAAATTCAGCGTCTTGCTTTCAACAATATCCGTAAGTTTTTAATGATTAATTTTTAAGTGTTTAAACTAATGTTTAAAAAATTCATATTCTAGAACCACAATCAAAATGCAATTGTCTGGCGAACTTGGAGAGAAAATTAGATCTTCTCATCGATAAAGTTGAAAAATTGGAAGGAAAGTATTAATTTTATTTATATTGTATTCACATATACTAATTAAAATGTTTATTATTTTTAGTGGAACACAATATAACCCACGACCAAATTCAAATAGTTGTGGAAGCGCTAGCCGAGCAGAAAACGGATATCGGATTACTTCAGCGAGGTCACATAAATGTGAATGAACTGCGAAGCCAGTTTTCAATTAAAAACGGAGAGGAGCTCAATATTCTTAATTCTAAAATAAACGAGAACAACAAAAATAACTATGTAAGTATCGTCAGAAAGCTGCCTTGAATTATTAATAAAAGAAAATTTATTTCAGGTGTCAATTATAAGGCATTTGTTGCAGCCTGGTGGAGTTGCTAAAAACTTAAAAAAATATTTTAAGCGATTCTTTGATGATGGATTATAACGTCGATGGAGTGCAGGGGAAATCCTCATTAAAAACAGCGCAAAATGTATTTTCTGTACTACTTGGTAAGAATTTAAGAACAATATTGGTTTTAATTTTAATAATGATTTTTTTATAATATTAGATGCAATTACTGCTGATGGAGGCAATGGAACCGCAGACAGCCAACTTCGCCGGGCAATTCAATTGCAAAAAAAAGCAATTTAAAAAAAAATATGCCTCAAGCAACAACCACAACGACAACAACAACAACACATAATTTTTTCACACATAACACATAAGTATTTTTAAGCCAAATGAAATGAAATGGAAATAATTTTATAAATTTTGAAACATGAATTAAACGTATTTCTATTATATTAAATAATTTTATAAATTTTGAAACATGAATTAAATGTATTTATATTATATTAAATAATTTTATATATAATAAAAAACAAAAATTTATAAGAAAAAAAATCTTTTTCTGGGTATGTAAATCGCTGTCCCTTGGCAGATACCCAAGTGGCTGTACTGTATAGAGTACCCAATTCCGTACCTAAATCGATGTCCCTTAGTAGTATGTATTTGGGTACTCCTTTTAAGTACCCCAATTCGATACTCATTGGTATACGAAGAGGTGACGATTGTACACCGCCTATGACATGCCTTAGTTAAATTCGCCTCTGAAATACATGTCTTAGGTATTGACTGGTGGGTTCTCGTCTACCCTAGGGGCATAGTGAATTCGACACCCATGCACTAGTGCGGCGAACTGCTGGGATGCTATTCGTTACTAACACTAATGCGCTAAAATCATATCAATGTATTGGGGTGCCGACCACTGTTTTAAAGCTATCGTCTTGAAACTTTGCACACACCCCTCTTTCTTTTGCACGCAGTATATAAGTCGAAACGGCCGGGATCGGCCGACTATATCCTATAGCTGCCATATAACTGATTGATCGGAAATGGTATAACTTTGGTGTTTTTAGAGTTAGAGCGTTCAAATTTGACACGAGAGCTATTTTTTGCATTCTATTCTATTTTTAGAAAGTCCCGTTAGAATTCCGGGCAAAACCGGTTTGCCAATGCAAAATTTGGACAATTCGAAGCTGATTGCAATATTTTTAGATGGATTTTTTTATTTTTGGCCTATGGACGCAACCACTGTGTAATGGGGTCCTAGAGGATTATTGACCTCCAAATCGTCCACATATAAAATAAATGGGATTATTAATTTGTTTGAATTTTTTCAGCTAATTAATTTTTTTTTCAAAGGTTTCCGCTAACAAAATTTGTTAAATTATCTTGCTCTTCCAAAAACTTTAGCGTTTGAACGAAACTGGAAAATACGTTTGGTAACACAAAAAACTTTTTTAATAGAAAATTCAAGGGAAAGATTGGACCTTTAGATTTTTTTGAGGCCAAACCAATCTGATTTGATTTTCTAATGGTTGAAATAGTGTCGTCGACTCAAATTATTTTAGGATCTTTATATAAATGAAGGAGTTCAGTTTAAGAAGTTTTTAATTTATTTTAGTAGTTATTCCTGTTCCTTAAACAAACTGACACGCTACTTAAAACGTTGGAAAAATCGTAATAAATTTCTGAAACA
The DNA here is from genome assembly GCA_018153235.1 of Drosophila malerkotliana malerkotliana. NCBI lineage: Eukaryota > Metazoa > Arthropoda > Insecta > Diptera > Drosophilidae > Drosophila > Drosophila malerkotliana. The sequence continues at coordinate 1,396,807 of JAECXV010000147.1, forward strand.
TATACAAATATGCATATACATATATATCTAAACTAAAAGGACTACAACCAATACAACAAATCAATGGTTAAAGTGTTTGTTTCCTTTCATAACTCTCTTCAGTTCTAACTTTCAAATAAGATTGTAACTCTCCAACGCACAGTGGTCCGGCTTGTATGAAGAGAGCGGCCAAAAATACTTCTAGTTGAGGTAGAGACTTGAAACGTGGCACAAAATATTTTAATTTTTATTCTAAAATAATATGTTAAAATCAGCCAGATAGGACACCTATTTCATATAACTGCTTGATCGGAAATGTTATAACTTTGGTGTTTTTAGAGTTAGAAGTTAGTTCAAATTTTACATAAGAGCCATTTTTAGCAAAATAACACGACCCACCAAATTTCATAAGGATCGGCCGACTATATCCTATAGCTGCCATATAACTGAACAATCGGAAATGACCCAACTTTCGTATTTTTAAAGATAGAAAGCTGGAACTTAGTATAGATTCTATTTTTGGTCAGTTAATCCGACAAATTTCAAAACGATCGGCTGACTATATCTTATAGCTGCCATATAACTTGCCACACAACTACAATGCAAAACATCTGCATCGACCCACAGTGGTCGATTTGGCCTCGCTAGCGGCATTTAATTATGATTTTCAAATTTAAATAAACGTTAATTTAAGTTTACCTATCGATAGTATACACCTTGATTAGATGCTAATTGATGTTTTCTAAGCTCATCAATAAGCTGATGATCAGCTGTGAACTGTCAAAGTCAACATATGTTTCAAGAGTTGATATTTAAAATTTTGGCGCCCTTTTAATTATTGGTTGCATATTTGAATAAATAGTGCAATTTACTATTATTCTAGTGCAAGTTTGGTTTTTAACAACTATTAAGGTATGTGCTACATAGAAAATCTGTGCTTGTGACGTGTCAGTATATGTGTTACTTATAAATTGTAGTGGATTTGGAGTGTATTAATAATGTGCGGAACAGAGCGTGCACCAGTCTTTCGTGAAGTAGAACTTAACAAATTCACCGGCATTCACTCTGGTTGCAATTGTTTGTTAAAGTGTGAATTATTATCGGTCCGAAATGTCAAAAATGAAGTGCGTAGTCCTGCGTATCTACAAGTTATTTTACTTTTTAGGAAGAATGTCAGTGTCGTAGCGCGCACTTATCCTAGTATGGCACGGCGAAGCGATCCCCACTAAAAGGTTCTTCGTAATGGAAAGCTTTGCATTAGGAGAAGTTTGTAAGAACAATGATTGCAACGAAAAGGAGCTTTCAGAAATTGCGAGAAAGCTCCGCAATTTCAATAGTAGGCTTGTCCAGAAGTGGAAGAAATGCTATAGAAGTAAGGCAGCTTTTGAAAATAGTAACAAAGAATGGCTAGACACGCCTCTGGTGTTGATGGAAAGCTCATCATTTAGAAATGTTGGACGCCCAACATTTCTTTTGGGTACCCGATAGTTATTTTTGGGTATGGATTCGGGTACTCTTTTGTGGGTACCCATATCGCTTACTATTGGTATAGCGGCTTGGGTACTCTCTGCTTCATGTTTTTTTTCTATAACGCTACGAGTATATACTTTGGTACTCCTTTTGGGTACGACGGTCAGACCACCACAAAGCGCAAACGAAAATTTTCGCTGCTTTTTGGTGCCAGAAACAGATAAACAGTAGCAAGCAGGGTGGGAAAAACTGTTTTTTGTTTCTTATTCTTCTCTTTTTTGATTTTTGCTTCAGTATAACTTGAGCATATTTTGTGACGCGTCGTGAAAGCGTGAAAGTGTGGTAAATATTAAATAAATAATAAATACACAATAAAAACTATATTAAAATAATAAAAATAAATATTAAAAACAATGACAGTGAATCAGTGATAAACAAAGGATTAAAAAGGTAATAATTATAATTATGGTTGGCAAAAGGCAACTAGGTAGACTCAAAAAACAAGAAAAAGACAAATATGTAGGGCGACTTAGGCAAATTGCCCAACGAAGACGAGGACAAATTAATGAAGAAAATAGAGAAGAAATAGACGAAATTAATCTGACAATAAACAATGACAATGACAATTTAGTTAATATTGAAATGGGTGAAGAATTAAACTGGCAGACTGTTTATTAAGCATAAGCCTAAGCGTGACTGTGTGTTAGATTTAATTAAAGTTCTTAAGACAAGTAACATCAATGTTGACGGCTTTTACAAATTTAATTGTAGTTCAAAGCCAGAAATACACCGAATTAGTGGTGGAAATTATTTAAATGTTGGTGTTGCTCGTCAAATAAAAGATGTTCTTAATGTTGTTGATTGTCCAAGTGATTTAAGTGTTGATTTTAATATTGATGTGTTGCCTTTATTTAAAAGCTCAAGCACGCAACTTTGGCCTATTTTGTGTAAAATTAATAATTTAAAAAATTCACCTGTTTGCCAGTAGAAGTGTTTTTAGGAGAAAAAAAACCAGAATGTTTGGATGAATTTTTAGGATTTCTAGTAGATGAATTGGACAATATTTTAAAAAATGGAATAGAGCACAATGGTAAACACATTAACATACAAATACGGGGATTTATTTGTGATGCACCTGCGAGAGCCTTTATTAGCGGTGCTCAGGACACACTGCTTCTGATGGCTGCGCAAAATGTACGCAAAAAGCGCGAAAAATTGACCATGTCTTAACATACAGCCCAGTAGCGGAAGACATTATTACGGATGCGGATTTTTCGAACAGAAAATAACCCTTTCATCACACTCCTCAATTTCAGAATAAAAAAACTCCATTAGAGCGCATCAATCTACAGATGGTATCGCAAATACCTCTAGATTGTATGCATCTAATGGATTTAGGAGTTGTGAGAAAATTTTTGATTCGTTGAATGCGAAATAAAATGTGTGTAAAAATTAATAACGAACAGAAGCAAAATATATCAAAATCCTTGGTTTCTCTGAGAAAATATGTTCCAAAAGAGTTCCAGAGAAAACCAAGAGAATTGTCTGAAATTTCATATTGGAAAGCAACTGAATTTCGTCAATTTGTTTTGTATACTGGTGTATTTGTTTTAAAAACCGAAATTCCGTCTGATCATTATTATGTCTTCCTGTTACTTCATTGTGCGTATAGATTGTTATGTTCCGCAAAGTATAGTCCGTCCAACTTAGGTATGTGTCAAAATATGCTTGAGCTCTTTGTCCAAAATTTCCCAGCCATTTTTGGAGACAACAATGTAAGCTATAATGTGCACAGCTTGCTTCACATTAAAGACACTGTTGATCTGGTGGGAGATCCCGTAGAAGGCTCAGCGTATAAGTTTGAAAACTATTTACAAACGTTGAAACGTTGCATACGCAAGCCTACAAAGATTCTACAACAAATTCACAGAAAAATTTAGGAAGACTCAATTGAGTCTTTCACTGAGCATTATGGGGCAAAAAAAAAAAAAAAATTACATTTCATTTAAGGGGTGTACAATAACAAACACATCACCAAATAATTATTGTTACATAAAAGACAATACACCAGTTATTGTAACAAAAATTTCAACTGAGAATGGGGGAGGTTTTACTGGACGAAAATTGCAAAACATTCGAAGCTTCTATGACGAACCCGTAAATTCAATAGATATAGGAGTATATTTAGTTGACGTAGCTACGACTGAAAATGACGAAAATTTTATTTTGGAAGACCTTACATGTAAGGCTTTTGCCATCCCCCATGAAAATAGTATTTTGTTGTTGCCTTTGCTCCATAATTTTTAATTAATATCCTTTAATGTATCCTGAAATTTATCTAAGATGTCCGAAAGCCCTCGAAAAATTCAGCTTCTTGCTTTCAACAATATCCGTAAGTTTTTAATGATTAATTTTTAAGTGTTTAAACTAATGTTTAAAAAATTCATATTCTAGAACCACAATCAAAATGCAATTGTCTGGCGAACTTGGAGAGAAAATTAGATCTTCTCATCGATAAAGTTGAAAAATTGGAAGGAAAGTATTAATTTTATTTATATTGTATTCACATATACTAATTAAAATGTTTATTATTTTTAGTGGAACACAATATAACCCACGACCAAATTCAAATAGTTGTGGAAGCGCTAGCCGAGCAGAAAACGGATATCGGATTACTTCAGCGAGGTCACATAAATGTGAATGAACTGCGAAGCCAGTTTTCAATTAAAAACGGAGAGGAGCTCAATATTCTTAATTCTAAAATAAACGAGAACAACAAAAATAACTATGTAAGTATCGTCAGAAAGCTGCCTTGAATTATTAATAAAAGAAAATTTATTTCAAGTGTCAATTATAAGGCATTTGTTGCAGCCTGGTGGAGTTGCTAAAAACTTAAAAAATATTTTAAGCGATTCTTTGATGATGGATTATAACGTCGATGGAGTGCAGGGGAAATCCTCATTAAAAACAGCGCAAAATGTATTTTCTGTACTACTTGGTAAGAATTTAAGAACAATATTGGTTTTAATTTTAATAATGATTTTTTTTATAATATTAGATGCAATTACTGCTGATGGAGGCAATGGAACCGCAGACAGCCAACTTCGCCGGGCAATTCAATTGCAAAAAAAAGCAATTTAAAAAAAAATATGCCTCAAGCAACAACAACAACACATAATTTTTTCACACATAACACATAAGTATTTTTAAGCCAAATGAAATGAAATGGAAATAATTTTATAAATTTTGAAACATGAATTAAACGTATTTCTATTATATTAAATAATTTTATAAATTTTGAAACATGAATTAAATGTATTTATATTATATTAAATAATTTTATATATAATAAAAAACAAAAATTTATAAGAAAAAAAATCTTTTTCTGGGTATGTAAATCGCTGTCCCTTGGCAGATACCCAAGTGGCTATACTGTATAGAGTACCCAATTCCGTACCTAAATCGATGTCCCTTAGTAGTATGTATTTGGGTACTCCTTTTTAAGTACCCCAATTCGATACTCATTGGTATACGAAGAGGTGACGATTGTACACCGCCTATGACATGCCTTAGTTAAATTCGCCTCTGAAATACATGTCTTAGGTATTGACTGGTGGGTTCTCGTCTACCCTAGGGGCATAGTGAATTCGACACCCATGCACTAGTGCGGCGAACTGCTGGGATGCTATTCGTTACTAACACTAATGCGCTAAAATCATATCAATGTATTGGGGTGCCGACCACTGTTTTAAAGCTATCGTCTTGAAACTTTGCACACACCCCTCTTTCTTTTGCACGCAGTATATAAGTCGAAACGGCCGGGATCGGCCGACTATATCCTATAGCTGCCATATAACTGATTGATCGGAAATGGTATAACTTTGGTGTTTTTAGAGTTAGAGCGTTCAAATTTGACACGAGAGCTATTTTTGCATTCTATTCTATTTTTAGAAAGTCCCGTTAGAATTCCGGGCAAAACCGGTTTGCCAATGCAAAATTTGGACAATTCGAAGCTGATTGCAATATTTTTAGATGGATTTTTTTATTTTTGGCCTATGGACGCAACCACTGTGTAATGGGGTCCTAGAGGATTATTGACCTCCAAATCGTCCACATATAAAATAAATGGGATTATTAATTTGTTTGAATTTTTTTCAGCTAATTAATTTTTTTTTCAAAGGTTTCCGCTAACAAAATTTGTTAAATTATCTTGCTCTTCCAAAAACTTTAGCGTTTGAACGAAACTGGAAAATACGTTTGGTAACACAAAAAACTTTTTTAATAGAAAATTCAAGGGAAAGATTGGACCTTTAGATTTTTTTGAGGCCAAACCAATCTGATTTGATTTTCTAATGGTTGAAATAGTGTCGTCGACGCAAATTATTTTAGGATCTTTATATAAATGAAGGAGTTCAGTTTAAGCAGTTTTTAATTTAGTTTAGTAGTTATTCCTGTTCCTTAAACAAACTGACACGCTACTTAAAACGTTGGAAAAATCGTAATAAATTTCTGAAACATATACAAATATGCATATACATATATATCTAAACTAAAAGGACTACAACCAATACAACAAATCAATGGTTAAAGTGTTTGTTTCCTTTCATAACTCTCTTCAGTTCTAACTTTCAAATAAGATTGTAACTCTCCAACGCACAGTGGTCCGGCTTGTATGAAGAGAGCGGCCAAAAATACTTCTAGTTGAGGTAGACCTTGAAACGTGGCACAAAATATTTTAATTTTTATTCTAAAATAATATGTTAAAATCAGCCAGATAGGACACCTATTTCATATAACTGCTTGATCGGAGATGTTATAACTTTGGTGTTTTTAGAGTTAGAAGTTAGTTCACATAAGAATTTTACATAAGAGCCATTTTTAGCAAAATAACACGACCCACCAAATTTCATAAGGATCGGCCGACTATATCCTATAGCTGCCATATAACTGAACAATCGGAAATGACCCAACTTTCGTATTTTTAAAGATAGAAAGCTGGAACTTAGTATAGATTCTATTTTTGGTCAGTTAATCCGACAAATTTCAAAACGATCGGCTGACTATATCTTATAGCTGCCATATAACTTGCCACACAACTACAATGCAAAACATCTGCATCGACCCACAGTGGTCGATTTGGCCTCGCTAGCGGCATTTAATTATGATTTTCAAATTTAAATAAACGTTAATTTAAGTTTACCTATCGATAGTATACACCTTGATTAGATGCTAATTGATGTTTTCTAAGCTCATCAATAAGCTGATGATCAGCTGTGAACTGTCAAAGTCAACATATGTTTCAAGAGTTGATATTTAAAATTTTGGCGCCCTTTTAATTATTGGTTGCATATTTGAATAAATAGTGCAATTTACTATTATTCTAGTGCAAGTTTGGTTTTTAACAACTATTAAGGTATGTGCTACATAGAAAATCTGTGCTTGTGACGTGTCAGTATATGTGTTACTTATAAATTGTAGTGGATTTGGAGTGTATTAATAATGTGCGGAACAGAGCGTGCACCAGTCTTTCGTGAAGTAGAACTTAACAAATTCACCGGCATTCACTCTGGTTGCAATTGTTTGTTAAAGTGTGAATTATTATCGGTCCGAAATGTCAAAAATGAAGTGCGTAGTCCTGCGTATCTACAAGTTATTTTACTTTTTAGGAAGAATGTCAGTGTCGTAGCGCGCACTTATCCTAGTATGGCACGGCGAAGCGATCCCCACTAAAAAGTTCTTCGTAATGGAAAGCTTTGCATTAGGAGAAGTTTGTAAGAACAATGATTGCAACGAAAAGGAGCTTTCAGAAATTGCGAGAAAGCTCCGCAATTTCAATAGTAGGCTTGTCCAGAAGTGGAAGAAATGCTATAGAAGTAAGGCAGCTTTTGAAAATAGTAACAAAGAATGGCTAGACACGCCTCTGGTGTTGATGGAAAGCTCATCATTTAGAAATGTTGGACGCCCAACATTTCTTTTGGGTACCCGATAATAATTTTTGGGTATGGATTCGGGTACTCTTTTGTGGGGACCCATATCGCTTACTATTGGTATAGCGGCTTGGGTACTCTCTGCTTCATGTTTTTTTTCTATAACGCTACGAGTATATACTTTGGTACTCCTTTTGGGTACGACGGTCGGACCACCACAAAGCGCAAACGAAAATTTTCGCTGCTTTTTGGTGCCAGAAACAGATAAACAGTAGCAAGCAGGGTGGGAAAAACTGTTTTTTGTTATTTTGTTTCTTATTCTTCTCTTTTTTTGATTTTTGCTTCAGTATAACTTGAGCATATTTTGTGACGCGTCGTGAAAGCGTGAAAGTGTGGTAAATATTAAATAAATAATAAATACACAATAAAAATTATATTAAAATAATAAAAATAAATATTAAAAACAGTGACAGTGAATCAGTGAATCAGTGATAAACAAAGGATTAAAAAGGTAATAATTATAATTATGGTTGGCAAAAGGCAACTAGGTAGACTCAAAAAACAAGAAAAAGACAAATATGTAGGGCGACTTAGGCAAATTGCCCAACGAAGACGAGGACAAATTAATGAAGAAAATAGAGAAGAAATAGACGAAATTAATCTGACAATAAACAATGACAATGACAATTTAGTTAATATTGAAATGGGTGAAGAATTAAACTGGCAGACTGTTTATTAAGCATAAGCCTAAGCGTGACTGTGTGTTAGATTTAATTAAAGTTCTTAAGACAAGTAACATCAATGTTGACGGCTTTTACAAATTTAATTGTAGTTCAAAGCCAGAAATACACCGAATTAGTGGTGGAAATTATTTAAATGTTGGTGTTGCTCGTCAAATAAAAGATGTTCTTAATGTTGTTGATTGTCCAAGTGATTTAAGTGTTGATTTTAATATTGATGTGTTGCCTTTATTTAAAAGCTCAAGCACGCAACTTTGGCCTATTTTGTGTAAAATTAATAATTTAAAAAATTCACCTGTTTGCCAGTAGAAGTGTTTTTAGGAGAAAAAAAACCAGAATGTTTGGATGAATTTTTAGGATTTCTAGTAGATGAATTGGACAATATTTTAAAAAATGGAATAGAGCACAATGGTAAACACATTAACATACAAATACGGGGATTTATTTGTGATGCACCTGCGAGAGCCTTTATTAGCGGTGCTCAGGACACACTGCTTCTGATGGCTGCGCAAAATGTACGCAAAAAGCGCGAAAAATTGACCATGTCTTAACATACAGCCCAGTAGCGGAAGACATTATTACGGATGCGGATTTTTCGAACAGAAAATAACCCTTTCATCACACTCCTCAATTTCAGAATAAAAAAACTCCATTAGAGCGCATCAATCTACAGATGGTATCGCAAATACCTCTAGATTGTATGCATCTAATGGATTTAGGAGTTGTGAGAAAATTTTTGATTCGTTGAATGCGAAATAAAATGTGTGTAAAAATTAATAACGAACAGAAGCAAAATATATCAAAATCCTTGGTTTCTCTGAGAAAATATGTTCCAAAAGAGTTCCAGAGAAAACCAAGAGAATTGTCTGAAATTTCATATTGGAAAGCAACTGAATTTCGTCAATTTGTTTTGTATACTGGTGTATTTGTTTTAAAAACCGAAATTCCGTCTGATCATTATTATGTCTTCCTGTTACTTCATTGTGCGTATAGATTGTTATGTTCCGCAAAGTATAGTCCGTCCAACTTAGGTATGTGTCAAAATATGCTTGAGCTCTTTGTCCAAAATTTCCCAGCCATTTTTGGAGACAACAGTGTAAGCTATAATGTGCACAGCTTGCTTCACATTAAAGACACTGTTGATCTGGTGGGAGATCCCGTAGAAGGCTCAGCGTATAAGTTTGAAAACTATTTACAAACGTTGAAACGTTGCATACGCAAGCCTACAAAGATTCTACAACAAATTCACAGAAAAATTTAGGAAGACTCAATTGAGTCTTTCACTGAGGATTATGGGGCAAAAATAAAAAAGAATTACATTTCATTTAAGGGGTGTACAATAACAAACACATCACCAAATAATTATTGTTACATAAAAGACAATACACCAGTTATTGTAACAAAAATTTCAACTAAGAATGGGGGAGGTTTTACTGGACGAAAATTGCAAAACATTCGAAGCTTCTATGACGAACCCATAAATTCAATAGATATAGGCGTATATTTAGTTGACGTAGCTACGACTGAAAATGACGAAAAATTTATTTTGGAAGACCTTACATGTAAGGCTTTTGCCACCCCCTATGAAAATAGTATTTTGTTGTTGCCTTTGCTCCATAATTTTTAATTAATATCCTTTAATGTATCCTGAAATTTATCTAAGATGTCCGAAAGCCCTCGAAAAATTCAGCGTCTTGCTTTCAACAATATCCGTAAGTTTTTAATGATTAATTTTTAAGTGTTTAAACTAATGTTTAAAAAATTCATATTCTAGAACCACAATCAAAATGCAATTGTCTGGCGAACTTGGAGAGAAAATTAGATCTTCTCATCGATAAAGTTGAAAAATTGGAAGGAAAGTATTAATTTTATTTATATTGTATTCACATATACTAATTAAAATGTTTATTATTTTTAGTGGAACACAATATAACCCACGACCAAATTCAAATAGTTGTGGAAGCGCTAGCCGAGCAGAAAACGGATATCGGATTACTTCAGCGAGGTCACATAAATGTGAATGAACTGCGAAGCCAGTTTTCAATTAAAAACGGAGAGGAGCTCAATATTCTTAATTCTAAAATAAACGAGAACAACAAAAATAACTATGTAAGTATCGTCAGAAAGCTGCCTTGAATTATTAATAAAAGAAAATTTATTTCAGGTGTCAATTATAAGGCATTTGTTGCAGCCTGGTGGAGTTGCTAAAAACTTAAAAAATATTTTAAGCGATTCTTTGATGATGGATTATAACGTCGATGGAGTGCAGGGGAAATCCTCATTAAAAACAGCGCAAAATGTATTTTCTGTACTACTTGGTAAGAATTTAAGAACAATATTGGTTTTAATTTTAATAATGATTTTTTTTATAATATTAGATGCAATTACTGCTGATGGAGGCAATGGAACCGCAGACAGCCAACTTCGCCGGGCAATTCAATTGCAAAAATAAGCAATTTAAAAAAAAATATGCCTCAAGCAACAACAACAACACATAATTTTTTCACACATAACACATAAGTATTTTTAAGCCAAATGAAATGAAATGGAAATAATTTTATAAATTTTGAAACATGAATTAAACGTATTTCTATTATATTAAATAATTTTATAAATTTTGAAACATGAATTAAATGTATTTATATTATATTAAATAATTTTATATATAATAAAAACAAAAATTTATAAAAAAAAAAATCTTTTTCTGGGTATGTAAATCGCTGTCCCTTGGCAGATACCCAAGTGGCTATACTGTATAGAGTACCCAATTCCGTACCTAAATCGATGTCCCTTAGTAGTATGTATTTGGGTACTCCTTTTAAGTACCCCAATTCGATACTCATTGGTATACGAAGAGGTGACGATTGTACACCGCCTATGACATGCCTTAGTTAAATTCGCCTCTGAAATACATGTCTTAGGTATTGACTGGTGGGTTCTCGTCTACCCTAGGGGCATAGTGAATTCGACACCCATGCACTAGTGCGGCGAACTGCTGGGATGCTATTCGTTACTAACACTAATGCGCTAAAATCATATCAATGTATTGGGGTGCCGACCACTGTTTTAAAGCTATCGTCTTGAAACTTTGCACACCCCTCTTTCTTTTGCACGCAGTATATAAGTCGAAACGGCCGGGATCGGCCGACTATATCCTATAGCTGCCATATAACTGATTGATCGGAAATGGTATAACTTTGGTGTTTTTAGAGTTAGAGCGTTCAAATTTGACACGAGAGCTATTTTTTGCATTCTATTCTATTTTTAGAAAGTCCCGTTAGAATTCCGGGCAAAACCGGTTTGCCAATGCAAAATTTGGACAATTCGAAGCTGATTGCAATATTTTTAGATGGATTTTTTTATTTTTGGCCTATGGACGCAACCACTGTGTAATGGGGTCCTAGAGGATTATTGACCTCCAAATCGTCCACATATAAAATAAATGGGATTATTAATTTGTTTGAATTTTTTTCAGCTAATTAATTTTTTTTTCAAAGGTTTCCGCTAACAAAATTTGTTAAATTATCTTGCTCTTCCAAAAACTTTAGCGTTTGAACGAAACTGGAAAATACGTTTGGTAACACAAAAAACTTTTTTAATAGAAAATTCAAGGGAAAGATTGGACCTTTAGATTTTTTTGAGGCCAAACCAATCTGATTTGATTTTCTAATGGTTGAAATAGTGTCGTCGACGCAAATTATTTTAGGATCTTTATATAAATGAAGGAGTTCAGTTTAAGCAGTTTTTAATTTAGTTTTTAATTTAGTTTAGTAGTTATTCCTGTTCCTTAAACAAACTGACACGCTACTTAAAACGTTGGAAAAATCGTAATAAATTTCTGAAACATATACAAATATGCATATACATATATATCTAAACTAAAAGGACTACAACCAATACAACAAATCAATGGTTAAAGTGTTTGTTTCCTTTCATAACTCTCTTCAGTTCTAACTTTCAAATAAGATTGTAACTCTCCAACGCACAGTGGTCCGACTTGTATGGAGAGAGCGGCCAAAAATACTTCTAGTTGAGGTAGAGACTTGAAACTTGGCACAATATATTTTTGTTTTTATTATAAAATAATATGTTAAAATCAGCCAGATAGGACACCTATTTCATATAACTGCTTGATCGGAAATGTTATAACTTTGGTGTTTTTAGAGTTAGAAGTTAGTTCACATAAGAATTTTACATAAGAGCCATTTTTAGCAAAATAACACGACCCACCAAATTTCATAAGGATCGGCCGACTATATCCTATAGCTGCCATATAACTGAACAATCGGAAATGACCCAACTTTCGTATTTTTAAAGATAGAAAGCTGGAACTTAGTATAGATTCTATTTTTGGTCAGTTAATCCGACAAATTTCAAAACGATCGGCTGACTATATCTTATAGCTGCCATATAACTTGCCACACAACTACAATGCAAAACATCTGCATCGACCCACAGTGGTCGATTTGGCCTCGCTAGCGGCATTTAATTATGATTTTCAAATTTAAATAAACGTTAATTTAAGTTTACCTATCGATAGTATACACCTTGATTAGATGCTAATTGATGTTTTCTAAGCTCATCAATAAGCTGATGATCAGCTGTGAACTGTCAAAGTCAACATATGTTTCAAGAGTTGATATTTAAAATTTTGGCGCCCTTTTAATTATTGGTTGCATATTTGAATAAATAGTGCAATTTACTATTATTCTAGTGCAAGTTTGGTTTTTAACAACTATTAAGGTATGTGCTACATAGAAAATCTGTGCTTGTGACGTGTCAGTATATGTGTTACTTATAAATTGTAGTGGATTTGGAGTGTATTAATAATGTGCGGAACAGAGCGTGCACCAGTCTTTCGTGAAGTAGAACTTAACAAATTCACCGGCATTCACTCTGGTTGCAATTGTTTGTTAAAGTGTGAATTATTATCGGTCCGAAATGTCAAAAATGAAGTGCGTAGTCCTGCGTATCTACAAGTTATTTTACTTTTTAGGAAGAATGTCAGTGTCGTAGCGCGCACTTATCCTAGTATGGCACGGCGAAGCGATCCCCACTAAAAAGTTCTTCGTAATGGAAAGCTTTGCATTAGGAGAAGTTTGTAAGAACAATGATTGCAACGAAAAGGAGCTTTCAGAAATTGCGAGAAAGCTCCGCAATTTCAATAGTAGGCTTGTCCAGAAGTGGAAGAAATGCTATAGAAGTAAGGCAGCTTTTGAAAATAGTAACAAAGAATGGCTAGACACGCCTCTGGTGTTGATGGAAAGCTCATCATTTAGAAATGTTGGACGCCCAACATTTCTTTTGGGTACCCGATAGTTATTTTTGGGTATGGATTCGGGTACTCTTTTGTGGGGACCCATATCGCTTACTATTGGTATAGCGGCTTGGGTACTCTCTGCTTCATGTTTTTTTCTATAACGCTACGAGTATATACTTTGGTACTCCTTTTGGGTACGACGGTCGGACCACCACAAAGCGCAAACGAAAATTTTCGCTGCTTTTTGGTGCCAGAAACAGATAAACAGTAGCAAGCAGGGTGGGAAAAACTGTTTTTTGTTATTTTGTTTCTTATTCTTCTCTTTTTTTGATTTTTGCTTCAGTATAACTTGAGCATATTTTGTGACGCGTCGTGAAAGCGTGAAAGTGTGGTAAATATTAAATAAATAATAAATACACAATAAAAACTATATTAAAATAATAAAAATAAATATTAAAAACAGTGACAGTGAATCAGTGAATCAGTGATAAACAAAGGATTAAAAAGGTAATAATTATAATTATGGTTGGCAAAAGGCAACTAGGTAGACTCAAAAAACAAGAAAAAGACAAATATGTAGGGCGACTTAGGCAAATTGCCCAACGAAGACGAGGACAAATTAATGAAGAAAATAGAGAAGAAATAGACGAAATTAATCTGACAATAAACAATGACAATGACAATTTAGTTAATATTGAAATGGGTGAAGAATTAAACTGGCAGACTGTTTATTAAGCATAAGCCTAAGCGTGACTGTGTGTTAGATTTAATTAAAGTTCTTAAGACAAGTAACATCAATGTTGACGGCTTTTACAAATTTAATTGTAGTTCAAAGCCAGAAATACACCGAATTAGTGGTGGAAATTATTTAAATGTTGGTGTTGCTCGTCAAATAAAAGATGTTCTTAATGTTGTTGATTGTCCAAGTGATTTAAGTGTTGATTTTAATATTGATGTGTTGCCTTTATTTAAAAGCTCAAGCACGCAACTTTGGCCTATTTTGTGTAAAATTAATAATTTAAAAAATTCACCTGTTTGCCAGTAGAAGTGTTTTAGGAGAAAAAAAACCAGAATGTTTGGATGAATTTTTAGGATTTCTAGTAGATGAATTGGACAATATTTTAAAAAATGGAATAGAGCACAATGGTAAACACATTAACATACAAATACGGGGATTTATTTGTGATGCACCTGCGAGAGCCTTTATTAGCGGTGCTCAGGACACACTGCTTCTGATGGCTGCGCAAAATGTACGCAAAAAGCGCGAAAAATTGACCATGTCTTAACATACAGCCCAGTAGCGGAAGACATTATTACGGATGCGGATTTTTCGAACAGAAAATAACCCTTTCATCACACTCCTCAATTTCAGAATAAAAAAACTCCATTAGAGCGCATCAATCTACAGATGGTATCGCAAATACCTCTAGATTGTATGCATCTAATGGATTTAGGAGTTGTGAGAAAATTTTTGATTCGTTGAATGCGAAATAAAATGTGTGTAAAAATTAATAACGAACAGAAGCAAAATATATCAAAATCCTTGGTTTCTCTGAGAAAATATGTTCCAAAAGAGTTCCAGAGAAAACCAAGAGAATTGTCTGAAATTTCATATTGGAAAGCAACTGAATTTCGTCAATTTGTTTTGTATACTGGTGTATTTGTTTTAAAAACCGAAATTCCGTCTGATCATTATTATGTCTTCCTGTTACTTCATTGTGCGTATAGATTGTTATGTTCCGCAAAGTATAGTCCGTCCAACTTAGGTATGTGTCAAAATATGCTTGAGCTCTTTGTCCAAAATTTCCCAGCCATTTTTGGAGACAACAGTGTAAGCTATAATGTGCACAGCTTGCTTCACATTAAAGACACTGTTGATCTGGTGGGAGATCCCGTAGAAGGCTCAGCGTATAAGTTTGAAAACTATTTACAAACGTTGAAACGTTGCATACGCAAGCCTACAAAGATTCTACAACAAATTCACAGAAAAATTTAGGAAGACTCAATTGAGTCTTTCACTGAGGATTATGGGGCAAAAATAAAAAAGAATTACATTTCATTTAAGGGGTGTACAATAACAAACACATCACCAAATAATTATTGTTACATAAAAGACAATACACCAGTTATTGTAACAAAAATTTCAACTAAGAATGGGGGAGGTTTTACTGGACGAAAATTGCAAAACATTCGAAGCTTCTATGACGAACCCATAAATTCAATAGATATAGGCGTATATTTAGTTGACGTAGCTACGACTGAAAATGACGAAAAATTTATTTTGGAAGACCTTACATGTAAGGCTTTTGCCACCCCCTATGAAAATAGTATTTTGTTGTTGCCTTTGCTCCATAATTTTTAATTAATATCCTTTAATGTATCCTGAAATTTATCTAAGATGTCCGAAAGCCCTCGAAAAATTCAGCGTCTTGCTTTCAACAATATCCGTAAGTTTTTAATGATTAATTTTTAAGTGTTTAAACTAATGTTTAAAAAATTCATATTCTAGAACCACAATCAAAATGCAATTGTCTGGCGAACTTGGAGAGAAAATTAGATCTTCTCATCGATAAAGTTGAAAAATTGGAAGGAAAGTATTAATTTTATTTATATTGTATTCACATATACTAATTAAAATGTTTATTATTTTTAGTGGAACACAATATAACCCACGACCAAATTCAAATAGTTGTGGAAGCGCTAGCCGAGCAGAAAACGGATATCGGATTACTTCAGCGAGGTCACATAAATGTGAATGAACTGCGAAGCCAGTTTTCAATTAAAAACGGAGAGGAGCTCAATATTCTTAATTCTAAAATAAACGAGAACAACAAAAATAACTATGTAAGTATCGTCAGAAAGCTGCCTTGAATTATTAATAAAAGAAAATTTATTTCAGGTGTCAATTATAAGGCATTTGTTGCAGCCTGGTGGAGTTGCTAAAAACTTAAAAAATATTTTAAGCGATTCTTTGATGATGGATTATAACGTCGATGGAGTGCAGGGGAAATCCTCATTAAAAACAGCGCAAAATGTATTTTCTGTACTACTTGGTAAGAATTTAAGAACAATATTGGTTTTAATTTTAATAATGATTTTTTTATAATATTAGATGCAATTACTGCTGATGGAGGCAATGGAACCGCAGACAGCCAACTTCGCCGGGCAATTCAATTGCAAAAAAAAGCAATTTAAAAAAAAATATGCCTCAAGCAACAACAACAACACATAATTTTTTCACACATAACACATAAGTATTTTTAAGCCAAATGAAATGAAATGGAAATAATTTTATAAATTTTGAAACATGAATTAAACGTATTTCTATTATATTAAATAATTTTATAAATTTTGAAACATGAATTAAATGTATTTATATTATATTAAATAATTTTATATATAATAAAAAACAAAAATTTATAAGAAAAAAAATCTTTTTCTGGGTATGTAAATCGCTGTCCCTTGGCAGATACCCAAGTGGCTATACTGTATAGAGTACCCAATTCCGTACCTAAATCGATGTCCCTTAGTAGTATGTATTTGGGTACTCCTTTTAAGTACCCCAATTCGATACTCATTGGTATACGAAGAGGTGACGATTGTACACCGCCTATGACATGCCTTAGTTAAATTCGCCTCTGAAATACATGTCTTATGCGCTAAAATCATATCAATGTATTGGGGTGCCGACCACTGTTTTAAAGCTATCGTCTTGAAACTTTGCACACACCCCTCTTTCTTTTGCACGCAGTATATAAGTCGAAACGGCCGGGATCGGCCGACTATATCCTATAGCTGCCATATAACTGATTGATCGGAAATGGTATAACTTTGGTGTTTTTAGAGTTAGAGCGTTCAAATTTGACACGAGAGCTATTTTTTGGAAAATTTGGACAATTCGAAGCTGATTGCAATATTTTTAGATGGATTTTTTTATTTTTGGCCTATGGACGCAACCACTGTGTAATGGGGTCCTAGAGGATTATTGACCTCCAAATCGTCCACATATAAAATAAATGGGATTATTAATTTGTTTGAATTTTTTTCAGCTAATTAATTTTTTTTCAAAGGTTTCCGCTAACAAAATTTGTTAAATTATCTTGCTCTTCCAAAAACTTTAGCGTTTGAACGAAACTGGAAAATACGTTTGGTAACACAAAAAACTTTTTTAATAGAAAATTCAAGGGAAAGATTGGACCTTTAGATTTTTTTGAGGCCAAACCAATCTGATTTGATTTTCTAATGGTTGAAATAGTGTCGTCGACGCAAATTATTTTAGGATCTTTATATAAATGAAGGAGTTCAGTTTAAGCAGTTTTTAATTTAGTTTTTAATTTAGTTTAGTAGTTATTCCTGTTCCTTAAACAAACTGCCACGCTACTTAAAACGTTGGAAAAATCGTAATAAATTTCTGAAACATATACAAATATGCATATACATATATATCTAAACTAAAAGGACTACAACCAATACAACAAATCAATGGTTAAAGTGTTTGTTTCCTTTCATAACTCTCTTCAGTTCTAACTTTCAAATAAGATTGTAACTCTCCAACGCACAGTGGTCCGGCTTGTATGAAGAGAGCGGCCAAAAATACTTCTAGTTGAGGTAGAGACTTGAAACGTGGCACAAAATATTTTAATTTTTATTCTAAAATAATATGTTAAAATCAGCCAGATAGGACACCTATTTCATATAACTGCTTGATCGGAAATGTTATAACTTTGGTGTTTTTAGAGTTAGAAGTTAGTTCAAATTTTATATAAGAGCCATTTTTAGCAAAATAACACGACCCACCAAATTTCATAAGGATCGGCCGACTATATCCTATAGCTGCCATATAACTGAACAATCGGAAATGACCCAACTTTCGTATTTTTAAAGATAGAAAGCTGGAACTTAGTATAGATTCTATTTTTGGTCAGTTAATCCGACAAATTTCAAAACGATCGGCTGACTATATCTTATAGCTGCCATATAACTTGCCACACAACTACAATGCAAAACATCTGCATCGACCCACAGTGGTCGATTTGGCCTCGCTAGCGGCATTTAATTATGATTTTCAAATTTAAATAAACGTTAATTTAAGTTTACCTATCGATAGTATACACCTTGATTAGATGCTAATTGATGTTTTCTAAGCTCATCAATAAGCTGATGATCAGCTGTGAACTGTCAAAGTCAACATATGTTTCAAGAGTTGATATTTAAAATTTTGGCGCCCTTTTAATTATTGGTTGCATATTTGAATAAATAGTGCAATTTACTATTATTCTAGTGCAAGTTTGGTTTTTAACAACTATTAAGGTATGTGCTACATAGAAAATCTGTGCTTGTGACGTGTCAGTATATGCGTTACTTATAAATTGTAGTGGATTTGGAGTGTATTAATAATGTGCGGAACAGAGCGTGCACCAGTCTTTCGTGAAGTAGAACTTAACAAATTCACCGGCATTCACTCTGGTTGCAATTGTTTGTTAAAGTGTGAATTATTATCGGTCCGAAATGTCAAAAATGAAGTGCGTAGTCCTGCGTATCTACAAGTTATTTTACTTTTTAGGAAGAATGTCAGTGTCGTAGCGCGCACTTATCCTAGTATGGCACGGCGAAGCGATCCCCACTAAAAGGTTCTTCGTAATGGAAAGCTTTGCATTAGGAGAAGTTTGTAAGAACAATGATTGCAACGAAAAGGAGCTTTCAGAAATTGCGAGAAAGCTCCGCAATTTCAATAGTAGGCTTGTCCAGAAGTGGAAGAAATGCTATAGAAGTAAGGCAGCTTTTGAAAATAGTAACAAAGAATGGCTAGACACGCCTCTGGTGTTGATGGAAAGCTCATCATTTAGAAATGTTGGACGCCCAGAGAAAACTATTTCAGAGTGTTGCAGAAAAACTCAGATGAACAAACTATCATGCATTTCGGAGAAAGTCTCGACGGATGCATTGATGTTGGCTGCAAGTAGCAGCCTATATAAGGACGGAAGGCGCAATACATCAATAATTGTGACGAAGCTGAATGCTTACCGAACGAGGAGCTTACCGAGGAAATTATAAAAACTATAAATAAGCCACGGAGCATGCCTTTTCAATTTTCAGACGAAAAAGCGCTGGCGCTATTTATAGATGTTGGACATACCAAGTACACATGAAATATATCAAAAAGAGCAGCAAAAGGCCAAAACGCCAATATTTATCCGTGCTACGACAAATTACTCTCCGCGAAGAAAAAATGCTATCCAAGTGACATCACAGTCACGGACTATTATGCTGAAGTGCCTCTGCAAAGTTTGGTGAACCATACTATAAAAAGGATCATGGATGCAAGCCCACAAACTTATCAGATTGATAATAACAATATGATTAATTTACCAGCGGTTTACAAATGGGGTTGTAATGGCAGCAGCGGTCATTCAACTTATAGACAACCGTTTAATGATTGCGAAGGTAATATTGCGAACCAATATTTATTTGCAATTTGTATTGTACCATTGCAAGTGCAGAAAGGAAATTTAGTCCTATGGAAAAACAATCGACCTTCTTCTACGCGGTATTGTCGTCCAATCAAAATAATTTGCGAGAAAGAAACAACGGAGTTGACTCGAAATATTTTACCAACTTGTAATAGATCCTTTACAATTCATCACCAATTCCATATGACCATGATTGAAGGAAAAACTTTTAGCGTCATTTCGGAAAGCTCTTCGCAATCATGCGGAATCTGTAGCGCAACACCAAAAAAAAATGAACGACTTAAAATTGATAAAAACGTTTTCAAAAAATACCAACCTTTTTGAATATGGGGTATCAAGTCTCCACGCATGGATTAGATTTTTTGAATGGGTTTTGCACATTTCATACAGAATGCCTATAAAAAAATGGCAAGTTCGAGGTGCTGATAAGGATATTGTTGAGCAAAATAAGAGAAGTATACAACAGAAGCTGAGAGATGAATTGTGTTTATTGGTGGACATACCAATCGCCGGTACTGGAAGTACAAACAATGGTAATACTGCACGTAGATTTTTTCAGCAACCAAATTTAGCTGCGCGCATAACAGGAGTACACGACATTTTAATATTCCGATTTAGCGTTTTCCTGCGAGCATTGGCCTGTGGGCATTATTTAAACTCGGATGCATTCGGATCGTACGCTATGGAAACTGCAGAAATTTTTTTAAATGAATACCCCTGGTTTTACATGCCATCGTCGTTCACAGAATCTTAATTCATGGAGCAGACATCATAAACCAGTGGTGGGCACGAAATCTAACGGTCGGAGCCGCAGCTTGCCAAACAACAAATTACAACAACAACCACCACCCTCGCGATGGTTGTCGTCGCGTTGTGCGCAAACGGACCCTTAATAATTGTTGTTGCAAACTCGGGACCGCGGGGTCGGGCCCGCTACCTGCTTCAAAATTTGTGTAGCATTGTTTTTGTAAATCTTCACGGCTCACTGACCGCGCGACTCGATCGTCTGGCCAGATTTGCTGGCGCCAAAAATTACGAATAACGGGGGGAGCCTTGAGAGCCCGAGGAGCCATAGGCTTGCTCACCCCTGTCATAAACAGTTTCTGTCTTCCAATTGGTATGATGTCAGAGAAAGCGCTTGAAGCAAGGAATAAAGATGATCGAAACATACGCGAGAATAATACAAGGAAAAATTCAAGAAAAAACACAATGGAGGACATAATGAATACCCTTTTTGTTTCGTCTGATCCTCTAATATCTTCAATGTCCAATGGCTTTTCAATGTCGTCATCGAAAAATATTATTATGAACAAAGAAGTTAAGAGCTTGCTTTCAGCAGAAAATCTTGACACCGATTTGTCTGACTCTGAAAGTCAAGATTCAGAATAATCAGTTTTTTTTTAAATTTTTATATATAATGTATATGTTTTTTATTTCCTTTTTGTATAATATAAGTTATAATTCTATTTCTTACTCTTTTTCTTAAGAATACAAAAAATGTAATAAAAGTCTTTTTTTATTCAATTCAATTCAATAATTTTGCTTTATTTTCCAATATCATTTTCAATTTTGTTTAAAGCTAACAAATTTTTACTTAAAGTTTAGACCTATTAACTATCTTTACAACTATAATATTCTATATTTTGTTTATTTAATATTTATTTGTTCATTTTTATTTACATTTAATAACCCAAGAAAATGGTAAAACTTGGCTCAATGGGCTTAAAGAATAAAGATAAAACTAAGACTGGTCCTTCGTGGTTACTAGCGTAATACTAGGAAGGGAAGGACCTGTCAGCACGCGGATGTGCGATATAGGATTTGCGAATGTTGAATTTGTTTGTTGAATGAGAGATGAATGCATCGATCATTTTAATATCTGCTTTTAAGTGTAGACGGTTGGTCGCATAGAAAAAAGGTAAATTATAGATCATTTTTAAGATTTTATTTTGAGCAAGTTGTAATTTATTTATATGGGTCTTGGCACTACAGCCCCAGATTTCAGATCCATAAAGCATTATGGGTAAAAATATTTGTTTGTATATTGTCAGCTTATTGTGAATTGACAGATTTGATCTGCGATTTATAAAAGGGTACAATATTCGGATGGTCCTATTTATTTTGTCAATGGTATGACTTATGTGGCCATTGAAAATAAGTTTTTTGTCAAAATTAATGCCAAGATACTTTATGGAGTTTTCCCATTTAATGTCAGTGTTATTTAGTTTAAGTTCACTATTTGGCAGAAAACACAGTTTCCGTTTTTTGGTGGAGAAAATGGACTTCGTTTTTGAGGCATTTATTTTAATTTTCCATTTATAAAAATAAGAAGATATTGCATCTAAGGACATTTGGAGCTCGTTTTCTATCGAATTATAAGTAGTGCCAGAGCTAAATAGGGCTGTGTCGTCTGCAAATATAAGTGTATGACATCTTTGAAATAGGGGGATGTCATAGGTGTAAATGTTGTAAAGAACTGGTCCGAGCACAGAGCCCTGTGGGACACCTGCTTTGATTAGTTTTTTTTTCGAATTGGTACCATCAAGACTGACGTAAAAGTACCTATCTGAGAGAAAACTTTGGATGATCTTTGTTAACCCTAGACGGTCATGCTTCGTCGATTCGACGACGCATGGTCACATTTGTTCGATTATTCCAGTATTTTTTTGATTCTTTTTCCTCGTTTTTCGTACAGCTGTTGTCGATGCTTAGACGCAGCTGTGTGCAAACGGTCAAATCCGTCGGTCGCATGTAAGTATCATTTCTGAGAATTAGCGTCGTCGAAACGACGAAGCATGTCTTTAGTGTGACTTTTTGGTAATATTGCATATATTTTTCTGCAGAAAATTGGCCTAGAAAATGAATAGAGGCAATGGTTTAGACGAGATTGCGATTGCAAACCTTCTTGAAGAGGACGAATCCGATGTGGATATTGAAGATTCTGGTGAAGATCATCCAATTTTGGGCGAATTAGTTGAGGAACCAAGTTCTTCAGAAGACTCTTCAGATGACGAAAACACACCATTAAATGTGTTGTTTAATAAGTCCAGTATTATTACTTTTTCTAAAACTGGTCTTCGCGGAAAGGATCGTCATAAGTGGGCAACTCAAAAGTCAAAATCCCATAAATACGGGCAATCCATTATCCATCAACGTCGCGGACCGACAAGAAACTGTAAAAGCTTGAAGGATCCACTGGATATATTTCAGCACTTTATAACGCCGGAAATAGTGGAAGAAATAGTTATGTGGACAAACGCTGAAATTCAACATAGGCAGCACGACGGCAACGACATTTTGCAAACAAAATCAACATCCTCTACAGAAATTTATGCTGTTATTGGTATTCTAACACTCACAGCTGCTATGAAAGATAATCACCTTACCTGTGATGAGTTGTTTAATACAGCATCCTGCGGTTCAAAATACCTTTCAACTATGACAAAATCAAGGTTCAAATTTTTGATGTCTTGCTTACGATTTGATGACAAATCTATTAGGATTCAGCTTATCCACGACAAGTTTGCCCCTATCAGAAAAGTTTGGGAAATGTTTATTCAAAAGTGTCGTGATAATTATACTCCTGGTCCATATCTCACCATTGACGAGCAGCTATTAGCTTTTAGAGGTCGATGTGGATTTAAAATGTACATTCCGAATAAGCCAGCCAAATACGGCTTAAAACTTGTAATGATGTGCGACAGTGGAACTAAATATATGGTTGATGCCAAACCTTACTTAGGTAAAGGATCGACCGATTCCAATGCTCCGATAGCTGAAAGCTATGTTAAAGATTTAACTAAAACTATACATGGTACAAACCGCAATGTAACAATGGATAATTGGTTTACATCAGTTGCATTAGCCAAATCTTTACTGAAGAGCCCATATAAATTAACACTTGTAGGAACCCTACGCTCAAATAAAAGAGAGATACCACCAGAGTTGAAAAACGACAAAGGGCGCAAAGTCGGTACTTCAATGTTAGTTTACGATAATGAACTGACTTTATTGTCTTATAAGCCGAAACCACATAAAGTCATTTTCTTGTTGTCGTCATGTAATGAAAATGGAACTATAAATGACGACACTAAAAAGCCCCATATGGTCGAGTTCTACAATTCCACTAAGGGGGGTGTAGACACCTTTGACCAAATGTGTAGCGTCATGAGCTGCGCTCGAAAAACCAACCGCTGGCCAATGGCCACCTTTTTTGGAATGTTAAATATGGCTTTTATTAACAGTTTTGTTATTTATTCCCATAACATGTTAGAGTCGGGTAGTAAACCACTAAGCCGTAGAAATTATATGAAAAGCCTACACTCAAGCCTCATTCAAAAACAGTTAATGAATAGGCTAAGCCGAGTTACATTGCCCAATTTAGCTCGGGAAAATATCTCAAGCGGCTTAATTGATAAAAATGAAAACAATAATGAAAACCAATCTAATTTAAATGCAAAAAGAAAGATCTGCGCTTTTTGTCCTTCCGCAAAACGTCGTATGACCAAAACCATTTGTTCGAAATGCCAAAAAAGCCTTTGTGGAGAACACAAATTTGATCTGTGTGCCTCTTGTGTAAAAAAATAATTTGCAACATCTTGATTCACATTTTTGTTTAGTTTTAAGCCTTAATATTAAGATTCGACTGAAGTAAAGAAACTACTTGTGATTTTTGTTATCTAATTTGGCCAAAGAAACAAGGCCCAAAAAAAAAAAAACATGAAAAAAGGTTGTTTATTATTTTTTAGTTTTTAAGTGTATTATTAATGTAAAAATGAATTGTTATTTCTTATTTTGAACTGATAACGTTATGAATAAAACGCAATAAAAAAATTTTTTACAATATTGTTTGTTTTTTATCAATTATACTTATTTTAAAATTGGCGTCGTCGATTCGACGAAGCATAACCTTAACGTAGGAAAAATAAGCATGACCGTCTAGGGTTAAATATATTGGGCTGTTACAAGTGATAAGCTTATGGATTAGACCATTGTGCCAAACAGTATCAAAAGCAGCTTCTATGTCAAGCGTTACCATGCCAACTGACTCTTTTCGTGCAAAACTTTCCTTTATAGAGTTAGTGATTTGATCAAGTGGGTGAATACAGTTCAGAAAAGCACGAAAGCCATATTGGGCTGGGGGTAAAATGTTATTTTCTTCCACATGCAGATTGAGCCTAGATCTAATTAATCTTTCAAAAATTTTTGAAAAACCACATAGCAAACTTATCGGACGGTAATTGTTTGGACAATCCGGGGGCTTCCTGGCTTAGGAATTGGAATAATTCTAGCAATTTTCCAATTTTTGGGGAAATAACCAATTTGAAGACATTTATTCATGATTAGAGCAAGAAAGTCTATCGCATTTTTTGGTAAGTTTTTTAGACAAATGTTTGGAATTTCATCAATGCCAGGTGATTTGTTATTTTTTAGTGACTTTATTATGACGTCAATATCCTTAGAAGTGATTTCAGGTGTGAATGTTAGGTCATTCAAATTGTTAAATTCGCTTAAAGAGTTTTGGACTTCAGTTGAGGTATTATAGTCAGAGAAACTGTCAGTAATGTGATGTTTTGATTCAAAAACTTCTGCTAAGATATCTGCTTTTCCTGCTCTTGTAGTAAACACTATATTATTGTGAAGGAAACTTGGGATAAACTGTTTTTTGTTCTTAATAATTTTAGTAAGCTTCCAAAATGGTCTGGAATTCTTGTCCAATTTAGACAGTTTAAGATTCCATTTTTCATTGTTAAGCTCAAATAGTTTCTGGCTAATCATGTGGTTCAAATAGTTTACCCTAGCCTTAAATATGGATTGTCTGGTTCTAATCCATTTTCTTTGATTCGTGTTTCTATCACTGATTATATTTTTTATCCATCGTGGAATTTTCAAAACTATGGGCCTAATAGGCACTTCCGGTACACACTGCTTTATTGAATTATGTATGTCAGCTTGAAGAATATTGACCATTAAATCTATTACTTCTTGCTCCGCTTCAAAATCCGAAAGAGCTTCGAGATTGGCTAAGGTATGTAGCAACATTGAGGATATGCTTAAATTTTTTCCAGTTTGCTTTGGAGTATTGCAAGTGTGTAACATTTTTGCAATGAAGTCCTTTAGTAAACTTACAAAGTACTGGTAAATGGTCCGATGAGAGATCAGTATGTACAATTGGCTCGGAGAAATTTATCGGTGAATTTGTAAGGAAAATGTCAAGAGTTGAAGGCTTGCTACTAAAGTTAGCTGGTATATAGGTTGGATTTTTGGAGTATAAAAGCGAGAATTTTCCTGTTGACAAAAGCTCATGAAGGCAATTTCCAAACGAGTTAGCTCTGGCACAATTCCATAAACGATTTCTGCAGTTCAAGTCACCACCCAATATGTAATGGCCATCAATTTGTGAAAATTTTACTAGGTCGGCCCTGAACATAGTTTTTATGTGTTTATTTGTTATAGGAAAGTTGCATGGATTGTTTAGGCATTTAGCTGAAGCACCAGGAAAATAGGCTGAATATATTTTGAGAGAATTGTTGGAGTCAATGTTTATCTTTATAGCAATGTTTTCTATAAGATGGGTCTTTCTACTATTGATTTGTTCATGCTGAATACTGTTCTCTACTATAATCGCAACATCTCCACCTTTTGTGGTACCACGATCATTTCGGTAAACTTTATAATTTGGTATAGACAGTTTAATTTTATCCGTTAGCCATGTTTCGCTAACAAGACAAACATGGATTTGGTTTTTAGTGAGGAAGTTAACTAACTCAAGACGTTTACTACTGACGGCACGAGCGTTCCATGCCATGATATTAATATGAGTGAGTGATTTACTTATTGGAGTACACATATTTGATAGCAAGTTGAGTTATTATATTGAACTGCTCGCTTTTTGAGGTACAGGCAGTACCTCAGTTTATTTATGAGCTCAGTCGTAAGAGCTGTGATTTCGTCGATGGTAAAAAGGTCGGGAGAACTCGGTGGATTTGAGTCGTTGTTTACGACTGCATTTCTGTAGCTCTGGTATGAAACTTGAGGAAGATTGGGCGGCCGAATCGGAGTTGAGTGCTGTCTTGGTACGGCTGATACGAGCATATTTCGGTTTGCTCCACGAACTGTTTGGTTCTCGTACCTCGGTTTGATGAAACGATTACCGCTGGACGATCGTCGTTGGAGAAGCGATTGATAAGAAAGTCGGCAAGGGCACTGAGGGTCGGAGGAGGGGTGATTCCCTTTGCAGTTTGCGCATTTTAGTTTGGTGCTGTCAGGACACTCAATGGTCTTGTGTGGGCCGGCACAGTGGGCGCAAGAGGTCTTTACAGCGCAATGCATGGATCCATGTCCATAAAGCTGGCAATTGTAGCATTGTGTCAGTTTGCTGCTTGGTTTTGATTTGTACTCCCATCGTACTTTGGTATGGTTTATATATATGTAGTCTTTGCGTAGCTGGTGCAGAGTGATGCTTTCATTAGCGAAATAGACTACATAGAGCAATAGCTTATTGTCATTTTTTGTTGTTTTTTCAATTGTTTTAACCTCAATGCATTTCAGGCCCATGTTATTAAGCAAAGTTTTGACGTCAGCATTGGGTAGTTTGTCAAGACCAGAAAGTACCGCCTTGTAAGGTTTGGTCTTTTTGCAGTCGTACGAATAGAATTCGAATTTGAGATCACGCAGTTGAGTACAAATTTTATTGTAGTTTTCTTCACCTGTGGTGAAAATTTTGATACCAATAGATATGTTTTTGATATAGTAGTCACTTATTTTAATGCGGATGAGAACATCATGTAGGAACTTGGCAGTCTGTTTAAGGACAGTAATAGGTGGCATTTTAGTAGCCTCTTTTGGGACGACTTCAGGGTCCTCTTCGACGTCATCAATGTTGTTGTTGTCCTCAATAGTTTGAAGCGGACGATAGTAATTTGTGAACTCGTCACGAAGAGCTTTGTTCACAGTAATATTTTTCGTTTGACGTGGCATTTTGTTAATAGCGGCTGATGCTACAGCATCGCCAGTAATTGTCTTTTGACGTTTTATGTTTATGATAATATGCACTTTCAATCGACAAAACTTTTAGCTCTTTATTTAGATAGCACGATGTGCTGATCGTAATAACGAAAGATAACAAACGAGATCAACGTGTGCAAGACAACCGTACACTCGGAGTGTAAGTCAGAGACTGAAGTCTTTTTTTTTTAAATATAAAAAAAAAACACTAAATTTCATTTTTGTCCACATAATGCAAAATTGAGTAACAAACCGAAAATAAAAAATTGAAGATATCTCTTTTATTTCAGAAGTTATTAATTTAATGCCGTTAGCGAGACCGAATCGACCACTGTGCTCCACCCCCAAAGCCGACGAGCAAGAGCCGGATACTATAGCGTGCCCCGCGAAGTCAGATCTGTGTTCAATACTGGGCAACATAAGGTTGCACGTAACAACACCGTATTATCACTTGCATGATATTTATCTATAAAATTCTTAAATGCCGGAAGACAATTGTCCTTGTAAATTTGGGCATTGACAGCCAGTCCTTCCTTAAAAAAGACAGGTTCGCTAATTCCACGATCGCTTTTGGCGAACCACAGTAAAACCTTCTTAGGAAACTTTGTTTTTGTAATCTGGGTTATATTTTCAGGTGGTTGAGTACCAGGAAGCTTAAAGTAATGTTTTTGAGTCAATTCATGACCCTCCACTGTGAAATACGTCTCATCATCCATTATGAAAACTTTCGAGCTGCTTGCAGAAAACAAATTTCTAGAGAGCGCACGCAGCCGAACTTTTTTTGTCTCTCTCTGTTCTTCTGTGACTTTAGGAACGGTTTTTTTGCAACATTTGATCACTCCCATGTCTTTTACATACTTTTTAATAGTTTTGTCGCTCACATTGTATTTTTTAGCAAGCGCACGATACGATTTGGCTGAGTGACCCAAAATTTCAGCCTTTAATTTGTTTCTTACGTGAGACTGCTGTAATGGATTTCCCATTCTGAATATCCGAAATTACTTTATAAATAAAAGTTTTCTTAAATCCCATTGCAGAAAAGTGATGGAAAATTTCATTTTTCGGCTGAGATGGGTTATTTTCGCAATATGTGCAAATCAATTTTCGACGTTCTGCTGTGTTTAGAGACATCACCGCAACTACGCATTAACTAGAAAGCTCATTTTTATTGCTGTGCTGGCTGGAATAGTACCGTTATGTATTGCATTTTTTGTTTTGCTCTGTCAGATATTGGAATTTTTTGCGAGTGCGTTCAATTTTGTTCGTATTTCATTCCGCATACCTTATGCGTGTATGTCAGAAAATGTCGTTGACCTTAGGAAAGAACAGATGAAAAGTAAATTAAATTATTCAAGCAATTTCTATAGCCTAAAACTTTCCAAATTTTCCTTGATCCTGTTCCTTGAAATAAAAACTCAGCTCCAGCCACAAAAGATTAGTCGCTTCTCCTGGTGATGCCCTCAGCAGATCCTGATGCAATTTAAGTTAGGCCAGGTGGTTGAATTTTTATTAGCCTTAGCCGGGTGGATGCAAGAAAATAACCTTAACCGGGTAGTGCAATAATTAACTTTTAAATTTTAATTTAGCTTAACCTTTTAACTTTTATTTAATTTTTTTTATTTTTTTTGGAATTTTTTTAATTCCAATTGGTGTGTTAACAAATGGCAGGGGTGTACCAATTTTAGTCGTTAGCAGGGACGTCACGGTATATAACGCGCAAAAGAGTTCATAGCAAGTTCAATAGAGTTCAATGGCTTTTATTAAATTTTTAATTTGCACACACACACACAAATACGGTCTACCAGGAATTTTTGGAGGTTGGAAAGTGCGGGTCGAAGAAAGCGGACGTGCCGCGCGGGCGCTCCCCAGTGACGCGCCCAAGCAGCGCAGAATCTGAAAAGGAGTGGGTAATGGGTGACCGGACAGCTGGGGACGGACTCACCTGCCGAGCGAACCATAACACTCCCTGGATAGGTCACTAGATGGCCTCCGTGAAGATTCGGATAGCCGCCAACCGCCGAGGTAAGAGGCGCGAAGAGAGCTTTCTCTTATAGGAACTCTCTTTGCGACACCTTTCTCCTGAGTTGTAGCAAACGTGGCTGCCCCCACCAGAATTGCGCAGGTCATGGCAGCTGATCGTAACCAGCTGGCGGGCAGTGTTGGGTAACGCCCTAACAGTGTCTGCCGGTAGAGGGCGCTAGACCCGGATCAAGGGCACCAGGGCTGCCGAACGTCGCAATGACGCGACTACAGGAGCCCGCTAGAGGTCGCCATACCTTTCAGGGCTGCTGCCTCAGGTCCTTTGACCAACATAAAGCGGAAGGGGCTAGAAAACTCTGGCCTGCCATGAGGTGACAAAGGTCATGGAGCTGACCAACTGCCAACCCCTCTGCTACGGCGGTTCACCCACAAAAGGGGCTCTGGCGACCGAGCAGGAGCGGTATAACTCCCATCGGTCCCGCCAGGAGGAAATTCCAGGCGCACCGATGGAAGGCAGTGCTGAAACCCCCAAACCACAGCATGCATTAGCCATGCTCTATCCACTTTCCCCATCCCCCCAACCCCCCTATCGAAGAAGGCTAGCGCTCAGCTGAGCCGGAGAAAAAACCCTCGCAGCGTCTGCCCCACATTGGGCGGCTGCGAGGTCTGCGTCTGTACCAAAGTGGTCGGCAGCTTAGACACCTGGCAGTAGGTATAAAATGCGCAACCCCCCCCAATTTTGGAATGTCGTCGAAAAACGAAATTACTCCAGGTGGCAGCCACAGAAGTGGAAATCCACCCGTGGGAGAGACCACGGCTAGGGCAAGGATTCTGGAGGCCCTAAACAATATCCCAATCATACCTGACAAGGCGGTGCCTCACTTGGCCGCCCTGGAAAGGAACACTACAAGTGCAGAAGAGCTAAAGAGTGCCAAAACTGGTGACCCGTTCAAAAAGAGCAACAAAATGCGGCGCTCGCCGCTATTCGCGCCACAGGCTGGCAGCTCAGCCGGCACTGGCAGCCCAGCAGCGGTAGAGAAGGAAACGCCACGATAGTGAACGAGCTGCTATCGTGGGTCACGGAAAAAAATAAGAGGCATATCTCCGCAATGCAAAGGAGCCTGATAACCAGATTGAAGGACATCCACTCCATTCTGGTCGGAAGTGTTCCAGAGGAGCATGCGCGACCGGCCATCATGCCATCGTGCGCCAGATGCGAGAGAGCCGGCATCGATACCGCGGAGAAGGAGCAGCAGACCCTTCCGACGGAGGTCTGGACCCAGGACCAGGCTGTGCAGACCGGCAGCATCCCGAACAGCACGGGCCCCAGGAGTGCACACCGGGACTCGGGGGCCCAAGCCAGCTGTTGCAAACCCGGCTGCCGACAAAGGAAGCGACGGCGAAGCAAGCAGGAGAACGTCTGAATGGACGAAGGCCAAGCCTAGAAATCCCGAGAGGAGACGAGCCAGACCCGACGCCATAGTGATCCAAGCAGCAGGCATGACGTACAGTCAGATCCTAAGCATGGTAACTCGCAGGGAGGACGGGAAGCTAGACGACCTTGGCCCTTGCGTCAAGAAAGTGAGGAAGACAGCCAAGGGCGGGCTGCTACTGGAATTGGCCAGGAAGAAGGAGAGCTCACCACAGGCCCTCAAAGGTTGCATCGAGGAGGTCCTAGGGAGCTAGGCGAGACGCAGACCGCTATCGTGGCTTTCCCCGCGAGCCTTGCCAAGGCCATCATTGCTGTGGGCAAGGTGAAGGTTGGGTGGTCAGTATGCCATATGAGGGAAAAGGAGGCCGTGGCCTTCACGTCTTACCAAGCGGAGCCAACGAAATGGCTGATACCCTGGCTGCTAAGCTGGAGGCAGCGTGCATGGCGTGCATGCAGCGGAGAAGCCGCTACCGCAGGAACCACGCTCCCGTTTACTGGTGGAGCGTCGAGATTGGCTCCATCCGAGCTGAGTGCATGAGAGCAAGGAGGCTCATGCAGCGCGCGAGAGGCATCGACGCCTTTGAGGAGCGGCTCCTAGCCTTCAAGGACCGGCGCAAAGCATTGAAGGTGGCCATCCGAGACAGCAAAAGGAAATGCTTCCTGAAGCTATGCGACTCGGCGGAGGAAAGTCCATGGGGCAACGCGTACCGGATAGTGGTGAAGAGGCTTCGCGCAGAAAACCAGTCCCCCACGGACCCGAACGTGCTAAGGACCATAGTGCAAGCACTGTTCCCAGCCGGCAACCAGGTCACCCAGCTTCCCACCCCCCCAGCAGACAATGAAGCGACTGAGGAGGTAACGGAAGAGGAAGTACTGGCCATAGGGAGAGGCCTGGCCCCGAACAAAGCACCCGGCCCGGACTCGGTTCCTAACCGAGCCCTGAAGTTGCCTCTAGCTCTGCAGCCGGGCAGCTTTGCGGAGCTCTACAATAAATGTATCCGCGAAGGCACTTTTCCCACCATGTGGAAGGTACAGAAGCTCCTGCTGCTCCTCAAACCAGGGAAACCAAAGGAGGAGGCGTCGTCCTATAGGCCAATCTGCCTGCTGGACACAACGGGCAAGGTCTTCGAGAGGGTGATCGCGGCGAGGCTCGAAGCTGCCATAGAGGAGGCGGGAGGGCTGTCTCCCAAGCAGTGTGGGTTCCGGAAGGGAAGGTCAACGGTGGATGCCATAGCAGAGGTGGTCGGCATTGCTCGCAACGCAATAGCGGGAACCAGGTGGAAAGGTGGCTCCAAGCAATACTGCCTGATAGTCACCCTGGACATCAGGAACGCCTTCAACACGGCGGACTGGAGCAAAACATTGGCAGCCCTAAGGCGGTTCAACGTTCCCAGTGCCATAATGAACGTCGTCAGTAGCTACATTAGCTGCAGAGTGCTACTGGTCGACACGGACATGGGCACGGAGTGCCGTTGGTGATAGTGTTGGTGATAGTGGCCAAGCACAGGGAGGAAGCGGAAAGAGCGGCGAACAAGGCTATCGAGACAATGGAGATGTGGCTCCAAAATTCCGGTCTAAGCCTAGCCCCGCAAAAGACCGAAGCGGTGCTGGTCAGCAGCCGCAAGGTGCTGGAAACGGCGACAATCCGGGTTGGTGGTATGGCCATAACCTCCCAGCGGGCCATAAAATACCTGGGCGTGATGATCGACGCCCGGCTCTCCTTCCGCGAGCACCTTGATTATATCCAGGGCAAGGCTGCAGCCACTACCAGGGGCCTTGCCAGGATCCTTCTAAACACCAGAGGCCCCAAGCAGAACAGGGGAAGGCTCCTCGTGAGCGTTGCCTCGGCGCAAATTTTGTATGCAGCACCCATCTGGGCTGAGGCGATGAATACGCCCAGCTACAGGAGAGGGGTAGATGCAGTCTACAGGCTGGGTGCTATAAGAGTCGCGTCCGGCTTCAGGACAGTCTCCGACGACGCCATTCTGGTCATTGCGGGGATGATCCCGCTGAAGGAGCGCGCTCGTGAGCTCAAGGAGCTTAAGGAAACCCGTGCTCGCAATGAGGGTGCCGGCGGCCCCCCCAATACAGCTGCAAAGGAGGACGCCAAGGAGAGGTCGCTCACAGCCTGGCAGGATTGCTGGGACGCGTCGACGAAGGGACGATGGACACACACCCTCATTCCTAACCTTAGAAGGTGGGTGCTGCGAAGCCACGGGCAGGTCGACTTTTACCTGACCCAGGTCTTGAGTGGACATGGCTGCTTCCGGCAATACCTGAAGCGTTTTGGCCACACGGAGGATGACTGGTGCCCGGAGTGCGGGAGTTCGATAATCGAGGACGCCAGGCACGTTGTCTTTGAGTGCCGCCGGTTTGCACGAGAGCGCCACCGACTGGAGACGACGGCGGGCCGATCAATCCACCCGGGAAACCTAGTGGAGGTAATGCTGGAGAACCAGATGCTCTGGGACGCAGTAGCAACTTTTGCTGCAGCTTTAATGCAGAGGCTCAGGAGCATCGAGCAGGAGAGGCGGTAGGGTGGAGAGTTGGGGCCTGTGGCGGGCGAAGCAATGCCTAGCGGTCGTCCCGCCCGCTCTCAAGCCCTCACTATCCATCATCCATGAACAACCACCTTTCCCCACACCCTTTCCCCTTTCGTGTTTTTGAAGATAGAAAGCTGGAACTTAGTACTGATTATATTTTTGGTCAGATAATCCGACCTACTTAATTTCATAAGGATCGACCAACTATATCCCATAGCTGCCATATAACTGAACGATCGGAAATGTTTTTGGTAGAAATACCAACTTTGGTATTTTTGAAGATAGAAGTTTGGGACTTTTTTTAGATTTTATATTATTATAAATTGGGTTATATTATTATATTTTCATAAGGATCGGCCAACTATATCCAATGTTTGCGATATATATTTGGTTTTAACTGCAAGGGTATATCAACATGGGCTCCGCCCGAAGTTAGTTTTCCTTTCTTGTTATACCCTTGCAGAGGGTATTATAATTTTGTCCAAAAGTGTGCAACGCAGTGAAGGAGACATCTCCGACCCTATAAAGTATATATATTCTTGATCAGGATCACCTCCTGAGTTGATATGAGCATGTCCGTCTGTCCGTCTGTCCGTCTGTCTGTCTGTCTGTTTCTACGCGAACTAGTCTCTCAGTTTTAAAGCTATCGACTTGAAACTTTGCACACACCCTTCTTTCCTTCGCACGCAGTATATAAGTCGGAACGACCGGGATCGGCCGACTATATCCTATAGCTGCCATATAACTGATTGATCGGAAATGGTATAACTTTGGTGTTTTTAGAGTTAGAGAGTTCAAATTTGACACAAGAGCTATTTTTAGCAAAACATTACGACATGCCAAATTTCATAAGGATCAGACGACTATATCCTATAGCTGCCATATAACTGAACGATCGGAAATGACCCAACTTTCGTGTTTTTGAAGATAGAAAGCTGGAATTTAATACAGATTCTATTTTTGGTCAGTTGACCCAACCTACCAAATTTCATTAGGATCGGCCGACTATATCCCATAGCTGCCATATAACTGAACGATCGGAAATGGTATTTGGTAGAAATATCAACTTTCGTATTTTTGAAGATAGAAGTTTGGGACTTTTTTTTAGATTTTGTATTGTAATAAATTGGATTATATTTTCCTATTTCCATAAGGATCGGCCAACTATATCCGATGTTTGCGATATATATCCGGTTTTAACTGCAAGGGTATATAAACTTCGGCTCCGCCCGAAGTTAGCTTTCCTTTCTTGTTTTTTCTTTGAATTTTCGGCCCGACACACGCAAATCAGACGGAGAAAAATCAGTAGTCTTTAGCGGGGATTAAATATCAAGCTTAGCATTAGTTTTAATATTTAATTTTTATTAGACGGCCGGTCGCCAAAATTAGGTCATAACACTTTGACTTTGTCATTTGATTAGACTCTTCGTTTTCACTTAACTGTTGCGTGCATATAACTGCAGTGCAGGTAATCCGTATGTATGTATGTGGGTCATAAAAAGTGCAGGTGCATCCAGGTACCCTACTCATGAAGTATTATGCCGTTTCGGCTAGAATAAATAATTTATCACAAATTAAAAATTAATAATTTATAGGAGCCTTTAGCTTTAATTATTTTAGAGAATATCTCAGCTCGAATTGGCGTTTTAATAAATTAGCAGGAGGTGTGCCAATTTTAGTCGATGGCAGGGAAGTCACTGTACACATATAAAACAGGGGTGGGTTTTTAATAATTTAATTGGCCGGGCAAATAAGCTGGCATATTGGCACAAATTAACATTTTTAGTTACTAATTATTCTTCAGCATGTTTAATTTAGCACATAAGCGGGTTTAGTTTTGTCTTTAGCTTTAATTTGCACATTTATCTGGATTTATCTGCACGCACACACACAGCTAGCGAGAGGGAAATAGCGGTCTTGATTGAAAAAATTAGCGGTCGTTGGCCGGAATTAGCAGATTTTTAAGGAAGAATCAGTCTTTAACAGCCGTGTTTTTAATAAAATATTAAATACAATTTTTTTTTTTTGTGTTTTAGTTGAATATAAATTTCAGCAAGGAATCAGGCCAGCATCAGAAATCGATTAAAAAGAAAAGAGAGTAGTATGTAATTGCCGAGGTCAGTTCCAATAAGGCTGTTAAGAGCCCCGTTTTATTGATTTAATTCCATTTCAGGTACCACGGCGACAAATCACAGGACAGGAGGGACGAGCAAAAAGTCATCAGTGGAGGCAACTAGGACAAGTTGGAGGTCCAAAATAGAAAGGCAACACCATCCAGATGCCATCTGGTAGCTGACCAGGCCATTTGCTGCCAGAACAAGAAAGCAAAGCTAACTTCGGGCGGAGCCGAAGTTGATATACCCTTGCAGCTAAAACCGGATATATATCGCAAACATCGGATATAGTTGGCCGATCCTAATGGGAATAGGAATATATATTCCAATTTATTACAATACAAAATCTAAAAAAAGTCCCAAACTTCTATCTTCAAAAATACGAAAGTTGATATTTCTACCAAATACCATTTCCGATCGTTCAGTTATATGGCAGCTATAGGATATAGTCGGCCGATCCTAATGAAATTTGGTAGGTCGGATCAACTGACCAAATATATAATCTGTACCAAGTTCCAGCTTTCTATCTTCAAAAACACGAAAGTTGGGTCATTTCCGATCAATCAGTTATATGGCAGCTATAGAATATAGTCGGCCGATCCTTATGAAATTTGGCATGTCGTAATGTTTTGCCAAAAATAGCTCTCATGTCAAATTTGACACTCTCTAACTCTAAAAACACCAAAGTTATACCATTTCCGATCAATCAGTTATATGGCAGCTATAGGATATAGTCGGCCGATCCGGGCCGTTCCGACTTATATACTGCGTGCAAAGGAAAGAAGGGTGTGTGCAAAGTTTCAAGACGATAGCTTTAAAACTGAGAGACTAGTTTGCGTAGAAACAGACAGACGGACAGACAGACGGACAGACAGACGGACAGACAGACGGACAGACAGACGGACAGACGGACATGCTCATATCAACTCAGGAGGTGATCCTGATCAAGAATATATATACTTTATAGGGTCTGAGATGTCTCCTTCACTGCGTTGCA
The DNA here is from genome assembly GCA_018153235.1 of Drosophila malerkotliana malerkotliana. Classification (NCBI taxonomy): domain Eukaryota; kingdom Metazoa; phylum Arthropoda; class Insecta; order Diptera; family Drosophilidae; genus Drosophila; species Drosophila malerkotliana. The sequence continues at coordinate 1,433,726 of JAECXV010000147.1, forward strand.
CACTTTTGACCAAAATTATAATACCCTCTGCAAGGGTATAACAAGTCCCAAGCTTCTATCTTCAAAAATACGAAAGTTGATATTTCTACCAAAAACCATTTCCGATCGTACAGTTATATGTCAGCTATAAGATATAGTCAACCGATCTTTATGAAATTTGGTAGATCGGATTAACTGACCAAAAATAGAATGTGTACCAAGTGCCAGCTGTCTATCATCAAAAACACGAAAGTTGGGTCATTTCCGATAGTTCAGTTATATGGCAGCTATAGGATATAGTCGGCCGATCCTTATGAAATTTGGCATGTCGTAATATTTTGCCAAAAATAGCTCTCATGTCAAAATTGAACTCTCTAACTTTAAAAACACCAAAGTTATACCATTTCCGATCAATCAGTTATATGGCAGCTATAGGATATAGTCGGCCGATCCCGGCCGTTCCGACTTATATACTGCGTGCAAAGGAAAGAAGAGTGTGTGCAAAGTTTCAAGACGATAGCTTTAAAACTGAGAGACTAGTTCGCGTAGAAACAGACAGACAGACAGACGGACAGACGGACAGACGGACATGCTCATATCAACTCAGGAGGTGATCCTGATCAAGAATATATATACTTTATAGGGTCGGAGATGTCTCCTTCACTGCGTTGCACACTTTTGGACAAAATTATAATACCCTCTGCAAGGGTGTAAAAATCCAGCGATGGAGCAGGATTAAGGGTTAGAGGTATACATGTTTCTGGTTGTATACATGTATACAGTTGTGATAGATGAAAAAATCGATTTTTTATTGCATATTCTTTAAGTATATACTGTTGAGAATACTCTCACAAAAATTCATAACGATCGGAGCATTAGAACCGAAGCTGTAGCTATTTATAGCGCACCACCTGCACATCAAACTTGAACAAACTTGAAACTTTAATCGCGATTATCTCAGAATCTTTTTTTTCAAAATTACCTTTGCGGTTGACACGATAACTAAAAAACCATTAATCCGATCAACACCAAATTTTGACCACTCATTTATTATGATAATAGCTTGTCCTTGAACGAAGGATTATCAATTTTTTTGAGAACTCCTTTTTTAGAGCATAAAAATCGAAAATCTTATTCCTTGAAAAAGTACATTTTTTGTTAAAACCGTCGCCATTTTTTTTTTAATCAAAATTTTTACAAATCCTTCGTTCACGGACTAGACAATACAATACTAACGAAATTTTTTTGAATTTTTGATTTCGGTTGAACCGTTCTCGGGATATGATGTCCACCGCAAGACACCAATGAAAAAAGACGATCTTGGAATTCGGCTATAATATTTTTATTATTTAATATTTTTATACCCTTGCAGAGGGTATTATAATTTTGGTCAAAAGTGTGCAACGCAGTGAAGGAGACATCTCCGACCCTATAAAGTATATATATTCTTGATCAGGATCACCTCCTGAGTTGATATGAGCATGTCCGTCTGTCCGTCTGTCCGTCGGTCCGTCTGTCCGTCTGTCCGTCGGTCCGTCTGTCCGTCTGTCTGTCTGTTTCTACGCTAACTAGTCTCTCAGTTTTAAAGCTATCGACTTGAAACTTTGCACACACCCTTCTTTCTTTTGCACGCAGTATAAAAGTCGGAACGGCTCGGATCGGCCGACTATATCCTATAGCTGCCATATAACTGATTGATCGGAAATGGTATAACTTCGGTGTTTTTAAAGTTAGAGAGTTCAAATTTTACATGAGCGTTATTTCTGGCAAAATAATACGACATGCTAAATTTCGTAAGGATCGGCCGACTATATCCTATAGCTGCCATATAACTGAACGATCGGAAATTACCCAACTTTCGTGTTTTTGAAGATAGAAAGCTGGAACTTGGTACAGATTATATTTTTGGTCAGTTAATCCGACCTACCAAATTTCATAACGATCGGCCGACTATATCTTATAGCTGCCATATAACTGAACGATCGGATATGGTTTTTGGTAGAAATACCAACTTTGGTATTTTTGAAGATAGAAGTTTGGGACTTGTTTTAAATTTTGTATTATAATAAATTGGGTTATATTATCATATTCTCATAAGGATCGGCCAACTATATCCGATGTTTGCGATATATATCCGGTTTTAACTGCAAGGGTATATCAACTTCGGCTCCGCCCGAAGTTAGTTTTCCTTTCTTGTTTTATGAAAAAATTGAAATAAGTACCCAGAAACATGTACTAAACAACGTCAGTAACACATTTTTAATAAATATGTTCTATGGTGTCAAACAAAATCGATAACATTTTATTTTTTTTGCGCGGTACAGCCCTTAATATATACAGGTTATATACAACACCTTAATAGATTTAAAACATCCAGATGGGCAAAGAACAAACAGGAGCAGGACAGTAGAGACAGTGAGTAAAGGTGCTTTAATCAGGTGAATTTGTCTATAAATAAATAATTAGTCCATAGAACTCGTCAGGTATAAATGTGAGGTTGGCATTTCTCGCTGTCACGGAGACTAATCACAGGACAGGAGGAACGAGTAAGGGGGCATCAATGGAGGTAACCAGGGCAAGTACAAGTTTATGATGCTGCGCCAGCAAGGACTCAATTCAAACAGTCGGCAAATACTTCCAAGAAGCAGTCAAACAGGAAAGTTCCAAAATGGTAGAGGTTAAGAGTGGTTTTGAATTTATTCCCTTTCCAAGTGCCAGGAGAGGGTCCAAGGAATTAGGTACATAAAAAATGGAAAGGTATCATAAATCTAATTAAAGATTTGGAGAATGAGTTATTTCAACCAGGATTGGTGTGCTAGGCCGGTGAGCTTCTAAATTATTCTCCTCATTGAAGTCTTCAGGGCCGCAGCCAGGGATGATGCACCTTCTAATAGCAGGAACTCGACTTAACTAAATTGGCAACATCAGCACGAGTGAGAGCGCCGCTAGTGTAAAGCATCCTTAGAGCGTTAATCATTTCTCCTTGAAATCTAAAGGGCAGGTGAGCTGAAGAGGGTGGCAGGACATATCTTGTGTGACTTGCCCTAATACGTGTCTTCTTTTTATACCCTTGCAGAGGGTATTATAATTTTGGTCAAAAGTGTGCAACGCAGTGAAGGAGACATCTCAGACCCTATAAAGTATATATATTCTTGATCAGGATCACCTCCTGAGTTGATATGAGCATGTCCGTCTGTCCGTCTGTCTGTCCGTCTGTCTGTCCGTCTGTCTGTTTCTACGCAAACTAGTCTCTCAGTTTTAAAGCTATCGTCTTGAAACTTTGCACACACCCTTCTTTCCTTTGCACGCAGTATATAAGTCGGAACGGCCCGGATCGGCCGACTATATCCTATAGCTGCCATATAACTGATTGATCGGAAATGGTATAACTTTGGTGTTTTTGAAGATAGAAAGCTGGAACTTGCAGATTATATATTTGGTCAGTTGATCCGACCTACCAAATTTCATTAGGATCGGCCGACTATATCCTATAGCTGCCATATAACTGAACGATCGGAAATGGTATTTGGTAGAAATATCAACTTTCGTATTTTTGAAGATAGAAGTTTGGGACTTTTTTTAGATTTTGTATTGTAATAAATTGGAATATATATTCCTATTCCCATTAGGATCGGCCAACTATATCCGATGTTTGCGATATATATCCGGTTTTAACTGCAAGGGTATATCAGCTTTGCTTTCTTGTTTCTAGTTTTTCTAGTCTAAAGGAGAGTCAAAAATCTCGATAGGGTTATGCAGTCTCTAAGCAGTGGCAGTCATTGTCAGCAAGTTATGTTTCTCCAATCTCAGCCGTTGCACTTTCTCTTCATACAGATGCAGGAGGGTTGGGAGGGTGAGTTTAGTCAATTGGTTGCCCTTATTAATCATCTTTTTGTTGCTGGGAAGATGATCCTTTATTAGCCTTACAAGCCTGATCCTTTATATACCTCAACCTAGATCTCTGGATTCTCCGTAATAAAACAGGATATGTGCCGAGTTCCTTGACTGCTGGGTTTTCATTGACTAATGCATTAGCAAACAAGAAAGAAAAGCGAACTTCGGTCGGAGCCGAAGTTTATTTACCCTTGCAGCTAAAACCGGATATATATCGCAAACATCTGATATAGTTGGCCGATCCTTATGAGAATATGATAATATAACCCAATTTATTATAATACAAAATTTAAAACAAGTCCCAAACTTCTATCTTTAGCAATACCAAAGTTGGTATTTCTACCAAAAACCATTTCCGATCGTTCAGTTATATGTCAGCTATAAGATATAGTCGGCCGATCATTATGAAATTTGGTAGGTCGGATTATTTTGTAGCTCTCATGTGAAACTTGAACTCTCTAACTTTAAAAACACTAAAGTTATACCATTTCCGATCAATCAGTTATATGGCAGCTATAGGATATAGTCGGCCGATCCGAGCCGTTCCGACTTATATACTGCGTGCAAAGGAAAGAAGGGTGTGTGCAAAGACAGACGGACAGACGGACCGACGGACAGACGGACATGCTCAACTCAGGAGGTGATCCTGATCATGAATATATATACTTTGTTGTGTCGGAGATGTCTTCTTCACTGCGTTGCACACTTTTGGACAAAATTATAGTACCCTCTGCAAGGGTATAAAAAGCGATTGCTGTGTTCTATGTAAAGTTCATCCAAGGTCTTTATATTCTTTAAGGGGCCGTCCATATATTGCGTGACGCGCCTGGGGGGGGAGGGGGTCCGGGTTAACATCGCGGTTTGTGGTCACGGGGGTCTAATCTCGTGTCATGGTTTGTCACGCAGGGGGGGAGGGGGTCAAAAAAGTCTGAAATTCGCGTCACGCAATATATGGACGGCCCCTATTAACAAAATGACATTATTTTTAGCATACATATCATATGCAAGACATGTATCATATGTCATATGCATGACATGAGCTTTACGTATAATCCGATTGGTGGCTGACTGAACCTTATTCACAGTGGTGTCAAAAGATAGTGATGCCCACACAGGCAGCGCGTACTGCCACAAAGGCATGATAAGCTGTTTGATTAGTGTTGACTTAGTGTCCCTGTTAAGTTGGCTATTGAGGCCAATAAGCCAGTTAAGCTTTTTGGCCCTGGCACGGGCCTTGATACAAAGGTGGGTCGTATGCGTTTTGAGTGTCAGGTTCTCATCCAGTGTGACCCCAAGATAATTGAAGAACTTATTGTTACGGATTTTCTCTTTACCAATATAGATATCACAATATTTCATGCTCACCGCCTTGTTTAGGGTGAAACATACCGTGGCGCATTTAGATGTATTAATTTTAAGTCCCCATTTATTAGCCAAAGCCAAAAAAGCGATGAGGTAGACTCTGAGACTTCCAGCAGCTGCTTGCGGGGTTTTGCCGCTGTACAGCACAGCCGAATCATCAGCGTATGTTGCCAATAAAAATTTATCCGGGTTATAATAGGCAGAACTATCTGGAATCATATCCGGAAGGGGCATGTCAGAAGTGAAAATCGGAAGTAAAGGAAACGTCCCAAGACACTGCCCTGGAAGGATGGGTCATGGATCGATTCTCCAGGCTTGTGTATCATGGAAATTTTCGCCTGTTTCCATTTAGATGGGAAATATCCCAGTGAAAATATTGAAAGAAAAAGGAGAGCTTTCTTAGGCAGTACCTTGATAAGCTTGTTTGTGATCCCGTCTTGGCCAGGAGACTTGGAAGTAGCAAGCCCAGCAATAATAGCTTTTAGTTCATCCAAACGGAAGAAGAAAGAATTGTTGGCGTTAGTAGGTGAGCTTGTCAATAAATTACTTAATTCATCTACTATAGGTTTTTTTCCGAATCCAAATTCATGACCTCAAAATTGGGAGAGAAAAGCTCCTCGAGGTGAGATGCAAATAGATCAGCTTTCTCCTGAGCAGTCCTTTTCCACCTTAATTCAGGTATCCGAGTTCCAGAGGCATCTACCCGAAATTTTAGTGGATGGCTAGTCGGAGCAACGCGCTTCAAATTCTTAGTGATCCTCCGGATTCTTGACATGATGTACCTGACGCTGGGATCCAAGCGGGCTAATTGGCGCTCAATATCTTTTTTTTAAGCTGGCTTGACGGCTTTGAATAGTCTATTTTTAATTTTACCAAGCTTTTTTTTATTTTCCAGTGTATGTTCGTTTCTCAGGTTTTTTTTACAGAAATCCGCCTGGTACAGCAGGATTCTGATGTGGAGGTCAATTTTTAAAGTCGGGAATTGCCATTTAGGACCAGAATGGAGAGCAGCATGTTGATTTAGAGCTTCACGGATCGTTTGGGTAAGAATGCCAATGGCATCATCAGCATCCGGGAAAGCCAAAGGAGCACACCCAATGGCTGCCTCAATAGCCCATTCATCGAGGAAATGCGGATGTGTTTGGGAGAAAAGCAAGAGTATATGCCAAAATCCAAGTTGGATGGGCTAGATTTCCGGCTATATGGGAAATAGGTAGTCGATCCTGTGGCAAGAACATTGTACCTGGCTCTCGAGTGAATGGCTTCAGAAATTAATTTGCCCCTGCGGCAGCCACCAGCACTGCCCCACATCTGGTCCTTGGCATTCCAATCGCCGGACAATATAAAGCGCAATGATCTGGATGGGCCGAGCGCATCAATACGCATCAATTTATAATAATCCAAAATATTAGATAACAGACAAAATAAATCACTTAAATACTTTAGTATTGTAGATGAAAAGTCAAAAACTTATGGCAACAGCGAAAGAAGCCACAGAAAGCCTGCGCAAGAAAAGGCAAGGGCAAATATTGTATCATTAACTCAAAGAGCAGCAGTCCTAGCGCAGGCAAATAATTCAACAATGTCTAGCGAAATACAAAAGGAGCTTGTTAAAACTAGGCAAGAAATTCAAAAGGAAAGGAAAAGCTTCAAGCGCAAGCAACAAATTGCAGAAGCTCAAAATAAATACAGGCAGAAATAAACAGAAATTGCGTTGCCTATTTGAGGAAATTCCTGAAGTCAAAAGTCTTTGTAGCCAACGATCTACAGCCGGCAGACCCCGTTTGAAGACGATCAACAGCTTCTCCATAAAACTATTTTGTAGATAGCCATGTTTGGAAGTGGAGCTGATGAAAGGAGGCGCACTAACCTAGTTAGAAGTGTGAAAACCTTGTCTGATTTCCATAAAGAGCTCAAAAAAGAAGCGTTTAACTTGTCGAGAAGCGCAAACTTTCTAAGACTATAGCCCAGAAGCTCTTCCTCGATTGGAGGAAAAAGTCACGTGAGAACGGTACCGGTAAAGCTTTGTCGAGCCCAAGCAGATTATCAAAAGCAGCATATAGACGGATATTTTGCTACAGCACCTATAAAATATTTTGAAAACGTTGCCTCTGTTCTCGGCCCTGCTCAAGTGTTTTTTTTTTTGTCACAAGACGACAAGACTAGGGTGCCAATTGGTTTGACTGCTGCAAATAAGCAAGCACCGCATAAGCATGCATCTTGAATACAAGGTAAAGCTGCCAGATCACGATTGGGTTGTTGCACCAAGGCATAAGCATAAGCAACGCATAAACTGATGGGTCCACAAAATTATAAGTCCACAAAAAAATAGGAGACCCGAAAGCTGTTGGTTATTCTGGCCCCACATTTATAAGCATAAGAAGTGGAAAACATTCTTCACTTCTCTCTCTTTCTCTTAAGCGAACGGTCGTGTTTTTTTGTGCGAACTGCGTTTGTGATAAATATTGGTAAACCGGTGTTTGCTTACTTGTGAATTGAATATATTGAGATTCTTAAGAATCTTAAGCTTAAACCGTATCGCTTCGCGAGTGCTGTGGTATATTTGGAGTCGAATTAATAATTTGTATAATTTTAATTCCAAGCATAGCTCAGCTCTGCTTCTTCCCCGTCTTATCTCTATTTTTGCATTTTTCTTTTGCTTTCTCAAAAGCTCCCGCTTCGGCTTCCTATTTGGCACAGTAGTTCAAGGTATAGTGTTTTTTAACTTTTTATACCCTTGCAGAGGGTATTATAATTTTGGTCAAAAGTGTGCAACGCAGTGGAGGAGACATCTCCGACCCTATAAAGTATATATATTCTTGATCAGGATCACCTCCTGAGTTGATATGAGCATGTCCGTCTGTCTGTCCGTCTGTCCGTCTGTCTGTTTCTACGCAAACTAGTCTCTCAGTTTTAAGGCTATCGACTTGAAACTTTGCACACACCCTTCCTTCCTTTGCACGCAGTATATAAGTCGGAACGGCCGGGATCGGCCGACTATATCCTATAGCTGCCATATAACTGAACGATCGGAAATGACCCAACTTTCGTGTTTTTGAAGATAGAAAGCTGGAATTTGCTACAGATTATATTTTTGGTCAGTTAATCCGACCTACGAAATTTCATTAGGATCGGCCGACTATATCTTATAGCTGCCATATAACTGAACGATCGGAAATGGTTTTTGGTAGAAATACAAACTTTGGTATGTTTGAAGATAGAAGTATGGGATTTTTTTAAGACTTTGTATTCTAATAAATTGGATTATATATTTATATTCCCATAAGGATCGGCCAACTATATCCGATGTTTGCGACCGGATATAGGTTTTAAACTTCGGCTCCGCCCGAAGTTAGCTTTCCTTTCTTGTTATACCCTTGCAGAGGGTATTATAATTTTGTCCAAAAGTGTGCAACGCAGTGAAGGAGACATCTCCGACCCTATAAAGTATATATATTCTTGATCAGGATCACCTCCTGAGTTGATATGAGCATGTCCGTCTGTCCGTCTGTCCGTCTGTCCGTCTGTCTGTCTGTCTGTTTCTACGCGAACTAGTCTCTCAGTTTTAAAGCTATCGACTTGAAACTTTGCACACACCCTTCTTTCCTTTGCACGCAGTATATAAGTCGGAACGACCGGGATCGGCCGACTATATCCTATAGCTGCCATATAACTGATTGATCGGAAATGGTATAACTTTGGTGTTTTTAGAGTTAGAGAGTTCAAATTTGACACAAGAGCTATTTTTAGCAAAACATTACGACATGCCAAATTTCATAAGGATCGGACGACTATATCCTATAGCTGCCATATAACTGAACGATCGGAAATGACCCAACTTTCGTGTTTTTGAAGATAGAAAGCTGGAATTTAATACAGATTCTATTTTTGGTCAGTTCACCCAACCTACCAAATTTCATTAGGATCGGCCGACTATATCCCATAGCTGCCATATAACTCAACGATCGGAAATGGTATTTGGTAGAAATATCAACTTTCGTATTTTTGAAGATAGAAGTTTGGGACTTTTTTTAGATTTTGTATTGTAATAAATTGGATTATATTTTCCTATTTCCATAAGGATCGGCCAACTATATCCGATGTTTGCGATATATATCCGGTTTTAACTGCAAGGGTATATAAACTTCGGCTCCGCCCGAAGTTAGCTTTCCTTTCTTGTTATATATTAATTTTGTTTTATTTATTAAAAAATATGAAATTTAAACTTGTCTGCGCTATGAAGTCTTGTAACAAGACAATTTTCTCATCCCAGCCCATCCATTGCTGGCTATGTGAAAACTTAGTACACGCCAAGTGTGCCGGGTTCACTGCCTCAGTTTCGGATGCCATTTCCCGTAGGTCTGGTATAAACTATTGTTGTGAAAATTCTCGTGCTGTCCAAGGCGAAAGAAGGTCGTTCATGAGACAGTCCAAAAATGGATTTAAAGAGTTGATCACTGGTTTTCGTAAAGTCAATGACCAACTCTGTGCGCTTGACACTCAGTTTAGCAGCCTTCAGCTACTAACGTAAGAAATCTGCTGTTTGTGATCAGCCGTCAATAACGCAGCCGCTCATATCTTTGGCCACCCCAAAGGCTAGAACTGAGAACAATTAGCCGTCCGAATTTCTCAAGGAAATGAGCAATTGTCTGAGCAAATGTCCTCTGTGGTATCCCTTCAAGTGATACCACAGGTCCTAGTAAATGGAACCCCCGTCAGAGTCACTCAAAAGGATATTCCAAAGCCCGGACCACCGGCACCGACTGATGCTGCAGTTCTCGTACCTGCGACACCAAACCCCTTACAGGTGATTCCTCCATCGAAACATAAATTTGTTTCTCGGCTTGCCCCTGATACTTCAGAGATTGATATCTCGTCTTATATCAAAGCCAAAACAAAAGCCGATATAAAGTTGGGGGACATAGCTAAATTTAAATATAATTATATACGGGGCACGTCTTCTTTCAAGATTCGTGTACCCGCTCTGATGTTCAAGACGATTTGTTCTTCCAAGAACATCAGCCTAGTTCCGTTAAGAAAAAAGTCATAAAACCAGTGGGAGTGAAACTTCCCCATATCGGAACCACTGACCAACCTTCCGCCTCTTCCTTGTTCACTAGCCCAAAAAACTAGTATCGTCACTAACACTTACCTAACAGAACACTACGGGGTTCCGTAGCAAACTCCCTTAACTATATTCTGATAGTTCTTCCTTTGCATCCCATATAATAGCCTTTACAGAAACTTGGTTAAAATCGGAGATCTTTACCTCCGAAGTTTTTCCTAGTAAGTACACCACTTTTAGAAGGGGTCGACCTCAGCAATGGGGGGTGGAGTCCTCATTACGGTATACACCACTCTTGCTTCTGAAGAGGTGAAATCACAAGAGTTTGGTGACATTGAATTTATTTGCATTAAAATTTTTTTTGTCCGAGAAATCTTTATACATTACATGTTCGTATATACCGCCTTCGTATGAACCGCCCACATATTGGCAGCATTTGTTCGCTATTCAATCCGTTTTTATACCCTTGCAGAGGGTATTATAATTTGGCGAGTGCAACGCAGTGAAGGAAAAATTTCATAAGGATTGGCCGACTATATCCTATAGCAGCCATATAACTGAACGATCGGAAATGACCTAACTTTCGTGTTTTTAAAGATAGAAAGCTGGAACCTATACAGATTATATTTTTGGTCAGTTTATCTGACCTACCAAATTTCATAAGGATAAGCCGACTATTTTCTATAGCTGCCATATAACTGAAAGATTGGAAATGGTTTTTGATAGAAATACCAACTTTGGTATGTTTGAAGATAGAAGTTTAGGACTTTTTTTTAGATTTTGTATTACTTGGATTATATATTATTTTGTAAACTGGATTATATATTCATATTCTCATAAGGATCGGCCAACTATATCCGATGTTTGGGATATATATCCAGTTTTAACTGCAAGGGTATATAAACTTCGGCTCCGCCCGAAATTAGCTTTCCTTTCTTGTTTTTTTTATTAAATCTTTAAAATAACGATGTCTGTATTTCGAAGCTTTCGATAATATCAAAGTTGATCAAATCTTGATAAAAACGTTTATCTATACAGTTTTTTAATACCTTTTCAATATATAAGTGGTCACAAATAGGGCTAATAGCCCTAAATTACACACATTAAATTTTATTGTCATGAAAAATTGAGGTTAGATTTAGATTTAAAACTTACCATGTTTAAAGACGTAAAATTTTTGCACTTCTGGTCTGTGTTGCCAAGGTCTCCAATTCCCTTATTCGGGTCATAACAGAATTTACGAATTCCGTTGTGCCCATTTTGAATTTTGTTTTAGTTATCTTCCAAAAATCATCCACTTCCTCTTGGCATTGTTTGGGAGTTTTGCTTGGATACGCTTTTTTATCCACAGCAAACAATTGCTGATAATAGACTCCAGTTGCTTGCATTATCACACGGTTTGCTTACTGGTGAAAATTTGCCTCTCAATACAGATTTACAGGTTAACTTAGGTTACTTGATTTGAAAAACGTGAATATCTCGCAATGCGCGAGAAAAGTTGTTTACCGCAATCGATTGATTGCGATGGGCGATACATCGAAACACTTTGCGCCTAATTCAAATGTAGACATCCTGCCGATGCGTGTTCGTTAATTCAACCAAAATTACAACAACCAAAATTAATATAATATTGATGACTATTTAAACAATTATTAAAAATTTTAACAATATATTTTTTTCAGTTTCATGTTACAAATTTATTATTTCCTCTCAGTGAAGCGTATGAAATAAACTTTATTTAAAGCTGCCTGTTAATAATAATATTTAACTACATATTAATATTAATAATAATAATATAAACTACATATTTCTTTTTTCTCAATGAGCTTCTTGAAAAACCGACTTTTTCATCCTATGTGTGCGTGTGATTTCGTTCATATGTGTCGTTTCATGCTCTTCCGTAAGGCAGTTTTGGACACCACTGATTTAAGGAATGCGAAGCGGCAAGATTCGAGATTAATTTCAATGGAATCGAAAGGAGTCTTTAATAAAATTTTGGAGTCGACAGGCGACGGCAGTGAATTTTCCCGGACACATACATAAGTGACACCTAGTTTTCGCTACACGATGAGAAAAACTTTTGCAAACTATATATGTATTCCAATTTTCTTTTAAATTTTGTTACAAATTTTTGCAAGTCATTATTCAAATAATCTGAGTTAATAATATATCGAAAATTTCCTAATATTTTATTTAAAATGTAGCTAAAACTTAATTATTTAATGTAAACCTTATAGTTAATTATTATTAACGTTAACCTAGTCCCTAATTTGACAAAATGAATCAAGTTTATAAGAAAAATAAACTTTCTTTGAGTATTTGGAACTTCAAGAAGGCTTAAGGCTCTCACAGTTCCGCCGCCGAACTTCAAATAGCCATGCTGGAACCAAAAGAAGTATTGGATAGGATTGAGATATGGGCCGAATCACCCCACGTCGGGTGGGTTAAGAATAAGGTATAATGAACATTTAATAACCCTACAACTGGTCCAAATCTTTCTCTCTCTTCTGAATTTCGAAAAGATCGGAAATTACCAAACTTTCGTGTTTTTGAAAAACGGACGCTGGAACCACAAACCATACAGCAGATAGACAACCCAATTCATACAACCAAAATGACCGCAAAAATTTATTTAAAACAAGAAAGAAGAGCTAACTTCGGGCGGAGCCGAAGTTTATATACCCTTGCAGTTAAAACCAGATATATATCGCAAACATCGGATATAGTTGGCCGATCCTTATGGGAATAGGAATATATAATCCAATTTATTACAATACAAAATCTAAAAAAAGTTCCAAACTTCTATCTTCAAAAATACGAAAGTTGATATTTCTACCAAATACCATTTCCGATCGTTCAGTTATATGGCAGCTATAGGATATAGTCAGCCGATCCTTACGAAATTTGGCATGTCGTATTATTTTGCCAAAAATAGCTCTCATGTCAAATTTGAACTCTCTAACTCTAAAACACCAGCTATAATAAATATGGCAGCTATAGGATATAGTTGGCCGATTCCGGTCGTTCCGACTTATATACTGCGTGCAAAAGAAAGAAGGGTGTGTGAAAAGTTTCAAGTCGATAGCGTTAAAACTGAGAGACTAGTTTGCGTAGAAACAGACAGACGGACAGACATGCTCATATCAACTCAGGAGGTGATCCTGATCAAGAATATATATACTTTTTGGGGCGGAGATGTCTCCTTCACTGCGTTGCACACTTTTGACCAAAATTATAATACACTCTGCAAGGGTATAACAAGAAAGGAAAGCTAACTTCGGGAGCCAAAGTGTATATACCCTTGCAGTTAAAACCGGATATATATCGCAATCATCGGATATAGTTGGCCGCTCCTTATGGCAATATGAATATATAATCCAATTTATTACAATACAAAATCTAAAAAAAGTCCCAAACTTCTATCTTCAAACATACCAAAGTTGGTATATCTACCAAAAACCATTTCCGATCGTTCAGTTATATGGCAGCCATAGGATTTAGTCGGCCGATCCTTATGAAATTTGGCAAGTCGTATTATTTTAAAGATAGAAAGCTGAAACTTAGTACAGATTCTATTTTTGATTAGTTGATGCAACCTACCAAATTTCATTAGAATCGGCCGACTATATCGGACTACGATCGGAAATGGTTTTTGGTAGAAATACCAACTTTGGTATTGTTAAAGATAGAAGTTTGGGACTTGTTTTAAATTTTGTATTATAATAAATTGGGTTATATTATCATATTCTAATAAGGATCGGCCAACTATATCCGATGTTTGCGATATATATCCGGTTTTAACTGCAAGGGTATATAAACTTCGGCTCCGCCCGAAGTTAGCTTTCCTTTCTTGTTTTTTTATACCCTTGCAGAGGGTATTATAATTTTGTCCAAAAGTGTGCAACGCAGTGAAGGAGGCATCTCCGACCCTATAAAGTATATATATTCTTGATCAGGATCACCTCCTGAGTTGATATGAGCATGTCCGTCTGTCCGTCGGTCCGTCTGTCCGTCTGTCTGTCCGTCTGTCTGTCCGTCTGTCTGTCCGTTTCTACGCGAACTAGTCTCTCAGTTTTGAAGCTATCGTCTTGAAACTTTGCACACACCCTTCTTTATAGGGACTATATCCTATAGCTGCCATATAACTGATTGATCGGAAATGGTATAACTTCGGTGTTTTTAGAGTTAGAGAGTTCAAATTTGACACGAGAGCTATTTTTGGCAACACATTACGACATGCCAAATTTCGTAAGGATCGGCCGACTAAATCCTATAGCTGCCATATAACTGAACGATCGGAAATGACCCAACTTTCGTGTTTTTAAAGATAGAAAGCTGAAACTTAATACAGATTATATTTTTGGCCAGTTAATCCAACCTACCAAATTTCATTAGGATCGGCCGATTATATCTTATAGCTGCCATATAACTGAACGATCGGAAATGGTACTTGGTAGAAACATCAACTTTCTTATTTTTGAAGATAGAAGTTTGGGACCTTTTTTGGATTTTTCATTTTAGTTAATTGGTTTTATTATGATGTATTCATAAGGATCGGTCAACTATATCCGATGTTTGCGATATATATCCGGTTTTAACTGCAAGGGTATATAAACTTCGGCTCCGCCCGAAGTTAGCTTTCCTTTCTTGTTTTATGTTCATTTTTACAATGTTCAACCAAAACACGAATTGTTATCAGCAATAGCCGCGGAAATTCAGCTGATGTTTGACACCGAAATTAAAGTATTATTAAAGAAACCAACTATGTCTGAGATTTACAAAATAGATGTGAAATTGACAATATATAACACATCTCCTCCCTTAATTAAGAACGAATAGGATTTTTACGTTTTCGGAAATCCTTGGGCTTAAAACGATCTACTTCATGGCGAACACGACTACTTGTTGTAATGGTGGATCTTGTTGTTTTAGTGGTTGATCTTGTTGTTGTAGTGGATGATTTGAAGAAGGCGGAATATCCGGGATCCAAAAGAACTCTGGAGGTTTTTCGATGGAGCTGCTTGCTGAGAACTTCGGTTTTAACTGGTTGAAATGGCGCTTGATATAACCATTTGTGGTGCGAAGCAAGAAAACCATTTTTCCAATTGGACGGTCCATAGAGCCTTCAATCCGCTTTTCTCCCCTTGCATAATTACCAGCGTAGACCATTTGATTTGGGACATACTTGGTAACTGATAGCTTGGCTTCGACAGGCTGCTCGAAAAGTTGGCTTAGTACGGTACGGACTGGACGACCATGGATTAACTCGGCGGGAGATTTTCCGTAGGAATTTGGAGTGAACCTGTAGGAAGCAAGGTATTTAGTAACTGCTGCTAGGACTGGTATACCGTCTTTGAGGTTTTTCTTGACAGAGAATTTATACGTCTAAACGAAACGCTCTGCTAATCCATTGGATGCTGGATGGAACGGTGCTGTGGTAATGTGCTTTATTCCATGAAGTTTGCAGAATTCCTCAAGGGCGTCAGCTGTAAGCTGCGGACCGTTGTCGCTGACCATGGTTTTTGGATATCCTTCGATGGCGAATATCGATGATATTGCAGCGATCGTGTTAGCGGTTGTAGTGGACGACATTTGAACTACAAATGGGAACTGTGAGTAAGCGTCTACACAGATTAGCCACATGGAATCGAATATTGGGCCGGCGAAGTCGATATGGATTCGCTCCCACGCTGTTGTAGCTGCAGGCCAACTTTGGTACTCTTTTGGAGGAGCAGGATTGTTGCACTTGCAGATGCTGCATGACTGTGTAAGGCTTTTAATGTCTGCGTCGATTGTAGGCCCTAAATCGAACCTAAAAATGTCCCAAACTTCTATCTTCACAAACACGAAAGTTGGGTCATTTCCGATCGTTCAGTTATATGGCAGCTATAGGATATAGTCGGCCGATCCTAATGAAATTTGGTAGGTTGGATCAACTGGCCAAAAATATAATCTGTACCAAGTTTCAGCTTTCTATCTGCAAAAACACGAAAGTTGGGTCATTTACGATCGTTCAGTTATATGGCAGCTATAAGATATAGTCGGCCGATCCTTATGAAATTTGGCATGTCGTAATAGTTTGCCAAAAATAGCTCTCGTGTCAAATTTGAACTCTCTAACTCTAAAAACACCAAAGTTATACCATTTCCGATCAATCAGTTATATGGCAGCTATAGGATATAGTCGGCCGATCCGGGCCGTTCCGACTTATATACTGCGTGCAAAGGAAAGAAGGGTGTGTGCAAAGTTTCAAGACGATAGCTTCAAAACTGAGAGACTAGTTCGCGTAGAAACGGACAGACAGACGGACAGAAGGACATGCTCATATCAACTCAGGAGGTGATCCTGATCAAGAATATATATGCTTTATATCGATGATAGTGCAGCGATCGTGTTAGCGGTTGTAGTGGACGACATTTGAACTACAAATGGGAACTGTGAGTAAGCGTCTACACAGATTAGCCACATGGAATCGAATATTGGGCCGGCGAAGTCGATATGGATTCGCTCCCACTATGTTGTAGCTGCAGGCCAACTTTGGTACTCTTTTGGAGGAGCAGGATTGTTGCACTTGCAGATGCTGCATGACTGAGTAAGGCTTTCATGTTTGCGTCGATTGTAGGCCACCAAACATGTTGCCTCGCTAGCTGCTTCATTCGAACAATGCCCCAATGTCCTTCGTGTAACAGATTCAGGATAAGGGCTTGATGAGTTATTAGGATTACCACACGACTGGCATCTGTGTGTAGGAAAAGCAATTTTTTGTTGATTGTGTGGTCAAATTTTCGATTAAAGTATGGTGATAATCCTACAGTAACATACCGTAAGACTTCTTTGAGAAGTTTGATCTCAGAATTGATCGGTGGTGACAGTTCCATTTCGATGTGGCAGGCTTCTTCTTCTCTGTCGAAATCTGGATCCATGCCCACAGGAAGGCGCGATAGGGCATCTGCGTTGCCATGAGCAGATGTAGAGCGATACTGAATCTCAAAAATATAGGCCATGAGAATGATGGCCCAGCGCTGTAGCCGGTTTGATGTAGAGGTGGGCGCGGGCCTGTATTTTGGGGCCCGGGCCCGCACGAAAACAAAATCTTTTTTGAGAGGCCCGGCCCGGCCGAACACGAAACTTTTTCATCAAGGCCCGGGCCCGGCCCGACCCGGCACGAAACTTATTTAAACATATTTCAAAATTTAAAAGACATGTTATTTATGTATACATATATATAAGTTCATATTTATTAATCCTAATTCATGTTTTTATTTTTATTTTATTTTTCAAAGTTTATGAATTTTACAATAGGACGCCAAATTTTAAATAGTGGTGTGCAAACAAGTAAAATATTGTTTAAGCAAATCGATAGTAACATCGATAAGCAATTAAAATACGATAAATGGCGGTTGTAATTCGACAATAAAAAAAATAGCGCGGTCAAATAAAAAATGTTTTAAGGCCTATTTCGGGTTTTTACGGGCCGGGCCGTTTTGCAAAGGCCCGGGCCCGCACGAAGCCCGCACGAATCTTAATTTTAAGGCCCGGGCCCGCTCCGGGCCTGTGTAAGTGCCCACCTCTAGTTTGATGTCATTAAAGGCAGATGCTTGCCCGGATTGAAAATCGTTACTAGTGGCTTGTGATCCCTTATAAGGGTAAACTTTCGGACGTACAAATATTGGTGAAAACGTTTTACTCCGAATATTATAGAAACTTCCTCTTTTTCGATTTGGCTGTACTCAACCTGATGCTTGTCAAGCGTTTTGGATGCGAAAACAATAGGCCTCTCCTTGCCATCATGTTGGATATGTGAAAGGACTACACCATGATACAATTATACAAGGTAGTCTCGTCAGCAGTATTTTTTCATCAGTACGCGTTCGTTTTTTGACGTGAAAGGTTGGGTGCGGACGAATTTTTCTCTGATTTAACCCTTGTGCAACATGCCATTTTGCAATGTGTGCCGTAAACACGTGGATGGCGTGAAATTTATAAAGTCGCCAAAATGTCCCGAAAAAAGAGCGTTATGGGAGGAATCTCTGGGGTGCAAACTTGGAGATTACTCGAAAATTTGCGAAACACATTTCAGGGACACGCAATGGAAATTGACGCCAAATAGAGGTCAGCAATATAAGAAAAGACGATTGAACGAAGATGCTGTTCCACAGAGAACGCCTGAACTGGACATTACAAAATTAGGCTACGCCGATTCCAGCACCCAGACAGAGTAAGCTTACTATAATATAGATATGAATATATACCATAGATATACCATATACAATAGAAGTATATTATAAAAATTTAAAAAAAAATTATATAAAAAATAAAAATTAAATTAAAAACAAGAAAGGAAAGCTAACTTCGGGCGGAGCCGAAGTTTATATACCCTTGCAGTTAAAACCGGATATATATCGCAAACATCGGATATAGTTGGCCGATCCTTATGGAAATAGGAAAATATAATCCAATTTATTACAATACAAAATCTAAAAAAAGTCCCAAACTTCTATCTTCAAAAATACGAAAGTTGATATTTCTACCAAATACCATTTCCGATCGTTCAGTTATATGGCAGCTATGGGATATAGTCGGCCGATCCTAATGAAATTTGGTAGGTTGGGTCAACTGACCAAAAATAGAATCTGTATTAAATTCCAGCTTTCTATCTTCAAAAACACGAAAGTTGGGTCATTTCCGATCGTTCAGTTATATGGCAGCTATAGGATATAGTCGTCCGATCCTTATGAAATTTGGCATGTCGTACTGTTTTGCTAAAAATAGCTCTCGTGTCAAATTTGAACTCTCTAACTCTAAAAACACCAAAGTTATACCATTTCCGATCAATCAGTTATATGGCAGCTATAGGATATAGTCGGCCGATCCCGGTCGTTCCGACTTATATACTGCGTGCAAAGGAAAGAAGGGTGTGTGCAAAGTTTCAAGTCGATAGCTTTAAAACTGAGAGACTAGTTCGCGTAGAAACAGACAGACAGACAGACGGACATGCTCATATCAACTCAGGAGGTGATCCTGATCAAGAATATATATACTTTATAGGGTCGGAGATGTCTCCTTCACTGCGTTGCACACTTTTGGACAAAATTATAATACCCTCTGCAAGGGTATAACAAGAAAGAAAAGCTAACTTCGGGCGGAGCCGAAGTTGATATACCCTTGCAGTTAAAACCGGATATATATCGCAAACATCGGATATAGTTGGCCGATCCTTAGGAGAATATGATAATATAACCCAATTTATTATAATACAAAAACCAAACCTAAAAATGTCCCAAACTTCTATCTTCACAAACACGAAAGTTGGGTCATTTCCGATCGTTCAGTTATATGGCAGCTATAGGATATAGTCGGCCGATCCTAATGAAATTTGATAGGTTGGATCAACTGGCCAAAAATATAATCTGTACCAAGTTTCAGCTTTCTATCTGCAAAAACACGAAAGTTGGGTCATTTCCGATCGTTCAGTTATATGGCAGCTATAAGATATAGTCGGCCGATCCTTATGAAATTTGGCATGTCGTAATAGTTTGCCAAAAATAGCTCTCGTGTCAAATTTGAACTCTCTAACTCTAAAAACACCAAAGTTATACCATTTCCGATCAATCAGTTATATGGCAGCTATAG
Organism: Drosophila malerkotliana malerkotliana; assembly: GCA_018153235.1. Taxonomy (NCBI): domain Eukaryota; kingdom Metazoa; phylum Arthropoda; class Insecta; order Diptera; family Drosophilidae; genus Drosophila; species Drosophila malerkotliana. Next base: position 1,453,659 of record JAECXV010000147.1, read on the forward strand.
GATATAGTCGGCCGATCCGGGCCGTTCCGACTTATATACTGCGTGCAAAGGAAAGAAGGGTGTGTGCAAAGTTTCAAGACGATAGCTTCAAAACTGAGAGACTAGTTCGCGTAGAAACGGACAGACAGACGGACAGAAGGACATGCTCATATCAACTCAGGAGGTGATCCTGATCAAGAATATATATACTTTATAGGGTCGGAGATGTCTCCTTCACTGCGTTGCACACTTTTGGACAAAATTATAATACCCTCTGCAAGGGTATAATAAAAATTAAATTTAAAATTAATAGATAATATAATTAATAATAATATACCATAGATATACCATATATAATAGAAGTATAATATAAATATTAAAAAAAAAATTTATAAAAAATAAAAATTAAATTAAAAATTAATTTAAAATGTTTAATATATAGAGACAAAATACTAGGGTCAACAATCAGAGTCGAAAACCAGAGCCTAAGGAAAAGGCTTCGTGAGATGGAGAAAGAAAATCGTTGTTTACGCCAACAAGTAGAAGAATACAAGGAGTTGGAGACGTCTCTAACCAAAATATTCACCGAGACTCAAATAAAAATATTAAAGAGTGGAGGAAAGCAAACCACCTTTAATTCAAAGGATATTTCTGCTGCGATCTGCCTCCATACCGCGGGGCCGCGAGCATATAACCACCGATACAGGAAAGGATTTCCTCTGCCTAGTAGGGCAACACTATATATGTAGGTGGCTTGCAGACGTGCCAATCATGTCAGGTACTCTTGATATAGTAATCGATTTAATGGAGAACAATGAGATGCTTGAAGTGGAGAAGCTTTGTGTGTTGTCTTTTGACGAGATGAAGATAACTGCTGGCTTCGAATATGACAGTTCGGCTGATGTAGTCTATCAGCCAAGTAATCACGTTCAATTGGCCATGGTTCGTGGGTTAAAAAATTCTTGGAAACAGCCAGTGTTTTTTGATTTTGACACCCAAATGACCGTTGACATTATAAATAACATTGTAAATAAGCTTTACAAAAGGGGTTTTCCCGCAGTCTCTGATATGGGCCCTGGAAATCAAAAGTTATGGCGACAGCTCGGCATATCTGAAAGTAAGTAATAATAATAGTACAAATAATACATTTGGAATAAAAAATCATTTTTTTTTAAAGCAAAACCCTGGTTTAGCCACCCAGCCAATGCTAACCTTAACATATACGTGTTTGCGGATACACCCCATCTAATAAAATTGGTTCGTAACCACTACATCGACACTGGTGTTTTCATAAATGGAAACAAATTGACCAAGGCGACAGTCCAGCAAGTAATTGGACACTGCTCTAAGTCCGATGTGTCGGTGATGTTTAAAATTACAGAGAACCATATTAATGTCAGCTCCCTCGGAAAACAAAAGGTTAAATTGGCAACTCAATTGATTTCGAACACAACAGCAAGTTCTATAAGACGATGCTACGCATTGGGATACGATGTAGAGAACGCATGCGATACCGCGGACTTCTTTAAAGTTCTTAATGATTGGTTCGATGTTTTTAATTCGAAATTATCAACATCAAACACCATCGAAACCACACAGCCCTATGGAAAACAAATAAACATACAGAGAGGCGTTTTGACTAAAATGACGGAAATAATGCGTACAAACATATGTGGCAAAGCCCATAGGCTGCCATTTCAAAAAGGCATTTTAGTTAACAACGCTTCTCTTGATGCTCTACTTGAATATTTGAAAGCAAAGTACGTGATGGATTATATCCTTACAAGTCGTCTTAACCAGGACATCGTCGAAAATTTCTTTGGTGCAATGCGAGCAAGGGGCGGACAGTATGACCACCCAACGGCGCTTCAGTTCAAATATAGATTAAGAAAGTATATAACAGGTATGACAAAATTAAAACAATAAGAAATAGTATATTTAAGTAATATTGTCAAATGTTTAGCTCTATGTTTTAGCCGTGTATATCGTGTTTGTTAGGTGTTCTGTCTTTTCTTTTTGTTAACACACCCATTAAAAAAAGAACAAAATTTTTCGCTCCTGTATGAGACACACCTAGTACCTAGTCTTAATTAATTTCGGCGGATTAAAAGTTCTTAAAATAGGTGAATCTCATTCAGGGGCCTGTTTTTTTGTTTTTTTATACGGTGGTTGTATTTTTATTTACTTATATTTTGTATTTATAAATTAGCTAAGAATACAGAGTTGTTACCTGGAAATGGTAATGTTGAAGAAGACGATACGGATAAGTGGTTGGATATAGATTTTTCTAAAAGGGATGATAAAGAAAATGAACCTGAAGATTTTATAATAGAAGTTCCAAGCAGCGTAGAGGGAGTGAACACTTTGGATGAAATGACAGAAGACGGAATAGAATACATAGCTGGCAATATTATAAAAAAATTAAACCTTTCCAACGAGCTAGCAGAGTTTGGGACCTACACTTACGTGGATGAAGTGTCTCTCGGAGGACTTAAGAAGCCATCTGTCCAGTTTGTAGAACAAATAAAAAATTTGGAGATCATATTTTTAAGTTTTGTGAATGACACTTTTAAAATAACAAAAAATGTAAAAGAACACTTGCTAAAAGCTGCGGAAAATGTAAATATTAGTATAGATATAAAAAAATTCTATTTTAAAATTAGAATATATTTTAGGATTAAGAATTGCAACAAAAGACTCGCAACACAAATACAAAAACAAAAACTCATTTCCAACTCAAAATTGTTAAAAATTAAATTATGAAAAAAATTCCAACTCGTTTTATTAAAAGGAAACTTAAAACCCCGTACACCATACACGGGTTAAACAACTCATTCTATAGTCATTTCGCTCGCACTTATTGGCATATGCCTCTCTCACTCGCACTCATTGCTATGATTGTAGAGGTACCAACTTTTTCGGACGAGACTACCTTGTATAATTGTATCATGGACTACACCAATACCAAAAGATGATGCATCGGCTTCAAAAACAATAAGTAAAGGAAATTTACTTCGTCACTGTACAGTTCGTGCAAGATTTTGGCTTTGTGACATTTCTCCTAGAGTGAAGCTATGGAAAAATGCAATTTTAGCTCAGTCCACTGATCAACAATCCTGGTCACCGCCAGCTCAATTGAAAGCCATCTAGTCTCGCAGACTCTAGAGATTTTCAAGGGCAACTAAGGATAAGATTTCAGATAAAGAAAACAGTTTAAATCGAATCACGCATAAATCAAACATTTATACACATTAAGAACAGGTTACAGCAGCTATAAATTGGTATTAAAATTTAAGTAAGTTAGTTTGGACAATCACGATCGCTGGACACAAAAGAACGAAACATTTGGACGAACACAATTCCAAATTAAGTAAAATATTCAGGCTAGTACCTTGTCAACGTTTATGCATTGATATATTTTTTTTATAATGGATTTGTCGCATAGAGCTTTTAGAAAACCAAGAGTAAGTATCATGGATTAAAAATTCCAACTGATCTGGCAAACATTTGGCGCAAGCATGATTGACTGACAGCTGTACCGAATGACAGACACATTTGATCAAAATAAGCGATGGAACATCTTTTTTGAGCTCGGTATAAACGCTTCTCTTTACTCCAGTCATAACGCTTGCATTGTCAGTGCCAATTTCAACCATTTTATTAATATTTATCTTCAATCGAACGAGCTCCTGTCTAACACCTTCGGCTATCGAAACAGCATCTCCGGATTCGATGGGAATAAGGCTTAAAAAAGTAGATACTATTGCGCCACATTTTACACTGAAGTAATTTATGGCAACACCTATGTACATATAAATATACAATAATTAACAATTAAACAGAAAAGAACACAATAATTTTAATACAGAAGACCAGAGCGTCACCCATACTTGTAATCAGCATACATATATTAACATGCTTACCAACTAGCTTTGTTACGCTGACATTTGTAGATTCATCCAGGAGCAGGCTATAATTCGAATCACCAATGTCTGCAGTTAAGTCTTCATCGAAGTGCTGCGCCAAAACGTTGTTAATAATGCTTGTGCACTTTGTTCGGCCAAGCCTTATTTTTGCAGCAGAAGGACACGCGCCAAAATTATGCACACACAATCTGCTGAGGTGGTCTATTTGTGCAATAGCAGTGTGCTCCGCTATAAATAGGCACAACGCTGCTTCCTGCTCTGTTGGCTTCGTAGGCATCCGAGAGAACGAAATTTTGTTGGTTTGACTGAAGAAACTCGATGCCGAAATGTGCTTCTTCGTCTCAGCATGAGCCCTTAAATCGAATATTTTCGCTTTAATACTGCATTTGCAGTAGCTACAGTAAGCTTTTGACAAATCCGTCTCATCCTTCCGGATCCAGGCCTTGAACTCACTAGCCTGCATCCAAGCATCGCGAAACTTTTGCATATAAAGCACTTTAGGCATTTTTGCATCACTTTTTTTGCGTCACTTAATGTACACCACAAACTAGAGATGAAACACACAAAGCAGTGATGGTCAAAAGTAGAAATCATTGTTCGATAAGTATTTTCACTCAAGTCACTTAGAGTATTTTCGCTGTAACTGGTAATTTTCACAGACCTAAATCACGGGTTCGAGAAAATTGCCGAAAATAGCTGAAGTTTATTTTAAAGTAGCTAGATTTATAGCTAGTAGCAATTTCTTAATTTTTCTAGCATTCGGCCTTTCAAAATGGCTAGAACTAGCCATAAAATTGCTAAACTGGCAACACTGGCTGAGTCGCGTTGATAATATGGGACTTCAGCGCTGTAAAAGCTTGTTGTTGTTGCGACCCGAAAAGGTATGCTACATTTTTTCTACGAAGTTGGTTTAAAGGTGCGGCCAACTGAGAATAGTTCGGAATAAAGTTGCAATAGTAATTAACTTTACCCATGAATGCTTCTTATTGCTGCAGATTAGAAGGCGGACGCAACAGTTTAACAGCCCCCAAGCCTGAGCTGTCTGGAAGAATCCCTTGAGCGCTGATTCTTCGTCCTAGGTACTCAATTTCGTCCTTGAAAAAGAAGCATTTCTCCTTTTTGCATCTAATACCGTTCTCCCGAAGAATACTGAGAACTTGGTCGATTCGCTTTAGATGTTGCTCGCTTGTAGGTGCTGAGATAATGATGTCATCTAAGTAGTTTCCACATCCTTCTACTACTTTTAGAAGCTGTTGCAAATACCTTTGGAAGATCGCTGGAGCACTGGCAATTCCGTAGGGAAGGCGCTGGTATTGAAATAGGCCAAGGGGTGTGTTGACGACCATGATAGTATTTGAATCCTCATCCAGTTCCATTTGAAGATAGGCATCCTTTAAATCTATTTTGCTGAATTGCTTTCCGTTACGTATTATGTGAAACAGAGACACTTTTGTCGGTAACGGGTACTGTTCAACATCGATCTGCGCGTTGACTGCTTGCTTAAAATCGCCACATATGCGAATAGCGCCACCTGGTTTAGGTGCTAGTACAATTGGTGATGCGCAATTACTAAATTTGATCGGCTTCCAAATTCCGGCTTGTGTAAGTCTGTCTGTTTCAGCTCTGAATTTTTCCATCTGTGCCAATGGAATTTGACGGCACTTGAAAAACTTTGGTGTTGCTGACGGCTTTAAAAAAACACTTGCTTTGAAGTCTTTTATGACACCCATGGCTGGTTCGAACACTTCGCTGTACTTGCTGCAAAGGTCACGTAATTCGTCTTTGTGCACCTCTTGAACGTTTGATACTTGCATGATATCAAAGCCGAAAATTTTGAATAAATTCATACCAAATAGATTGTTTGACGTCTCAATGTTCGCAACGATAATAACTACTTGCTTCTCTTTTTCACCGCACTTTCGAATTGTGTGCAACTCCCCAAGCAATGGTATTGGTGTATGATCAAACGCATGTAATACTCGGGAACATTTGCGTAATTTTGTGGCTGTGGCTCCAGAATCCATTTGAAATGATATAACTTTGCCGTGTATTTCAAGATCTATAAGAATCTTTTTCTGCTGACACTTGACTTGACCTGTAACACTGTTTACAGCTTCAATCGTTTCGATTTCGTTTGCTTGGGATTTGCGACTTTTTTGCATTTGCCATTTCTTGCTTCGACGTGCATACAACAGCTATATGTCCTTTTCTACCGTACTTGTGACATACGGCATCGCGAAACTTGCATTTCTCTCTGGCATGATTGTGTCCACAATAGAGGTCTGCATGAATACAGTCAAAGCAGCATTTGGCACTCTCACTCAAAGTTCTGACTGACTGAGTGAGACATTGAGTAAAACGGATTTGGCAAATGTGGTAAATAATACATCGCTTTTCAGAAATTAAATTTCTAGCATCTGAAAAGGCTCTTTGCAGGTAGCTGCTTGCTACCTGCTTGCCGAGCTGCTTGCAGGTATACAAAAAAATGTGCAACTAGTTTGAGCTTCTGCTCTACCTTCCATGAATGACGAGAATGCCAAAATTTTATCCGAGTACTCGAAGCATTTACTCTGCATTCACTCATTCTATCCATTCCACATTGGTTTGAATTTCACTCATTTCACATACAACGAAAACAACCCTTACCAATCCGCAATTCACTTTGTTGAAATGGTTTGGCACGCTCAATTGCGACTTAAACTTATTGTACTCAAATAGCCAAAAATTTTGAGTGCAATCATGCAGACCTCTAGTCCACAACCAGAGCATGATTTTAGCGAATTTTTGTTTGATTTGGCATCACTTTCACCACCACCAAGGAATAGTTTCTTTGTATAGGTGTGAACTGCGTTTATTGGGTCTTGCTTTGATACTGATTCTTTGAGCGCTGCCACGGTTTTTGTTGTTGTCTCATAGGTTTCTGCAACTATAAGCACATCTTCAAAAGTTGGCTGGGACTTCTGAAGAGCAGATGCACAGACGGCATCGTATGGTGTATGTACTATGATCTGATCTCGAATCATTTCATTTACATAGCACTATGGGGAATTTGCCCGATTTCATGGTATTTAGTCATTTTATCAAAGTTTAAATATTTGGGTTTTTTTTATGTAAACATATTACATAAAAGCATTACATCAGTCTTCATCTAGCTTTCTTTGAGTTCGGACGTCTACTTTTTCGCTCATGTCGCCTCTCGTTTCCACCGAGTGCAGTGCAGAAGTTACTGCTACCCAACTTCGTGGGTGTGAGGCCGTTCGGTGCGCCTCGATCTGCCGGCGTGCCTATCACACCGCTTGTGTTGATTTGCCCTCGGAGGCTATAAAACTACTTATTAACATTCCGACCTTAATGTGGCAATGTGATAGCTGCGTCATTGGAAATGATTCGCATTCCAAAATTGATGAGCTAAATCATAAAGTTCTAGATCTGGAGCCCGCTTCGAAAGCCTTAATGCCAAAGTTGACCTTGCCCTGGTAAATGAAGCGGCTGTGCCCGCTGGACGCGCCTCTTCGGCTGGGGTGCATGTTGTTGCTCCCCCTGCTTTGCCCACCAGCACTGGGAGCATAAAGGCTACTCTGGGGCAGGCCCCAACGGCATCTAAGGGGGCTGTCCCGAAGAAGAAGCGGATCAACCCTAATAGGCGCATTGTGGGACAAGCACCCAGTTGCGCTCAACTTCAAGTGCTTCCCACCTTGAAATACCTTCATGTTGGTGAATTCGCGACGTCTACTTAACCGGATGCACTGTGCAAATTTGTCGCAGATAAGCTGAACGTGGAGCCCAATGATTTAGCCTGTGCTAGGCTGATCAAAAAGGATGCTGACATCAACGCCCTCAAGTTCGTCAATTTTAAATTGGGAGTTCCGGAGCAAAATTTCCCTACAGTCTTCAATGACGAATTTTGGCCTATGTCGGTAAAAGTCAGCCGGTTTGTTCATAGAGAGCCGGCTAAGGTTATTGACCTCCCGGCGCTTCTACCTTTACCGCATTCGGAATCTTCAAAAAACCCCCCGTAAGCGGTGCCGCTGGCGCCGTTACCTCTTATTCTTCTCAAGCTGCAGTTCGTTACCCCGATGGCTCTCTGCTGCGCTACCAACAACAATCGGCGTGGGCGTTCATGGTAACGGTTGACGCTGTCTTCAATTCCTCCAATAATTGGCTTCGTTTGCTGATCGATATTCTTCAACAACAACAACTTTTTTCAAGGCGAGTTGTTTATTTCTTATCTTCACTTGTGGATGCCCAGCAACAACAAGACGATGGTAATCGAGACTTTGGCAGCGCATCGCTTATCTTATCTCTTTTCGCTGGGCCACTCGCTGGTGCTTTCTTTTCGCCGATGGAAGATGTTTATTTGCGTTTTGGACGTGTGGGTGGATCTTTGCTGCGTTTGGATGTGCCTGACTATGAACGCTCAATGTTTTCACCTGGCACTGGATCTGCCTTGCAACTGGACTCTCGCAGGTCTACTGACGAGTCTAATGGAAATTTCTATGTGTCCTTGTCGGCTATTTTGCAAGCTATGCGTATTGGATGTGCCTCCACATGCACCAGTACCAGGAGTGCACTTTCATCATCACCGCCTTGCCGTCCACTTCCCAGTTTGGACTGTAGCTACTCGTCGTCCTCGGACCCTAATAAAAGCCTAAAAGTTCTATTCCAAAATATATCGGGAATGAGAACCAAGACCCGGATGGTATTCCTCAATTTTTCTGCCTGCGATTTTGATGTAATCATCCTTGTGGAAACGTGGTTCAATGACAAATTCAGCTCCTCATAGTTCTTCGAGCCTAATTTGTACCATGTATTTCGAAAGGACCGAGATGCATTCAGTACCCAGTGTGGGCGAGGTGGAGGTGTGATCATCGCTATCCGTCGATCTCTTCAGGCTTCCGGTGGCCGACCCTATACTGGATCAGCTTGCGGTTTCAATCCAGGGCGTCCATGGCCCTTTCGTCATCATTGCATCATACATCCCTCCGAACAGCGCATTTAGTATATATCATGCGCATATGGAAAACATCACTAGTGTCTGTACTATAACGTCGGACCCTACCGCTTTGATGGTAGCTAGCGATTTCAACCTTAGCTCCATTGTCTGGTCTTGGGACCCGGAATCTCCCTGCATGCTACCTAGCAACGTTCACCAGAGTCATGAAATTGTAGTTTTAGATGATATTTTTAGTCTGGGCCTCTCCCAAGTAAATAATATTTTTAATGATTTATCCAAAATGCTTGATCTTATATTTTTAAATAATTTGGTTAATAGTAAAGTAGAATTATGCAATGTACCATTAAGTCCTTGTGATATGCACCACAAGCCGTTAGTAATTTATATTGAGTTTTATAGTTTTTTGCCTTCTGCTTCCCCCATTCCATATTATCATCTGAATGATACTAACTTGTCACTTATTAACGCCTCTATTTTAGCCTTTGATTGGGTTTCCCTTTTTTCGGATGGCTCAATCGATGATTGTTATACCAAAGATTATACAGTACATAGATGGGACATCTCATACAAAGAAAAATTTTCTATGGCGGGTTCCAGCAGTGGAACCCGCTGGAACGAGCGGGTTCCATTGCGCGACAAGTTAAGTTTGAGAAATTTTTCGCGCGACAACGAATGAGGAATAGCCTAGTGGTAGAGTGCTTGGCTGGTGTGCAAAGTAAAATGAGTTCAAACCAGGCTCGGGAAATCCATTTTTTTTTAATTTTAAATCTATTTATACTATATTTTTATTCTTTTAATATGATTTCCTAAATTTATAATCCAATAAAAAAAATACAAAATTGTAAAATCACCTTAACATCGCCTTAAATCGTAGTGGAACCCGCTGTAAAAATGTCTATAAGTGCGGGTTCTACGGCATTTTGGTAGGCCTCGTCATGGAACCCGCTCTCAAATGTTTTAATTTTTCATTCATGGGTGCCTGGGTTCAATTTCATTAGCGGGCGGTTGTTTCAATTTTGATAAAGTTTTAGTTTTATGATTCTTTTTTTATATTTACTTTTATTTTTTATTTTTTTTACTTTTAATTTTTTCGTTATTGTTATTATTTTTAATTGCATTCTATTACAATGGTTGTAAAAATAAGTGACGGAAGTGTAGGATGACAAAATGCCGGAAGGACTCCCTTGAAATTTTATTAGCCGGACATAATGAAGAATTAAACAATTTTACAATTGTAAAATTAAAGAAAAATATTACAATTAAAGAAAAAAAATAATAATTATAAAAGAAAAAGTTCAGTCCTTACGAGGATTTGAACACAGAAAAATTATACATAGAGTAACTACTCTATGCATTACGCTACCATCCTATCTCGATCTGCCGCGATCAAAAATACTATTTGTTCTACCAACTACCACATCGGCGCATCGGAAACAGAAACGAGAAATTGAAATTTGGAAGCCAAAACATTTTTACTTCGTCATGCGTGCAATCACACATACACACATAGGTTCACATTTTTGTTGACGGATACATGGAAAGAGTTCTAAAAATAGAATCGTATGCATGTGCGTTCCCCCCTCACCAACAAGCTCGACGCAAAAAGTTGACCGTTTTGGGCCCTGATGTCCCATCTATGTACTTTATAATCTTTGGTTATACTAAGTTCTTGGTTGCCCTTTTAAATATTATTGATACTTATGCCCCTGTGAGGGTACGAAGATCCCATAGGAAGCCTATATACGAAAGGTTTAAAAAACTTAAAGAATAGAAGGGATAAGCACTACAAACGATTTATAATGACAGGTGAGACTCGAGCAGGAGAGCTGTACTGGCAATTTAAGCGGGAATTTGATTTCCTTAATAAGTTTCTCTACAATCAGTATATATCCGATGTCGAAGCTAGCCTTCGATCCAATCCTAAAGCTTTTTGGCGGTTTGTTAACAGCAAAAAGTCAAAATCGGACATACCTTCATCCATATGTTATGGTTATGTTATGGCGTTTCTGATCTTTTTGCAAAATACTTTGCCTCTAACTTGGAGCCGAAGGTTCCTTGGAGTGATCATGAAACTCTTCTTAGCATTGAGCTTTTTCTTAATGTGAGTAACATGGACGTTTTAGACGGTGACCTAGTTGAAGCCACTGGACATTTGACCGAGTCGCTCACACCTGACGTGGACGGTATCTCCCCATTCTTTCTTAAGAGGAGTATCGCTTCTCTTTCTACTCCCCTTCAATTGCTGTTCTCCTTTTCGCTCTCATCTGGTAGATTCCCCCACCGGTGGAAGATGACTTCTGTAACGCCTATTCACAAAGGTGGCAGTAGGTGTGATGTTACCAATTATCGACCTATAGCCAAAATTTGCAACGTCGCTAAGATACTGGAGCGGATAGTAACTAAAAAATTCACTTTTCTGGCTCGCAATTTCATATCCCCCAACCAGCATGGTTTTCTGCCTGGGAGGTCCACTACCACTAATTTAGCTGTCTTCTCTAAGCACTGCTTTGAAGCTTTTGAAAACCGATTTCAGGTTGATGCCATTTACACCGATTTCTCCAAAGCCTTCGACAAAGTGTGTCATGCTGCCCTTCTGTCCAAATTATATAAATTAGGTATTCATTCCTGCCTATTAAGTTGGTTCGAGTCTTATCTGGCTGACTGACCTTGCCACGTTACTGTTGGAGACGCTATCTCAAGTCCATTTGTCACCTCCTCTGGTCTTCCACAAGGCAGCTCTCTTGGACCTCTTCTATTTATCATTTTCATTAATGACATCTCGTCATGCTTTCGTCATTCGCACTTTTTATACCCTTGCAGAGGGTATTATAATTTTGGTCAAAAGTGTACAACGCAGTGAAGGAGACATCTCCGACCCTATAAAGTATATATATTCTTGATCAGGATCACCTCCTGAGTTGATATGAGCATGTCCGTCTGTCCGTCTGTCTGTCCGTCTGTCTGTTTCTACGCGAACTAGTCTCTCAGTTTTAAAGCTATCGTTTTGAAACTTTGCACACACCCTTCTTTCCTTTGCACGCAGTATATAAGTCGGAACGGCCCGGATCGGCCGACTATATCCTATAGCTGCCATATAACTGATTGATCGGAAATGGTATAACTTTGGTGTTTTAAGAGTTAGAGAGTTCAAATTTGACATGAGAGCTATTTTTGGCAAAACATAACGTCATGCCAAATTTCATAAGGATCGACCGACTATATCCTATAGCTGCCATATAACTGAACGATCGGAAATGACCCAACTTTCGTGTTTTTGAAGATAGAAAGCTGGAATTTAATACAGATTCTATTTTTGGTCAGTTGATCCAACCTATTAAATTTCATTAGGATCGGCCGACTATATCCCATAGTTGCCATATAACTGAACGATCGGAAATGGTATTTGGTAGAAATATCAACTTTCGTATTTTTGAAGATAGAAGTTTGGGACTTTTTTTAGATTTTGTATTGTAATAAATTGGATTATATATTCCTATTCCCATAAGGATCGGCCAACTATATCCGATGTTTGCGATATATATCCGGTTTTAACTGCAAGGGTATATAAACTTCGGCTCCGCCCGAAGTTAGCTTTCCTTTCTTGTTAATGTATGCGGATGACCTTAAAATCTATAAAGCGATTAGCTGCATTAGTGACAGTTACTTGTTGCAGGAGGATATACCCAGAGTTTACTCATGGTGCTCCCGCAATCTTCTTCCATTAAACTTATCTAAGTGTATGTTTACCCGTTACAGTAGGCGGTCTCTTGAAATCTGTACGGGTTACTCCATCAATAATTATAATTTGGCAGCTAAAGAAGAGGTGTTAGACCTTGGTGTCTTATTCGACAGCAAATTTAAATTTTCTGGTCACTTTGACTATATTTTACCTAAAGCGTATGCTATGCTGGGCTTTGTTAAGAGGCACGTGAACCAGTTCAAAAGTCCATACTCGAGCCTCAGCGTCTATGCGGCATTCATTCGGTCGAGGCTGGAATATGCCTCAATCATTTGGAATCCGGAGTGTAAAATTCGTTCCAACAGAATTGAGCGACTCCAGAAGAAATTTTTATACCCTTGCAGAGGGTATTATAATTTTGTCCAAAAGTGTGCAACGCAGTGAAGGAGACATCTCCGACCCTATAAAGTATATATATTCTTGATCAGGATCACCTCCTGAGTTGATATGAGCATGTCCGTCTGTCCGTCTGTCCGTCTGTCTGTTTCTACGCAAACTAGTCTCTCAGTTTTAAAGCTATCGTCTTGAAACTTTGCACACACCCTTCTTTCCTTTGCACGCAGTATATAAGTCGGAACGGCCGGGATCGGCCGACTATATCCTATAGCTGCCATATAACTGATTGATCGGAAATGGTATAACTTTGGTGTTTTTAGAGTTAGAGAGTTCAAATTTGATATGAAAGCTATTTTTGGCAAAATAATACGACATGCCAAATTTCATAAGGATCGGCCGACTATATCCTATAGCTGCCATATAACTCAACGATCGGAAATGACCCAACTTTCGTGTTTTTGAAGATAGAAAGCTGGAATTTAGTACAGACTCTATTTTTGGTTAGTTGATCCAACCTACCAAATTTCATTAGGATCGGCCGACTATATCCTATAGCTGCCATATAACTGAACGATCGGAAATGACTCAACTTTTGTGTTTTTGAAGATAGAAAGCTGGAACTTGGTACAGATTATATTTTGATCCATCCTACCAAATTTCATAAGGATCGGCCAACTATATCCGATGTTTGCGATATATATCCGGTTTTAGCTGCAAGGGTATATAAACTTCGGCTCCGCCCGAAGTTAGCTTTCCTTTCTTGTTAAAATTTGCACTTCTGCCTCTAAGGTTTCAGGATCCTGTTCCCTCATACGAGAGCCGTTGCCTTCTTCTGAATGTTTGTACGTTGGAGGATCGGCGTAAACTGGCAGCGTTAACTTTTTTGAATAATTTAATCGTTAATAACATTGATTGTCCTTTTTTGTTGGGACTCGTTAATTTTAATGTTCCTCAAAGGGATCTTCGTACCTTTGCCCCCTTTCGGGTCAAGTGTCATAGGGCCAATTACCTTTTAAATGAGCCGATAGAGCGGGCTCTTTCTTATTTTAATTCCTTGCCGCCTAGCCTCCGAATTGAGTGGGGCTCTGATAAGGGTGTGTTAAAACGCAAGTAAATCAGGCATTTATTAAGTTTTTGTTAGTATTATTTATTAGTTGTAAGTTGTTATTATGTAGCCATGTAAGGATTTGTCCGTTGGCGAAATAAATAAATAAACAAGAAATTAAAGCTAACTTCGGGCGGAGCCGAAGTTGATATACCCTTGCAGTTAAAGCCGGATATCTATCGCAAACATCGGATATAGTTGGCCGATCCTTATGAAATTTGGTAGGTTGGATGAACTGACCAAAAATCTGTATATAGAACAGAATCTGTACCAAGTTTCAGCTTTCTATCTTCAAAAACACGAAAGTTGGGTCATTTCCGATCATTCAGTTATATGGCAGCTATAGGATATAGTCGCCGATCCTTATGAAATTTAACATGTCGTAATGTTTTGCCAAAAATAGCACTCATGTCAAATTTGAACTCTCTAACTCTAAAAACACCAAAGTTGTACCATTTCCGATCAATCAGTTATATGGCAGCTATAGGATATAGTCGGCCGATCCCGGTCGTTCCGACTTATATACTGCGTGCAAAGGAAAGAAGGGTGTGTGCAAAGTTTCAAGTCGATAGCTTTAAAACTGAGAGACTAGTTCGCGTAGAAACAGACAGACAGACAGACGGACAGACGGACATGCTCATATCAACTCAGGAGGTGATCCTGATCAAGAATATATATACTTTATAGGGTCGGAGATGTCTCCTTCACTGCGTTGCACACTTTTGGACAAAATTATAATACCCTCTGCAAGAGTATAAAAACATATTAAAACTCCATACCAAAAATATTAATAAACAGTGCACTTTTAACGCTTTGCTCTGTTAAAGTCAGCTGTTGCAGCCCAAAGGCACGTGTTTGAGAAGAGTCAGTTTTTGGTTAACTACTTTGAAAGTGCGATACTTAAAAGTAAAACAAGTTATTAATCCAATTTATGATGGAAAACAATCATACTGGCTTGTATTAAATGTTGTGTGTACTAATATTTTGCTGTGCCTGTCTTAATAATATTTAGTCAATTTTAAAACAGGTCTAAAAGGTAATTTTTTGAAAAAAAAAATTAACTTTACGTAGACTTACAAAAAAAACATATCGTTGCAAAAGTGTAAGTTGCATATATGTCGTAGAGCCATTAATTATGAATAAAAGGAAATTTGTCTCAATGTGCAAAAATGCGCACAATCTGCGTAATTTCGTTTTTTGTCAGGTGTCTTCGAGTTTTCGAACGCAGAGCTTTGTGAAGTATGGCGTACGAAGACGGAGAACTCAAACCAAGAAAGATCAATTCTTGATTTTATTTCGAGAAAAATGAGTAGAAATATTGATGTTGTAAAACACAAAAACTATTTGAAAAAGAATAGCAGTTTATTTTGCCTAAATATAAATGGTAAATGGAAGATATGCAAGAGACAAAAAAAATATTTTGAGAAGAAGTTTGCAAATTGGCTGCAAATTCGGAACCTAAGAGTTATATTCATTTTCTTGTCTTGTCAACTGTCGCTTGATTTGGAGAAATTTGAACAATTTTGTTTTAAATCTGGGGAACAAATTGTGGATTGTTATGGTTGCCAATGACGGCAACTGTTCACAAAATAATTTTCCATTCAAGGCAAATTATGGAAAATACAATACTTCCCGTTGGCTATTTCGGAGCACGCAACAAAAATTATAAAGCAGATAGACTGCATCACGCACGGCAGCATAGTCGTGTTAATATTTTCATGGATGTTTTCAACAGAGCCTTAGATACTTCTGATCCTGTTATTTCTTTAACAAACCCTATGAAGCGAATTCGGAAGCATAAAAGTATGGAACTTCCTTCAGAAGTTTTAAGCCTTTTATTGTGCAATTTTAAAGGCCTGGATCAAATTGAGAAAATTGGAGATGAAATTGACGATTTTTTATCCAAATGGGAGGGCGGAACCACGCCCATTTTACCAAAAAATATTTCCAACGATCTTCATAAGCCTAAAACAAAAAATCGTTTCGAAAAATCTTGTTTAGCTTAATAGTTAATAAATAATTTTTCGTCAGGGAAGGGGCGGAGCCACGCCCATTTTTCTAAAAACATTCCTATCGGTGTCTATAACAATAATAAAAAAACCGTTTCAAAAATGTTACTTAGTTTAAAAGTTTTTAATTAATACCATGAAATCGTTACCATGAACAACCGTTGGCATTACAGACGAATTGGCATTCCCGAGCGATCCCGCGCTACTAGAGCTGTAAAAGCATCGATACTAATATCGATGTATCGATGTTTCTATTTTTTGCGTTAGTATCGATTTATATTTTGGAGTATCGATATATCGTGCTCAACCACTAGGCTGGTAATAAATTCTAACTGGTGGTGTTGGTGGTCCGGAGTGCGACCATAAACCTTTCGGAATATAAAGAACCTCTTCCATATTGGAAAGTAAATGTTTTGAAAGAATGACAGCTTTACAAAAACTCGCCAAACGCTATTTAAGTGTTTAAGCTTCCTCGTGTGAGTCGGATATGGATTGTCGGATAGAAGGACCTGTCTTAAGCCAAAAATAGTTGATAAACTACTCTTTATCAACAAATATCATAATATGTGATAATCGTAAAGCTTGAATGGGAGATTGCTTAAATTTATGTTAAAATAAATGCATATTCTTGGAATACAATAAAAATAATGAAAAAAAATAACTGTTTTGTTTTTTTTTGTTGTTACCTATAAAACACGATATATCGCGATATATCGATGTTTTGAAATATCAATATCGAAAGTATCGATGTATTCAAATATCGATGTTTTTACAGCTCTACGCGCTACCCACTCTCTGTGTGTTTGTGAATGCTTCATCTCCCTTTTGAAAAACTCATAGCGAGCAGCAACAACGTGTCGTTTTGTTGTGAAATGTTCTGTTAACTTGTCTGTGAGCTCCTTTTTTGAATGTATATGTGTGTACGTGTTCAAATTGTTGCTCCCGAACAGATTTTTCAATAGTTCAAATATGTTTATGCCACACCACGAAAGAAAATAAGCCTTTTGCTTTATTTCTGCACTAACCGAATACGCGTTAAAATGCTGGGTTAACTGTTCAAGGTAAGACTCCCAGTTATGATTGTCTTTGTCAAATTTGTGGAATGGAGGACACGCAGATAATTCACCCGTGTGGCTTGAATCACCCTGCCCTGGAGCAATATTAATTGACGTGATTTTTCTACAGCTAAAAAGGACGCACTACTTCTTCACATTATTCACGCTGTTCTCGTCCCCACCAAAAGGAAAAAACTTGGTGCTTCGGGAAATTTAAAAGTGAAGTACACCATTCAAGATTCCAGGGACAATTTCATTCTATACCGGAGCAACGTTGGAGAGTTACAATCTTATTTGAAAGTTAGAACTGAAGAGAGTTATGAAAGGAAACAAACACTTTAACCATTGTGTTCAGCCTTAGGTTGAACATATGTAATTAATAAAAACAATTTTAAAATAAATAAAATATTAAAATTCAATTATAATTCAATTATTTTATTCAAAATAAAAAGAAAAAAATGTATTTACAAAATACAAGAACAAAAATAGATATATACAAATACAAATACAAATATATACAGTCTACTAAAAATTATAATCGAAGGAAAAAATTTAAATAACATAAAATTTTGTTAAAAACAGTTTCCAAAAGGAACTCATTGGAGTAAGACATTTATTTGGGGTTCCTCTTGACACATTGATTTGTTAGTCTAGTTCTTTTAGTTTAAATAAATTTGTACCTATATGTATATTTGTTTCAGGAATTTATTACGAATTTCCCGACATTTTAAGTAGCGTGGCAGTTTGTTTTAATCTCTCACACACTCTCAATGCTTGCAAAGTTTTTCAAGTTTGAAAAGTTTTTCTGCGCACATTCGGAGAGAAGCCCTAAAATCTATTCCAGATAATCAAACTCCAGAAGCAAACCCTTTTCAATATTCAAAACGATCTTTCTCTTAATTACTACAGCAACGCAGTTAAAGACACATCAGAGAACAGGACTAAAAACAATAATTTTATTTATAGTAAAACAATAGACGAAACGATAAAAATTAACACTAGATATAGGGTCACGTTTAAAACTTTCTCAAAACACTACATTCAAGATTAAAAAAAAATAAAATAAAATTAATATAATAAATAAATATAAATAAATATAATATAATAAATATAATAAATTTTAAAAATATATTTTTTCCAGTTTTATGTTACAAATTTATTATTTCCTCTCAGTGAAGCGTATGAAATAAACTTTATTTAAAGCTGCCTGTTAATAATAATATTTAACTACATATTAATATTAATAATAATAATATAAACTACATATTTCTTTTTTCTCAATGAGCTTCTTGAAAAACCGACTTTTGTTACAAATTTTTGCAAGTCATTATTCAAATAATCTGAATTAATAATATCGAAAATTTCCTAATTAGTTATTATTAACGTTTACCTAATCCCTAATTTGACAAAATGAACTTGACAAAAATCAAGTTTATAAGAAATTTTCTTTGAGTCTTTGGAACTTCATGAAGGCTTAAGGCTCTCACAGTTCCGCCGCCGAACTCCAAATAGCCATGCTGGAACCAAAAAAAGTATCGAATAGGATTGAGATATGGGCCGAATCAAACGTCGTCGATCTCGCCCACGTCGGGTGGGTTAAGAATAGGGTATAATGAACATTTAATATCCCTACAACTGGTCAAAATCTTTCTCTCTCTTCTGAATTTCGAAAAGATCGGAAATTACCCAACTTTCGTGTTTTTGAAAAACGGAAGCTGGAACCACAACCCATACAGCAGATAGACAACCCAATTCATACAACAAAAATGACCGCAAAAATTTCTTTAAAAAAAAATGTCTTACCCTCTTTCTTACGCTTATCGTTTGTTCATATTACGATTGCGATTTCGTTTCGAAGCTAGCGCACAATTTTTGATTTTTCTAACTTTTCAGGCAATACCTGGTAGCAATACCTGGTAGCAATACCCTAACAAAATTCGGGTATTCGTTATTTGGTGAAATGACGAAAGAAATAAAATAAAATTTTTTATATTTCAGCATAAATTTTAAATTAATTCAGGAATAAAATTAGGTGTTAAATGTTAAAGGATATATATATAGTAGTAAAATGTTTAGGATATATATATTTCTACGAATCATTAAAAATCAATATACTGAGATAGGAACAGGGTATATTTCAGTCGACATCACTTAAAACACCGATTGCTTATAAGTTCTTGTTGTTCTGCATGTGAATTGTGTTTGCATACCCTACCGATGGATGATTTTTAGGGGACTGGACAGCAATAAAAATATTTAAACAAAATTTTTTTTGGTACACTGGCTATTATTTTTTTTTATGTTCATTTTTACAATGTTCAACCAAAACACGAATTGTTATCAGCAATAGCCGCGGAAATTCAGCTGATGTTTGACACCGAAATTAAAGTATTATTAAAGAAACCAACTATATGTGAGATTTACAAAATATATTTTTATAGGAAACTTATTATATGCAGAACATCTGGAAAAATCCAGGTTAGCAAAATTTACAATTTGAAGGCTAAGGAGAAAAAGCTAAAAGCTGGTAAATTGCTCCCCATTTCAAACAATGAGAATATTAGCCCAAATACATTTTCAGGTAATAAGAAATTATATAAAATATTTTAATATTCAAGCAAAAACTATTGAAATTTGGAACTTGAAAATGAAAAACTTTATTTTGTACTTAAACTTTACTTAAAAATTGAAAAACCATTTTCGAGGTTTGACACAAATTAAATATTTACAAATTTTCTTCGGCCAAAAATAATTAGTTCTGCAAAGGTCATCGCAAAATGTTACTTACTTAACAAACCGTTTACTTCTCAAAACGAAAATCTCGACACGAACAAAATATGGCTTATGTTTAACATTGAGCCGCGTGAAGAAGTTAACGAAAATTGAAACCTAACTTTTGAGTGGCGTAAAAGTTTATTTTCCTCGGACGCTACACTTAGCTCTATTTTTGAGGAATTGCCCATTCTTCAGCAGGCGAATTGGTAATGTTGAAAACGAATTGGTAATGTTTTTTACACATTAATTTTGTTTCATTTTATTCATTAATTGAATAAATTGTTAGATTGTGGCAAACTACGACCGAATTTATTCAATGGTTCTTCGGGAAATTGAAAAGTGAAGAACACCATTCAAGATTCAAGGGACAATTTCATTCTATGCCGGAGCAAGAGAGTAATGAAAGGAAACAAGTCCTTTAGTTTAGATAAATATGTACAGGGGAAATGTAGTGTTGCCAACCCCTGGAACCCTGTAGTGTTGCCACTCAAACAAAGTCAGCTGCTTGAGAGACCCTGCAATATTGTTAAATTGGCGCGAAAAAATATTAAGCTTTGCGGTCTTGCTGCTTTCTGTGAAAAAAAATTTAAAAATCTAAAAATGGAAATTCCTTGCGAAGGTAATTATTAATGCAAATTAGCTTAAACATTTGTTATTATGTTTCTTGTTGTCCAACCGTAAACTGTTTTATATGTGTATCTTTATAGATTTGAACAGCTACACCACAAGGAGGCTGAAACGGACCCACCCATTGGACCTCTGCCACTCGGGCGAAAGGGACTGAGCTGCAGTTGTAAAACCAACAAGGCCCACTAAAGGGCCCGACAATAAATAACTTGAATTCTATCGATAAGGTTTACTGTTAAAATTAGTTTCCTAGGATAAGCAAACTTTGTACTACTCAATATTTCATTAAGTTAAGGTCCCATTATAAAATTTAATTATTGTCCATATCTCCGGACAGATTTTAAATATAACTATTGATTGATTGATAATAAAAAAAAAAAAAAAAATCTTTATAGATTTGAACTAACAACTGTGTTTGTGTTTTGTGGAGAATATCTTATTATTGGAACAGACTTGCAAAAGAGTAAGAACGAGAAAATAATTACAAAAGTCTACTTGTTGTCATACAATTAACCATTTTTGCTCCTTTTTGCTAAACTTGCGTTTATCTAGGCACATACAACTAATTTGTCAACTAATTCTTTGCAAAATGAAAAACGTCATTGCAATTAATTTTAAAGTTGAATTTTAACTAATAATAATACGATTTATTTCATTTTTTCTTTAACATTACCATATTATAAAGGCACTTAGGAACTGCAAATATAAACTAAAAACAAAATATATTTCCATATAAAACATAACAAAAATCCATAAAAACAAAAAATAGGCAATTCATACGCTGTCAATTAATTCTTTGCAAAATTAAAAGATTGTTTACATTTGTAATGAAAACTTATAAACTATAGTACTAATACTTCGTGTGGTGTCTTTTGGCATCTAGGACTGCATTCAGGCGACGAGGCATAGAATAAATATGTTGTTTTAGGTCGTAATGTTCTGGAATTTTCGTCCATTCCTCTTGGATTGCTTTAATTAAAGCCTGTTTATTTGTGGGTCCCCGATTAGCCACCTTTTTCTTTAATAACGCCCACAAATTTTCAATAGGGTTCAAGTCTGGACTCTGGGCAGGAGTGTCGATGACTTTGGTGCAATTATACAGAATCCAGGTCTTGCAAAGTAACGACTTGTGCTTGGGGTCGTTATCTTGATACAGTTTGTAATTCAGTTTTTCTGGTTTTTGAGGGTTAATGAAGCCAAAATTCCTCAAAATTCGAAGTCCAAGTCCAAGTCAAATGTCCAAGTAAAATTCCTTCGTCATGATGTCATTAAATATCCGCAGCTGTCCAACGCCCTTGGATGAAATACATCCCCACACCATTACCGAAAGTTTGCCGAACTTCACTGTTGGTATAATGTTTTTTAGTTTAAAGGCTGTGTTGGGCTTTCTCCACACCTTGCTGGGACCATCGTAATAGTACAACATGATTTTTGTTTCATCACAAAAAATTACATCGTCCCAGCACTCGGCCGGCCTGTTAGCGTTGGCAATAGAGAATTGTAGCCGCCTGCAATGTTGAGATGAGAAAGTAGAGGCTTTTTTCTGGCTATGTGTGAGGAGTATTTGTGGGTGTTTAGCACTTTTCGCACAGTCTCGTGGCTCACTATCTTATTGCAATCATTTTTCAAATCCAAGGCCAACTGCCTGATTGTAGTTTGCGGATTATCTTCAATTGTTTTCAAAATTTTTGTATGCTCCCGCCTGGTAAGCTTTGGTGGTCTTCCAGCTGAATTGTTTCCAGCTGAAGTGCAGCCGGTTTTCTTTTTCTGCTCGGTTTAATATATTGTAAATAGTCCTTAATTTGATATTAAACATTGTTGACAACTCCTTTGCCGTTTTACCCTTGTAATAATTCAGGTAAACTAATTGAATTAGGTTTTCATCTACTCGTTTGCCAGGCATTGTTTTACTTGCGGAATACGATTACTTGTGAAGTTTACAAAACCAAAATCGAAATGAAAACGGGAGCTAAGAACATTGCAAAGACGCACGCGTAAATTTTTCCCGGAATTTTTCTACCATTCCTTTGTTTTTCGTGTCTTCTTAGCTCCTGTTTGCATTTTGCAAAGAATTAATTGACAGCGTATAAATTGCCTATTTTTTGTTTTTATGGATTATTGTTGTGTTTTATATAGAAATATGATTTTTTTAGCTTATATTTGTAGTTGCTAAGTGCCTTTATAATAATGTTAAAGAAAAAATGAAATAAATCGTATTATTATTAGTTAAAATTCAACTTTAAAATTATTTGCAATGACGTTTTTCATTTTGCAAAGAATTAGTTGACAAACTGTATGTGTTTGGTCACGGGGCTCTTGCAATTTGGGAAAGCAACAAACGCTCGCGAGAAGCCTTGGAGACTTATGTACGTATTCGACAAATTGAATGGCGATCATCAAATCGAAACAATATCAAATAAAATTACTTACTTTATTAATTACATTAATAAACATTTGCCACGATGCTGCCGAAACATAAAGCGATTTAGACAAAAACACACCATGTGGCTAGCCGGCAATATGACTATACGACTTTCTGATATAAATGAATCCCCACAGAAGAAAGGTGGTCGTCCGAATATGAAGCTGCTGGTAAGCGACTTAAAATAAAGCTGGCATCTGAACTTGCGATAGAAAATCAAAATTCAACCCCTTTGTTACTACACGCTGCTAAAATTTCTTCCAGAAAATCAACTGAAAATGAAGTTAAACAAAAAACTGATAGAACTGGATTGCTGGCTCCGAGTCCAATAACTTCTGAAAAGGCATTCGCTCTTTTTATGGAAAATGGGTTTACTAAGCAGCAATACATACATACAGCAATGTAAATGTAAAACAACTTAGTTAACAACATGGCTATGATATTAACCCCTCTTATTCGAAAAAAGCCGAGGAGAAATTAAAATGTAGACCTGTTTGAATAGCATGCACCGAAAAAGAAGCAAAAGTTTCCTTGCAAAACTTATTGAACCATACCGCTTCAAGAATATTACTGATGCAAAAGAATTTATTTCAGTGAAGGAGACATCTCCGACCATATAAAGTATATATATTCTTGATCAGGGTCACCTCCTGAGTTGACATGAGCATGCCCGTCTGTCCGTCTGTCTTTCCGTCTGTTTGTTGCTACGCAAACTAGTCTCTCAGGTTTAAGGCTATCGTCTTGAAACTTTGCACACACCCTTCTTTCCTCTGCACGCAGTATGTAAGTCGGAACGGCCCGGATCGGCCGACTATATCGTATAGCTGCCATATAACTGATTGATCGGAAATGGTATAACTTTGGTGTTTTTAAAGTTAGAGAGTTCAAATTTGACACGAGAGCTATTTTTGGATCGGCCGGATCGGATCGACTATATCCTATAGCTGCCATATAACTAAACGATCGGAAATGGTATTTGGTAGAAATATCAACTTTCGTATTTTAGAAGATAGAAGCTTGGGACTTTTTTTTAGATTTTTCATTGTAATTAATTGGTTTTATTATGATATAATCATAAGGATCGGCAAACTATATCCGATGTTTGCGAATATATCCGGTTTTAAACGCAAGGGTATATCAACTTCGGCTCCGCCCGAAGTTAGCTTTCCTTTCTTGTTAGCTATGGGTTTTATGGGTCTACTGGTCACAGTTTATACAAACAACAAGAAAGGACAATTTTGTTTTGTTTGTTTGTTTTTAAACAAACAATCAGATTAAAAACCGGGATTTATACGTGCATGCTTTTCAATCGAATGCAATTTTTGTAAAATTCGATGGGCACCTAACACTAATAGACTGCAAGGTGTTAATATATTAACAGGAACAAAATCCTGCCAGTCGTGCCCAATGTGTGGGGCAAAGCTCACCCAGCTTCTTACTATAAGTGATTTTTATTCCAAAATATTTGATATGAAGTCACATACGGATCAGTATGGATTAAGTTCCCTTCATGCATGGATTCGCTTTTTTGAATTCTTGCTTAAAATATCATGCAGAATTGAGCTTAGAAAGTGGCATGTTAAGGGAAATGACAAAATCGAATTGGAGGCACGAAAATATAAAGTTAAAGCAGCGTTTTGGAAAGATATGGGGATTCATGTAGACAAACCGAGACAAAATGGCAGTGGCAATACAAATGACGGAAATACGGCGGGGCGGGCGGGAATAGATCACAATTTGATTTAGCGCCTACATGTAATTTTGATAGCCATAAATTATCATTACCCTATAAATTCAGAAAAACTCAAATTATTCTGTTTTGAAACTTTTACTATATATAGGACCAGTTACTTTTGGTACCCCATGTCGCCAACGACACAAACTTTTCAAGGCTGACCGAAAAAATCATGCCAGAAAATGTGGCCGGATTGACAATATGTCAGATGTCATTCACAGAGCTATGGATCCTGATCTGATCCTTTACTGTCTAGTTCTTGGTTGACAAAAACCAACAGGATTCCTCTGCCAGCAGAGGTTGTCGATCTTTTGGATTCGCCAATCATATCCCCAGATGTTGGCCACAAAGACGGAAGTACATCCCAAAACTCATGCTCGAAGACACAGATGAAGAAAATGGCAACGATGATGTGAAACTTTTCAAATCGAATTAGAGGATGAGGTACCAGACGATATAGAAAACTAAAACACAAGGAAAAGAGTAAGTTGCAATTTTTGAGTTATTAAAAAAATGTAATCCTTTTTTTTCAGTGTTAACGTAACAGATTTTAGTTTTATTTTTCTACAATTAATACCAAATGTGATTCAAATTATAATTTGTAATAATTTCTTAAATAAAAGTGCATTTTTAACCACTGTGCGGTACGCAAATTACAAAAAAAAAAAAAAAAAAAAATGTTGTTTTAGTTCAAACACAATAACACAACGAAAAAAGATTTAGGTCAATATCTTATAAACTAGAGTTTATGCACCAAAACGGGATTTTTGCCCACAGTGCATCGTTTACTTTATGGAGTAAATTTGTTTCAAATCGTTGAAATTAATATAAATGGCAATTCAAAACGTGTTATTTTAGATGTCATTTTGTTTTATTTGGAAATAAAACGTATACTTAAATATTCAATGAAATTAACAAAAATGAAGACAAAAAAAATTTTTTTTTTAACTTTTCCTAGTTAACAAAAATTTTTCAATTATTTCTTAATTCCTAATACTAAGCGTATGAATTTAACGTATTTAAAAATAATTTTGTTTATTTTTTTTAGTATTTGGCTGGTCTTCCTTGCATTTTTAAAACGGCCTTTATTCTTGATGCATAAAATCTACCAAGTGTTCGTTAGTTTTCTTATGTCTTTATTATGTTTTTATAACAGACACTTTCCACTGTTAAATTAAATTCTCTTATATTTTTGGTTTTTTTTAAGTATTTTATTTTTTAAAATAGGACAACGATATTGAATCGGATAGAAGAAAGACTTTATTTGATATTATCTCTTATATTAGGTGATCATTTGGGACTTAATAGTATATCTTTCTTCCTTTGCACACAAATCATTTGAAAAAATATAACATAAAGCCAAAAGCTCTGCAAAAAATTCGTCATGGGAAATAAACTACAATGTGAATAAAATACAAAGTAGAGGCTTGACGATCCATCGATGTTTTACCGATGTATCGATGTTTGAAAAAAAATACCGAACATCGATGCATAATTTCTAGTATCAATATAAACATCGATATTTATACCCTTGCAGAGGGTATTATAATTTTGTCCAAAAGTGTGCAACGCAGTGAAGGAGACATCTCCGACCCTATAAAGTATATATATTCTTGATCAGGATCACCTCCTGAGTTGATATGAGCATGTCCGTCTGTCCTTCTGTCCGTCTGTCCGTCTGTCTGTCTGTCTGTTTCTACACGAACTAGTCTCTCAGTTTTAAAGCTATCGACTTGAAACTTTGCACACACCCTTCTTTTCTTTGCACGCAGTATATAAGTCGGAACGACCGGGATCGGCCGACTATATCCTATAGCTGCCATATAACTGATTGATCGGAAATGGTAAAACTTTGGTGTTTTTAGAGTTAGAGAGTTCAAATTTGACATGAAAGCTATCTTTGGAAAAACATTACGACATGCCAAATTTCATAAGGATCGGCCGACTATATTCTATAGCTGCCATATAACTGAACGATCGGAAATGACCCAACTTTCGTGTTTTTGATGATAGAAAGCTGGAACTTGGTACAGATTATATTTTTGGTCAGTTTATCCGACCTACAAAATTTCATTAGGATCGGCCGACTATATCCTATAGCTGCCATATAACTGAACGATCGGAAATGACCCAACTTTCGTGTTTTTGAAGATAGAAAGCTGGCACTTGGTACACATTCTATTTTTGGTCAGTTACCGATCTACCAAATTTCATAAAGATCGGTTGACTATATCTTATAGCTGACATATAACTGTACGATCGGAAATGGTTTTTGGTAGAAATATCAACTTTCGTATTTTTGAAGATAGAAGCTTGGGACTTTTTTTTAGATATTTTATTGTAATTAATTGGTTTTATTATGATGTAATCATAAGGATCAGCCAACTATATCCGATGTTTGCGATATATATCCGGTTTTAGCTGCAAGGGTATATCAACTTCGGCTCCGCCCGAAGTTAGCTTTGCTTTCTTGTTTTGTTTAACATCGATTTAAAATTTTCCCATCACTTTTTTCACAATAAGAAAGAGTGACAAAGAGGTAAGTACCAATAGCTGCGTATAATTTATTTTACATTAAATATACTAATAAAGAATCATTCAAATTTAGCGTCTATTCGGAATTCAATTGATTGGTGGTGTTGAGTGCTATTTTAAGATAAACGATGGACCGATTTCTGAAAGGTAAGTTTTAATGAGTGCAATGTGCTTATGTATGTGTCACGTGCACATGCACATATGCAACAATAAATTATATTTTTTGTGTTCCCACTCCGCATTATTTCAATTTTAATAACTAAATACTTCTTCTTTTGTAGTTGTGGCAAATGAAAGTAAGGATTTACAAGAAACGGATGACAAAGAAAAGGAGAATGTCGAGGAACCGCAAAACCACGTGGGTCAGCGTCGTAGAGAGGCTTCGTTTGTGTGGAATCATTTTAAAAAATGTCCAGGCGGCCAAGAGGCTATTTGCAATCATTGCTCGTCCAAGTTAAAAACAAAAGGAAACACTAACAATCTTTTACATCATCTTAAAAATACACATAAATTTTGCGATGAAACAAACAAGAGTGACCATAACTCAAAACTTGATAAATTTATATGCAACGTAAAACCCTATGAAAACGGCTCAGCACGAAAAAGTGCAATAGACAATGCTATTGTTCGAACAAAGATTATAAAGTACATAGATGGGACATCAGGGCCCAAAACGGTCAACTTTTTGCGTCGAGCTTGTTGGTGAGGGGGAAACGCACATGCATACGATTCTATTTTTAGAACTCTTTACATGTACCCGTCAACAAAAATGTGAACCTATGTGTGTATGTGTGACTGCTCGCACGACGGCGTAGAAAGGTTTTGGCTTCCAAATTTCAATTTCAATTTCTCGTTTCTGTTTTCGATGCGCCGATGTGGTAGTTGGTAGAACAAATAGTATTTTTGATCGCTACAGATCGAGACAGGATGGTAGCGTAATGCATAGAGTAGTTACTCTATGTGTAATTTCTCTGTGTTCAAATCCTCGTAAGGACTTCGAAATTTTTTTTCTTTTATAAAAATTTTTTTTTTTATTTTTCTTTAATTGTAATATTTTTATTTAATTTTACAATGGTAAAATTTTTTTAATCTTTATTATGTCCCGCTAATAACATGCTAATACAATTTCAAGGGAGTCCTTCCGGCATTTTGTCATCCGACACGTCCGTCACTTATTTTTACAATAATTGTAATAGAATTCAATTAAAAATAATAATAATAACGTACAAATTAAAAATAAAAAAATAAATAAATACATCTGTATAAAAAGAATTGTTTGGTCATTGAGCGTTTTCAATGCCGTAAATAAAAAGACGAATTTGTTACTTTTGAACGTTATAAAAAATGTTTATTCCTGCATGCAGATCAAGCCGGATGATCCGCAGATAGACCGGCTATGGTGCATGCAGGGACTCAAGTAAAAGTACAGAGAGGGCGGCCCGACTGGTCACTGCGAAGCTAAAGCTCTCGAATAATGGAGAGGGCGGCCCGACCTAGACACTGCGAGCTAAAACTCTCTATGGCAAGCTTGTTGATCGAGCGGCCGAGAAAGAGTCGGCTTGCGATCAACAAAGCCTTTGTACAAACTTAAGCCTAATAAATAAACATTACACTAATAATTACACTAAACATTACATAAACATTATTTAAACATTATTTAAACATAAACATTTAACGCCGTGCTGCTGCTTGACCCGACATTCCCCCCCCCCCGTTGGGGCCTGTCATCCAACTCCATCCGTAAGGGGAAAGGCACTGCATATTCCGTCCCGCTAGAAGTCGTCCATCGAAGCCGGGGATGAGCTCCATAGTTCTGGCCAGTGGTCACATCCCAAAACTCCAACGTCCTGCATCGCTGCTCCAGAAACTCCGCCATAATTAATCGCTCAACATATTTTCTCGCGGCGAATACGATCTGTCCCACTGTGCGCTCAGAAGCGCAAGTAGCGGTGTGGAACATATATATGTATGAAGCCGTTATGCGCGGGCCAATGCACTTGCAGTGGAACGTATGTATATGTTTTTAAATGTTTTTCGCGGGTCAACGGTTTTTAAAATTGTTAATTATATTATTTAAATCACGTCGGGGTCACCAATGTTTGGTCATTGAGCGTTTTCAATGCCGTAAATAAAAAGACGAATTTGTTACTTTTGAACGTTATAAAAAATGTTTATTCCTGCATGCAGATCAAGCCGGATGATCCGCAGATAGACCGGCTATGGTGCATGCAGGGACTCAAGTAAAAGTACAGAGAGGGCGGCCCGACTGGTCACTGCGAAGCTAAAGCTCTCGAATAATGGAGAGGGCGGCCCGACCTAGACACTGCGAGCTAAAACTCTCTATGGCAAGCTTGTTGATCGAGCGGCCGAGAAAGAGTCGGCTTGCGATCAACAAAGCCTTTGTACAAACTTAAGCCTAATAAATAAACATTACACTAATAATTACACTAAACATTACATAAACATTATTTAAACATTATTTAAACATAAACATTTAACGCCGTGCTGCTGCTTGACCCGACATTCCCCCCCCGTTGGGGCCTGTCATCCAACTCCATCCGTAAGGGGAAAGGCACTGCATAATCCGTCCCGCTAGAAGTCGTCCATCGAAGCCGGGGATGAGCTCCATAGTTCTGGCCAGTGGTCACATCCCAAAACTCCAACGTCCTGCATCGCTGCTCCAGAAACTCCGCCATAATTAATCGCTCAACATATTTTCTCGCGGCGAATACGATCTGTCCCACTGTGCGCTCAGAAGCGCAAGTAGCGGTGTGGAACATATATATGTATGAAGCCGTTATGCGCGGGCCAATGCACTTGCAGTGGAACGTATGTATATGTTTTTTAAATGTTTTTTCGCGGGTCAACGGTTTTTAAAATTGTTAATTATATTATTTAAATCACGTCGGGGTCACCAATGTTTGGTCATTGAGCGTTTTCAATGCCGTAAATAAAAAGACGAATTTGTTACTTTTGAACGTTATAAAAAATGTTTATTCCTGCATGCAGATCAAGCCGGATGATCCGCAGATAGACCGGCTATGGTGCATGCAGGGACTCAAGTAAAAGTACAGAGAGGGCGGCCCGACTGGTCACTGCGAAGCTAAAGCTCTCGAATAATGGAGAGGGCGGCCCGACCTAGACACTGCGAGCTAAAACTCTCTATGGCAAGCTTGTTGATCGAGCGGCCGAGAAAGAGTCGGCTTGCGATCAACAATGCCTTTGTACAAACTTAAGCCTAATAAATAAACATTACACTAATAATTACACTAAACATTACATAAACATTATTTAAACATTATTTAAACATAAACATTTAACGCCGTGCTGCTGCTTGACCCGACAAGAATCATAATACTAAAACTTTATCAAAATTGGAAAAACAGCCCGCTGGTGTAATCGAACCCCATGAATACCCAGAACCCCATGAATAAGGACCGCGCACTATCCTTCTATGCTACCCTAGAAGTTGATTTTATGATACTTAAAATTGGTGTTAAAGGAGACGCTAGAAACTATACCAAAAACAGAGCTGACGAGTAAGGATAGTAAAAGATATTTCTGATCTCTTTACTCTTACATTGGTTCGATTACTAACCTTCTTGAATTCACTTCGTTTATCCACAGAGGTTTTCTGAGCCGCATGCAAACTGATGTGGTGTACACTGACTTTAGTAAAGCGTTTGACTCTGTGAACCATCATCTCCTCCTTCATAAGCTGTGTCTTTTGGGGTTTTCTCCTCATATAGTACAGTGGTTGACCTCTTATCTATCGAACCGCACGCAGCGTGTTTTGTTTAAAAACAGTTCATCACAGATTATAAATGTTACATCTGGTGTCCCACAAGGTAGTCACTTAGGACTTCTTCTGTTTGTTCTTTTTGTCAACGATTTACCTAGTGTTGTAAACTATGCTACTACATTTATGTATGCTGATGATGTCAAGTTATGTCTTTCTTTCTCAGACCATTTCCTTCATAGACACTTGCAACTAGACCTTAACGAAGTCTTCTTGTGGTGCTCAAACAATCTCCTTATGCTTAACTGCTCTAAGTGTAAGGTTATGACGTTCAATCGCAGTGTGCCTCACATCGTTTCGTACTCTCTTGGGAATAACGTCTTAGATCGTGTTTTCCTAATTAACGATCTTGGAGTAATTTTTGACAATAAGTTGTCCTTCAACGACCACATATCACTAACAGTTAATAAAGCCAGAGGTGTGCTAGCTTTTATCAAACGTTGGTCTAAAGAATTTGATGATCCTTTCACAACTAAAACTCTATACGTATCGTTGGTTCGTCCTATCTTGGAATACTTTTCTAGCGTTTGGAGTCCGCAATACTTTGTTCACCAAAGGAGGATTGAATCAGTCCAAAAGCAGTTTCTGCTATTTGCGTTAAAAAGCTTAAACTGGGATACTGCCACTTCCCTCCCGTCGTATAATTGCCGGTTAAAACTACTAAACCTACCTCCTTTAAAAGAGCGCCGTACTTGTGCTGGGGTTATGCTTCTTCATGTGCTTATTCTTGGACAGGTTGACTCACAAGTACTTCTTGAAAAATTAATGTTTTCTGTGCCTAATAGAGTAACTAGATCCTTCCGACCCCTTTGGTTACCGATTTCGAGGTCTAATTTTGCGGAACACGATCCATTCCGCGTTATTTGTAAAAATTATAACTCATTGTCCCATTTAATGTCCCCTTAATTATCCCTAGATGTAATTAAATCCAAAATTATGGAATATCTTTTAACTTAATTTATCCTAACTCTTAGTTGTAATAATATAGAAATAACAGTTCATTGTTAATAATAATAAATAAATAAATACCACGTTTCAAACTTTCATCGTTCCAAAGATGTTACGATCTAAAAATAGAATTCTCTCTCTCCCTATTTCATCTGCCAGCCGTTTGTCGTGGAACCCGCTCTCAAATGTTTTCATTATTACAGCGGGTTCCACGACGAAAAAAATGAAAACATTTGAGAGCGGGTTCCACGACGCGGCCTGCCAAAGTGCCGTAGAACCCGCACTTATAGACATTTTTACAGCGGGTTCCACTACGAACTGAGACGATGTTAAGGTGATTTTACAATTTTGTATTTATTCTTATTGGATTATAAATTTAGGAAAACACATTAAAATAATAAAAATATAATATAAATAGATTTAAAATTAAAAAAAAATGGATGTCCCGGGCCTGGTTTGAACTCGTTTTACTTTGCACACCAGCCAAGCACTCTACCACTCGGCTATTCCTCATTCGTTGTCGCGCGAAAAATTTCTCAAACTTAACTTGTCGGGCAATGGAACCCGCTCGTTCCAGCGGGTTCCACTGCTGGAACCCGCCATAGAAAATTTTTCTTTGTATGAGATGTCCCATCTATGTACTTTATAATCTTTGGTTCTAATGATTGCAATTGATTTGCATCCATTCAGTCTCGTAGAAGACAAAGGATTTCGCGACTTAATAAATTTATTAGATGCTCGCTATAAAATACCCAACAACAAATTTTTTCGTTATGAGCTTTTTGACAAAAATTATAATATTATTAAAGAGCGCCTAAAATTAGTTTTAAAAGACGTCTCCCATGTGTCTTTGACAGCAGATTGCTGGACGTCAAAATCGTTAGACGGGTATATTACAGTAACTTGTCATTTTATAACCAAGCTCAACATAGGGCAGAGCAAACTCCAATACCAATACAAAAAATCACCAATACATCGAGAAAATTGGAGAGAGAAATTTTTTTGACAGGTCAGTCATGTCGGTATACTGAAAAAAATTATAGTACCATTTTCAATGAAAAAAAAAGTTATGATGAAAAAAAAAATATCAATAAACTAAAATCTAGGAATAAAATATAAAAAAAAAATAAATAAAAATAAAAAAAAAAAAAAATAAAAATTACTATTTACATTTTTACTTTAATACTACTCAACATATTTTCTATATTTATATTTAAACTAGTAAGTGATAATTTTAACAATGCTTCTAAATGAGAATTCGTTAGTTGAGATCTGTTTCTAATTTTTATAAGTTTTAAAGTTGAAAAGGCGCTTTCGCAAATGTAGGTACTGCCAAACATTGAATATATTCGTAAGATTTCATTATGCAACAATGGATATTTATGAAAATCGACTTTCTTCCAAAATTCAATTCCGGTTGGTGTATTTATTTTTAAACTAATATCACATTGCAAATCGCAAAGCTCCATTTGCAGTTCTGGTGCTTGATCGTATATGCTGCATGTCATTGGGGAATTAAAAATTTGAATTTTTCCTTTTATTACTTCAAAATCTTTAAACCTGTTTTCAAACTTATTTTTCAAATCTTTTAAATTTATTTCAAATGTATTAAAATCAAAAACCAAAATATTAAATTCAATAAAAATCTTTTTTAGGCAAGGAAAATGAAACAATCGTTCTAAATTTAAATCAAAAATAAAAATATCAATTTTTTTAGAAATCCCTCAATCAAACTAATCAAATCAAAAATACATTTGTTTTGACCTTGAAGCGAAGAATTAAGGCGATTCATGTGTGATGTTATGTCAGTTAAAAACGCTAAATTAATATTAAATTCTTTAGATTTTATTTCACTGACCATATCCAGTTTTTCAATAACCATAAACTCTGTCACTTCCTTTCTTAAATAAAAAAACCTTTCTAAACATTTCCCCTTGCTGAGCCATCTAACTTGGGTGTACATTAATAAATCACCATATTCACTTTCACATTCGTCAAGAAACAATTTCAATTTCCTATGGGTTTGGGAATTGTGGCCACCTCTTATTTTATTTACAATTTTAGTGACCACATCCATTGTCCGTACAGGACCGGTCCATTTAGCGCACAATGCTTCTTGGTGTAAAATGCAGTGGAATGAAGGCACTTGTATCCCGTTTTTAATTAGTTGGCCAACAA
This sequence comes from Drosophila malerkotliana malerkotliana, assembly GCA_018153235.1. Classification (NCBI taxonomy): domain Eukaryota; kingdom Metazoa; phylum Arthropoda; class Insecta; order Diptera; family Drosophilidae; genus Drosophila; species Drosophila malerkotliana. The sequence continues at coordinate 1,487,781 of JAECXV010000147.1, forward strand.
AACCCTCTTTCCTACCAATCATTGCCGGGGCCCCATCTGTACACACAGAAGAAAATTTACTAGACTCGGCTTTAAGGTCAATCCTTCCGGTTATTGCATTGAAAATATCAACGCCTCTTGTTTTTTCTAACAGCGGAATCAGACCCATAACCTCTTCGTAAACATTAAAAAACTTATCAACCATTCTTATAACTAATATTAATTGGCTTACATCCGAAATGTCGCATGTTTCATCCAGAGATAACGAAAAAAATGAGCAACGATTAAGTTTATCTTTTAAAAGTCCATCCAAGTATTTGCTAAGATCTTCAATTCGCCTAGTAATTGTATTTCGCGACAAAGGAACGGTTTTAATTAAATCTGCCATTTTTTCCCCACTCTCTCCAAAACAAGCTAACATATCTTGGCAAACTATGTTTATAAAATTACCATCCGAAAATGTCTTAAGATTTTTAGCAATTTGGAAACTGGCGATATAGCTTGCTTTTAGCGACGGATTTTGGAATTCATCGAACTTCATTTTCTTTAATTGATTACTAATTATACTTGAATTATTTTCGATATGCTCAATTATTTTTTGAGCCTCAGAAACAAAAAACATATCAAGAAGTATTTTATACTTCGCTCCCATATCGTCATATGCTGCAGAAAATGTACTATGGCAATTATTAAAATGCCTCTCTAAATTAAATTTTTTATTCCCACTTATTATTAAATTGCAAATAATGCATTGCTGCTCGCAAAGATAATTTTCCGCAAAAAATAAATTCATAGCTCCGATGTCAACCATTCCGTTTGAGATCTGAACCAAAAGTGATTTTTTCAGTGAAAAGTTATCGGCAATACAAAAACGAAGAAAAATTGTTGTTGTATTTAGACGTTGCCTACTACGAGCCACACACGTATACGAAATTTCATTTCCCATATAACGAGCAATTCCAACAACAAAGGAGCTCCGAGAGCAGCCCCATTGCTCTGTTTTACCCCTGTTTTATAAATACAAGTTTTGACTTAGTCTCGGCAGTCTTGACGACGTGTAAACTGTTGACGCCTACAAGCCATACAGCACAAAACATATCAGAAACAATATTAGCTATAATCACAGAATGGGATATAAACAAAAATGATAAACAACAATGATGCCAAAATTAAAAAGTCTTGCGAGTTGCTGCAAATAAAAAATTTGCCTTGTTTTTCACACACGTTGAACCTAGTTGTTAAAAAAGTTTTAAAGTTGCCGAGTTTAAATGAAATACTTGTTAAATGTAAGCGCATAGTGTCTTTCTTTAAATCAAGCACTGTGGCAAATGCAAAATTAAAAAAGGCGCAAAATGTGGATAACCCATTGGGTGTTCTTCAAGAAGTTCCTACCAGGTGGAACAGCGCATTTTTAATGATGGAACGGATAAGAATTTTAAACCCCTACATTGGTAAAGTACTTCTTCATTCACCTAAAGCTCCACTTCCGCTCCACTGTCATCAGATGAAATAAAAAAAATTTCCGAACTTATAGATATTCTAAAACCATTTAATGATGCAACTCTGCAAGTGTCAGGAAATAAACCGGTAACTGTTTCTTTGATAATACCAATAATAGCCGAAGTTCATCAAAAAATGTTTCATCTTGGTAGCAAAGTTAAATCTGAGTGTGCCAAAGAAGTCATAAAGCAACTATTAAAAAGATTGCCTGAACGGTTCGCAGCTTATGAAAAAAGGACCATACCCAAAATAGCAACTTTAATAGACTCACGATTTAAAAAAGATTGTTTTTTACACTCTTTTAATGCCGACGAAGCTGCAAAGGCTTTAGAACAAGAACTTTCAGAAAAATTGTCCTCCATAATCTACAAATACGCATACAACACCACCCGATCTTCCAAAGCGATCACGTTTTGAATTTCTACAAAGTAAAATTTCGTCCAAGCCCAGCTCCAACGGAGCAGATGCAATTATTTTGCTGAGGCTATATTTACTTAAAGGAAATGCCGACGAGGATTTGAATCCTTTGCATTTTTGGAAGGTATTTTGAAAATGTTCTACAAGAATGCCAAAATTAATTATTTTCTTATTTTTTAGAACACGGACGAAGAAGTTTGGAAATTTATTGTCAAGAAGCATATATGCGTTCCAGTTCCACTTCTTGCGACTCCGAGCGTATGTTCAGCATAGAGCTGGGATACTATCGATGGTCGAAGCATTCGATAGTTTCGATGTTTTCAAAGCAAAAATCGATAGTATCGATAGTATAGTCATATTTACTTCATTTTTTCCCATACATAGGGTTTTTGTTTTTTAAGCTATATACATAATAAAAAAGAGAAAATAAAGATCAAAATTATTCTTATCATTAACATAAATTATAAGGTAGCTTCAACAGAGATCAAGAGATCTTCATGAGAGATACAAAATTCAGGTCATCTTTGATATAAAATTAAAAAACAAAAAAAAATTATTTTATCCAGGAATTTTAAAAAATAACAAAATGTCCACATTATTCGCCTTAAGAGAAGCTCTGCGATTATTTATAACGAGTCCAGCCTTATTGAACATACGTTCTGACTCAGTCAAGGTTGCGGGAACAAATACAAATTTGGGCACTACCAAAACTACCTACCAAATTTGGGCACGTTTCCGCGACCAAACCTCGTGTTTTATTGAAATTTCAGTGATGTGAAAAATGCCCAACACCATCGATAGTGTCAAAAAACTATCGAAGGCGGCTCAGAAAGGAAAAAAAATTGTTTAAAATTTGTTCGATGTATCGATTAGTATCGATGTTTTCGCTCCAAAACATCGAAAGTTTCGATGTTATAAAACATTTTGTTAGAAAACATCGATGTTTCAAATCTTGTTATTGTCAAACCTCTATTACAAAGACCTTTAACTAATTCCTTTCAACATGTTAAATTTTCCTGATATTTCCTGGTACCCTCTGCAAAGGTATAAATATATTCTAAACTTAAAGACGCGGGTAGATTGCCAGAAGTTCAAAATTATATCGAAAACCATATAAATCATTGTGGAGACCCATTGTGCTTTTTTAACGAATACAACTGAATTAAAAACTGAAACTCTTTAAAGATCCTTAAATAATTTGCGTCGACGACACTATTTCAACCATTAGAAAATAAAATCAGATTGTGTTGGCCTCAAAATAAAAAAGTTTTTATGTTACCAAACGTACATACATATTTTTCAGTTTCGTTGAAACACTTAAGTTTTTGGAAGAGCAAAATAATATAACGAATTTTGTTAGCGGAAACCATTGAAAAAAATTAAGTTAGCTGAATAAAATTCAAACAAATCAATAATCCAATTTTTTTTATATGTGGACGATTTGGAGGTTAATAAGCCTCTAGGACCCCATTGTGCACCACTCATGGCAGTGTATTTGTCCTTTCCAACATCTCCAATTCAGTACAATTGTATTTTTACCGCAGCGATATTTAAATCAGCGGACATAAAACTATATGGTAATTCAAAATGCCTTTTCAATTAGTTCAATTTTTAAAAGGTTTAGAAAATGAAGCACTTATGTTAAGTATAAACGGAAAAGAAGAAAGACTTTATTTGGTATTAACTCTTATATTAGGTGATCATTTGCGACTTAATAGTATATCTTTCTTCCTTTGCACACGAATCATTTGAAAAAATATAACATAAAGCCCCTGCACGGGAACTCCTTTCATTCATTCCTTTCAGACCTTTAAATAATTTCTTTCAACATGTTAAATTTTCCTTCTATTGAATACCATTCAGTTACTATTAGCTTGTACCTGAAACCAAAATTTGACTTTTAAGAAATAGTATTTAAGCTGTATTTATTAAGAGGGGAAATACAATTAAAAATTTATTTTTTTCGAAAATTTTTTTTTTGTCCTAATGTACTCTAAATATGTCTGGGAATATGCCTTTAAAAGCATAAAGCCGTCCGGTACTTATTTTCAAAGTATTACGCAATTTAGTGAGTGCGTGTCTGTGGTAAACTTTAAACGCTTCTACTGAAAAGTCGTGTTTTCAAAGTCGCCGTGCAATGTACAGGTCAGAGATTTTATTTCAATCGAATGCGGTTTTTTGCTTTATGTTTGAAATTAAATTCTCCACAACATGAATGAAAGGATTTTTCATATTTATTTGTTATAACATGTTTTTTTGACGAACAAAGGCGAAAAAAAGTGTGTTTTTTTAAACATTTTGTTCAATTTCAAATTTTTTAATGGAAAAACCATTTTTTTACATATGAAATAATTCATGTTGTGCGATGTACCTCTAAGTTTAATGCCCAGTTGCTGTTTTTTGTTTTAGACGTGATCCTGGGCCTGGAGACTGCACGGCGCAAAGTTTATCCAAAACACGACTCCAAATTATTGATCATAAATGGGCTTAATTACAATATTTTTCGAAAAACTTGACTGATTTTCATTGCCCAATAATTTCCTACTTTCCCTACTTGCAATCCACTCCCAAAGATAGGCCTCATTTCAGGCCTTTTAATTGTATTTCCCCCCTTAAATTAAGAATGTATTAAAATAAACTTGTAATTAATTAGGTTTATTTAAATAAAATTTATTTGAAACAAAGAACTATTAGCCATATATTTGAAAAATGGTTTTCTATTTTTAAGGGCTTCTTGAGCTACATTTTAGAAATAATATACCTTAAAATGAAGTGATAAAATTTCTAGTATTTAGAAAAGGGTTTTAGTAAATAATATTTATTAAAATATTATAAAATATAATTGTAAAATTTAAATTAATAAAAAAATTAATTTAAAAAATATAATATAACAAATAATATTATTCCTTTCGTCATTTCACCAAATAACGAATGCCCGAATTTTGTTAAGGTAGACAGCTTGAAAAGTTTCAAAATCAAAATTTTGTGCGCTGGCTTCGAAACGAAGTCGCACGCACACATGCCCCTGTGTATGTGAATGTCTGACACGCATCCATACAAAGAACAATCCAAGCGCAGACCTGGTCTGCCAGACCAACCTTCTTCGTCGCGCTCCTTTCAGCGACTGAGAAACAGAAAGCATTCTATGAGAATATGAGCGTAAGATGAACGAACAATGAGCGTAAGAGAGCGTAAGAAATCCTCTCTGGGCCCTGTTGCAAGAAATTTTTGCGTCCATTTTCGTTGTATGAAATGGGATGTCTATATGCGGTATGGTTAGTGGTTTCAGTCTACTGATCTATAGGTTTCTGTTAGGTCAGGTTATTTCTACTAAAGACTTTTTGAAAAAAAATCTTAAATAGACAAAATTTTTGAATTCAAAGATTTCGGGCAACCTCCCTGGATACGTGCCTGGAAACATGAGTTTGGTTCGTTTCTGCCCCTGGAAGGCCTGTGTTTTATGTTATAATAGACGAAACAACGGATGTTGCGTGCACGAAGGTGTTGGCGTGTGCTGTTATGTTCTTTGACAAAGCTGCTCAAACCTAATTTTTGTTTACAATCGATTTAAAAGGAGAAAAAGCAGACGATCTTTTTGCCGCACTAAATGACGGATTACAAACCAATGGATTCGACATAAACAACATAATTGAATTTGCTGCAGATACCACAAACGTGATGTATGGTGAGCGGAATAGCGTTATGTCTAAAATAAGAGCTGTAAACAAATCATGTTTTTTTGTCAACAGCCGTTTGCCATTCGTCTGCTCTTGCATCTAGTTATAGTTGCAAACAACTTCCTCGCAACTTGGAACCAACTATCAAAGAAGTTTATAACTATTTTTCTAAAAGTTCAAAGCGTCGACAGAAATTTAAAGTATTTTAAACATTTTTCAATTCTCTAGCTCACGACATTCTTAATCATTATGAAATACATTGGCTATCTTTTCATTCGTGTGGGTCACGTATGTATATTAGAACAGTGGGATGCCCTCGTCGCATTCTTTCAAGAGGAACACGGTTGTTGATAACAATTTATCAGCAGAATACATTCTATTAAATTTGATAAATCCTAAATGTTGCATTTATTTATTATATACTTCATTAATTATTTCTTGACTATATACTCGCTTTGGTAATTCAACATCATTTTTCAGTCAGGTAAAAGCGTTGTCCACTATTTTTATAAAAAAATGTCTGAATTTTATAAAAATATTTTAGCTTGTTATATTATGCAGTGCTATCTAAGCAATAAGGATATAAACGCGATTGATCCAACAAACACTCTGCATTTCCTACATTTAAAAGATATGTATCTTGGAGGAAAGGTGGCACCTGAACTTACAAATAATAGTTTAGCCAAAGAAGACAAATCAACTTTTTTAAAACGTAGTCAATTATTTTTTTATTGAATTATGCGTTTAAATTAAAAAAAAAGATTTCCGTTACAAGCGTTTCTTAATATGCTAAGTTTTTTAGATCCCAAAGATTTTAATAATAACAAGAAAGGAAAGCTAACTTCGGGCGGAGCCGAAGTTGATATACCCTTGCAGTTAAAACCGAATATATATCTCAAACATCGGATATAGTTGTTCGATCCTTATGAGAATATCATAATAAAACCAATTAATAAAATTACGATACAATTACAATAAAATATCCAAACAAAAAAAAAGTCCCAACTTCTATCTTCCAAAATACTAAAGTTGATATTTCTTCCAAATAACATTTCCGATCGTTCAGTTATATGGCAGCTATAGGATATAGTCGGCCGATCCTAATGAAATTTGTTAGATTGGATCAACTGACCAAAAGTAGAATCTTTACTAAGTTTCTATCTTTAAAATCACGAAAGTTGAGTCATTTCTGATCGTTTAGTTATATGGCAGCTATAGGATATAGTCGGCCGATCCGGGCCGTTCCTACTTATATACTGCGTACAAGGAAAAGAAGGGTGTGTGCAAAGTTTCAAGACGATAGCTTTAAAACTGAGAGACTAGTTTGCGTAGCAACAAACAGACGGAAAGACAAACGGACAGACGGACATGCTTATATCAACTCAGGAGGTGATCCCGATCAAGAATATATATACTTTATAGGGTCGGAGATGTCTCCTTCACTGCGTTGCACACTTTTGACCAAAATTATAATACCCTCTGCAAAGGTATATTTATTTTCTAAACTTAAAGAAGCGGGTGGATTGCCAATATTTCAACCATTAGAAAATAAAATCAGATTGTGTTGGCCTCAAATTTTGTGTTACCAAACGTACATATTTTTCAGTTTCGTTGAAACACTTAAGTTTTTGGAAGAGCAAAATAATATAACGAATTTTGTTAGCGGAAACCATTGAAAAAAAAATTAAGTTAGCTGAATAAAATTCAAACAAATCAATAATCCAATTTTTTTATATGTGGACGATTTGGAGGTAAATAAGCCTCTAGGACCCCATGGACCCCACTCATGGCAGTGTATTTGTCCTTTCCAACATCTCCAATTCAGTACAATTGTATTTTTACCGCAGCGATATTTAAATCAGCGGACATAAAACTGCACGGTAATTCAAACTCCTTTTCAATAAGTTCAATTTTTAAAAGGTTTAGAAAATGAAGCACTTATGTTAAGTATAAACGGAAAAGGGAACGGGAACTCCTTTCATTCGCAACTTTTTTCCTTTAATGATAGGAGATTGTATAAGCCCCGATGACAAAGTCTGGGATTTGTAAAAAATTTGATGAAATTATTAGATTTAATTACTTTAAGTGAATACTCCCCTAAAAATTTAAAGAACTTGAAAAAAATCATTAAGTTGCTTAATCAGCAATATACTTTCCTTTTTAATAATACTCTTAAACCTATGCATCACATTCCTAACCACTACCACAGAATAGTAATAGAGCCAGGTCCTCTAAAGTATTTGAAGACATATCCGTTTGAGGCCAAACATCAAATCTTAGGCCAAATATATTTCCTGTAGAAAAAATATTATTGCTTCCCTATCCATTAAAATATGCATATATTATTCTCATTTCCTACAAAATTTTTCGGTTGAGCAAATAATATTTAGTAAAACTCATTTCATTTCAATGAAAAAATTACATGCTTTGGGCACATCAAATTACGTAATATAATATAGAAAAGAGGTTACGTTGTGTATACCTATGATCCAGATGTTAAGTTTGAAGCTTTCGATATTAAAGATATATGTAAGAGCAGACAATGTAGTACAATTTGCAAGTCGAATGCGAATATTCGCCTCACTTTACTAGTTTTTAGAAAATAATATACAAAAACCTTTAAATAGTTCCTTTCAACATGTGTTCAAGCATTGAACACTATTGTATTTACAAATTAGGTTAGAGTTTCAAGGGATCGGACCCATGAAATAAGAGACAAACAGCATGGTCTAAAACCGATCCCCTGCAGCCTACACAAACACATACATAAGTGGTGGGCTTATCGCACTCGAGAAAGGGTCGCATAGCATGTCAGCGTACAGTGCGTTGATAAGTAGTTTTAAATAGATTTAAGATTTTCATGAATCCTACTTATAAGAGAACTTTACCAAATAAAATCAGTTTCCAAAAGGAACTCTTTGGAGTAAGACCCTTTATTTAGGGCTCCTCTTAACATTTGGTCCTTCGAGGCACCCTGACGTTTTCCCCCCTGTGGTAAGAGACTCAGGTTTTAAACTGGCACCTATGTATAAGTGGCTGTAGAAAAATAAAAATTCTCAGCCCAGGGTAGCTAAAAAAATAAGGCTGCAATCTGGGTAAAAAAGAGCCCAGTTTAAAAATCGTAGTCCTCTGTTGTTTCCCCCCAAGAGGTAAGGGACACAGAGAATAAAATTATATAAATGCTAATGAGCATCAAAATATAAAAAAATAATAAAATAAAATCAATAATAAAAATGAGTCAAAAAAAAAAAACTGGGTGTGTCAGACTCACGCACGGCAGAAGTGATACTTCTATGTTGGTTGTTCCATGCATGCGAGCCCCGGTTTAGATCTCTCTTGTGTTTAATTCAGTTTTCCATATTTTTTTCAGAAAAGCGTAAATATTACTCATAAATTTTTTTTTATACATTGATAAAATATAGTTATAACTACAATGGAATCTTAGGCACCTTTTCAACACATTTCTAGTATATACATCGATTGTATTCACAAATTATTCACATGACATCGCAAAATTTTTAGGATCACTCTCTCAATGGTTATTTCCTATTGTTATACTAATAATCGGCTTATGATTTAGCTATACAGTGGGAGATATACAGTTGCGGACAAAAGTCTACATACGACCCCCTTTTTTTTTAAGGATGCAGTCTTGTTTTAAATGTTATTATTATATAAAAAAACCAAATTTCATTTCAGTTTATAAACAACTTAAAAAGTTACAAGCTAAAAACTAAAAAAAGGCTTTGACAAAAGTAAACATACGACTTGTAACTTAGAACTAAAAACTTAAATAATGGAAATAACTTCTAATCTTAATATTTTGTTGGGTCACCATGGGCATTAATAACTGCTTCTAAGCGTCTGGGCATCGAAGCAACCAAATTCTCCAGTTCTTCCTGTGTAATTTTGGCCCACTCCTCTTGGAGCCTCTCAGCATAGCTGAATTACTTATTTTGAATTTACGAATTTTTCGCTCCAAAATTTCCCAAACATGCTCAATAATATTTAAATCGGGGCTTTGTCGGGGTGAAAAAAGTTGTATACATTTACGCTCAAATTGTTGATGAATCGTGCGAAAACTGCGTCTATTATCGTTCCCTGTCTAGTTGTACCAACATTTATATCGTTGACAATATCTATTTCAAAGACTTACATACAAATAAATACAATTAAAAATTTATTTTTTTCGAAAATTTTTTTTTGTCCTAATGTACTCTAAATATGTCTGGGAATATGCCTTTAAAAGCATAAAGCCGTCCGGTACTTATTTTCAAAGTATTACGCAATTTAGTGAGTGCGTGTCTGTGGTAAACTTTAAACGCTTCTACTGAAAAGTCGTGTTTTCAAAGTCGCCGTGCAATGTACAGGTCAGAGATTTCATTTCAATCGAATGCGGTTTTTTGCTTTATGTTTGAAATTAAATTCTCCACAACATGAATGAAAGGATTTTTCATATTTATTTGTTATAACATGTTTTTTTGACGAACAAAGGCGTTTTTGTGTTGTTTTGTTTTTTTAAACATTTTGTTCAATTTCAAATTTTTTAATGGAAAAACCATTTTTTTACATATGAAATAATTCATGTTGTGCGCTGTACCTCTAAGTTTAATGCCCAGTTGCTGTTTTTTGTTTTAGACGTGATCCTGGGCCTGGAGACTGCACGGCGCAAAGTTTATCCAAAACACGACTCCAAATTATTGATCATAAATGGGCTTAATTACAATATTTTTCGAAAAACTTGACTGATTTTCATTGCCCAATAGTTTCCTACTTTCCCTACTTGCAATCCACTCCCAAAGATAGGCCTCATTTCAGGCCTTTTAATTGTATTTCCCCCCTTAAATTAAGAATGTATTAAAATAAACTTGTAATTAATAAGGTTTATTTAAATAAAATTTATTTGAAACAAAGAACTATTAGCCATATATTTGAAAAATGCTTTTCTATTTTTAAGGGCTTCTTGAGCTACATTTTAGAAATAATATACCTTAAAATGAAGTGATAAAATTTCTAGTATTTAGAAAAGGGTTTTAGTAAATAATATTTATTAAAATATTATAAAAAAGAATTTAAATTTATTAAAAAAATATAATATAACAAATAATATTATTCCTTTCGTCATTTCACCAAATAACGAATGCCCGAATTTTGTTAAGGTAGACAGCTTGAAAAGTTTCAAAATCAAAATTTTGTGCGCTGGCTTCGAAACGAAGTCGCACGCACACATGCCCCTGTGTATGTGAATGTCTGACACGCATCCATACAAAGAACAATCCAAGCGCAGACCTGGTCTGCCAGACCAACCTTCTTCGTCGCGCTCCTTTCAGCGACTGAGAAACAGAAAGCATTCTATGAGAATATGAGCGTAAGATGAACGAACAATGAGCGTAAGAAATCCTCTCTGGGCCCTGTCGCAAGCAGTGTTGCCAGTTTAGCAATTTTATGGCTAGTTCTAGCCATTTTGAAAGGCCGAATGCTAGAAAAATTAAGAAATTGCTACTAGCTATAAATCTAGCTACTTTAAAATAAACTTCAGCTATTTTCGGCAATTTTCTCGAACCCGTGATTTAGGTCTGTGAAAATTACCAGTTACAGCGAAAATACTCTAAGTGACTTGAGTGAAAATACTTATCGAACAATGATTTCTACTTTTGACCATCACTGCTTTGTGTGTTTCATCTCTAGTTTGTGGTGTACATTAAGTGACGCAAAAAAAAGTGATGCAAAAATGCCTAAAGTGCTTTATATGCAAAAGTTTCGCGATGCTTGGATGCAGGCTAGTGAGTTCAAGGCCTGGATCCGGAAGGATGAGACGGATTTGTCAAAAGCTTACTGTAGCTACTGCAAATGCAGTATTAAAGCGAAAATATTCGATTTAAGGGCTCATGCTGAGACGAAGAAGCACATTTCGGCATCGAGTTTCTTCAGTCAAACCAACAAAATTTCGTTCTCTCGGATGCCTACGAAGCCAACAGAGCAGGAAGCAGCGTTGTTCCTATTTATAGCGGAGCACACTGCTATTGCACAAATAGACCACCTCAGCAGATTGTGTGTGCATAATTTTGGCGCGTGTCCTTCTGCTGCAAAAATAAGGCTTGGCCGAACAAAGTGCACAAGCATTATTAACAACGTTTTGGCGCAGCACTTCGATGAAGACTTAACTGCAGACATTGGTGATTCGAATTATAGCCTGCTCCTGGATGAATCTACAAATGTCAGCGTAACAAAGCTAGTTGGTAAGCATGTTAATATATGTATGCTGATTACAAGTATGGGTGACGCTCTGGTCTTCTGTATTAAAATTATTGTGTTCTTTTCTGTTTAATTGTTAATTATTGTATATTTATATGTACATAGGTGTTGCCATAAATTACTTCAGTGTAAAATGTGGCGCAATAGTATCTACTTTTTTAAGCCTTATTCCCATCGAATCCGGAGATGCTGTTTCGATAGCTGAAGGTGTTAGACAGGAGCTCGTTCGATTGAAGATAAATATTAATAAAATGGTTGAAATTGGCACTGACAATGCAAGCGTTATGACTGGAGTAAAGAGAAGCGTTTATACCGAGCTCAAAAAGATGTTCCATCGCTTATTTTGATCAAATGTGTCTGTCATTCGGTACAGCTGTCAGTCAATCATGCTTGCGCCAAATGTTTGCCAGATCAGTTGGAATTTTTAATCCATTATACTTACTCTTGGTTTTCTAAAAGCTCTATGCGACAAATCCATTATAAAAAAATATATCAATGCATAAACGTTGACAAGGTACTAGCCTGAATATTTTACTTAATTTGGAATTGTGTTCGTCCAAATGTTTCGTTCTTTTGTGTCCAGCGATCGTGATTGTCCAAACTAACTTACTTAAATTTTAATATCAATTTATAGCTGCTGTAACCTGTTCTTAATGTGTATAAATGTTTGATTTATGTGTGATTCGATTTAACTGTTTTCTTTATCTGAAATCTTATCCTTAGTTGCCCTTGAAAATCCCTAGAGTCTGCGAGACTAGATGGCTTTCAATTGAGCTGGCGGTGACCAGGATTGTTGATGAGTGGACTGAGCTAAAATTGCATTTTTCCATAGCTTCACTCTAGGAGAAATGTCACAAAGCCAAAATCTTGCACGAACTGTACAGTGACGAAGTAAATTTCCTTTACTTATTGTTTTTGAAGCCGATATTAGTGGAAATGCAGCGCTTAAACAAAAACTTTCAAAGCAGAAATTCAAATGCTACAAAACTTTTGAAAGATTTAATAGCAACAATCAAATCGTTAAAGGCCTTAATTATACCACCAAGCTGTGATATCGACATTTTGAAATTTGATTTCAAATGTATGGTTGAAACTAATCTAAGCTTGGGGTATGACTTTGAAAAAAAAATTAAGTCCTTACAACTTCAGGAGCAGATCGAAGTTGAAATTCGAACGAAGTGTGCGAATTTCGTTGTGGAGTTGGTCCAACAGCTAAGAGACAGGTAAGTTAGGTATTTATGATATTGACGTCCGAGATATTAACGATTTTGTTTTAATTTTAGATTGCCGGAGAACTTCGAAACGCTGGAAAATTAAATGTTTTTTCTGTTGATAGGATTTTGAGAGCTCAAAAAGAAAAAATTGAAGATTTCTTGGAGCAGCTCAATGTGGAAAATATAAGCGATATCCTAACGCAATACGGAAAGATCCATTTATTTGACTGGGAGAACAAGGAGGACACTGTCAAATTTTGGGCAGAAGTGCTGAGCTTTAGGGACTCAGGTGACAACAACCCTTTCAAGTCCTTAGCGCTGTTTGCTATAAGGCTACTCTGTTTGCCTTGGTCAAATGCTGAGGTAGAGCGTTGTACTGGCGACTGAAGCCAAAGAAAAATTCAAATGTTTTTATATTTGGCGCCAAAGATCGTAAGCGTAGATTACCGATTAGGTAAACTAAGAGTTGCCATCCGAGATGCAGCTTCTTATCAGCTGTATGCAGGTATGCACTGGAAAGCTGTATTTACCTATGATGGCGCTGTGTTTGACTGACGTGTATTTCCGCTCTGGAATCTTAGGTTCTTTTCAATCGAACCTTCAGAGCAGAAAGACCTGTCCATGTAAGTTCCTTACCTTGGCATGTGGGAGTCATTGCTCACACATGGGTTAAATTCTTTTTTGGGTTATTTCTTTAGATTACCCAGATAAACCTGCCTAATCTGCCAACCCACCCAAGGAAGGAAGAAAAATAGGAACCCTTAGGAGTTACCGGCCTTGCCCAGGAAAATCCACCTCCACGTGGCTCATCCAACGGCCCGGCATCCAAGTGGAGCACACCCTGAGCCGGCCCAGCGATCCTCAGTGTCCCGCGGAGCGCCTTATTCATCCCATCGAGGGATCGGCAACTCCGTGGGCCAGCATTTTTTTGATTGTGACAGTGGGCGAAAAAGCCTAGTGGGAGTGAAAAATGTGAATTTAACCTAAAGTCCCCAAAAAAACCACGTGTACACAGAGAAAAATATAAAACAAAAAACTATAATGGAAAAAATATTAAATAATAAAGATTAATGCTTGCGAGCTATAAAAAAGAAAAAAAAACGTGAACGAAAATGTGCAGAAACAAAAATTAAAATTTATTTTTTTTGTTGGTTATACCAAAATTTTTAAGAGTAATACACTACAACCAATGAAGTGGGAATTTAAATAAATAAACCTAAAAATATAATTAAGCTAAAACAGTGCTAAAAAGCAAATTATTGGAAAAAAGAATGAATGAAAAGGTGAAGCGAAAACCTAAAAGAAAATGTTAAAAGAATAAATAGTTAAAAAATGTTATAAATAAAGAATAAGTTAAAAAAATGGAAAATTTATATAAATAAAGTTAAAAATGTGAAAACGTGCGGCAAAGAGAAATTAGAAAGGCTCCTCGAAATTTAAATTGCTAATTTTTATTTTTTATTTTTATTTTTTTTATTTTTTTTTTCCTTTTATTTTGTTTTGGTTGCTGAGTTTGGTTTGAAAGAGCAAGAAGCACTGAAAGAAAAGCTCTGATGTGTTACAAAGAAATTTAAATTATTTGCGTCTCAGAATTTCCCGAAAATTATGGGAAAAGCCCCCAAAATTCCGTTTTCAGCACGCCAGCGCGGGAGATCGATCTTTCGTCATGGAAATGCAAGTGAGTTTGTTTTCTTAATTTATATTTACTTTTTTTACAAAAAAAAAAAAAAAATGAGCTGCATGAAATTATCATTTTTTTTGTTGGTGTAAGTAACATTCTCACTAAAACGAATTTTGCAAAAATTAGAAAGATGGAAAAAAGAAGAATCTAAGAACGGTTGTATTTACAGCGAGCTTATCTTTTAGTCAGCGAGCTTTGGCTACACTGAGAGAAATTTTGGAATGAATTTTATTTAATTTAATATTATTGAAATAAAAATAATTAGAGATTAGATGAGAATGAAAACATGAAAATATTTTAGATAAAAGAAAAGTTTTAAATACACTAAAAAAAAAAAAAATTATGTTTGAAAATTTTTATAAAGACTTGAAAAAAAAAATTTTTTTTCTTTTTAAATATGAAATGAACAACGCCAATTAACGAAATAGATTAACTTTATTTTTGAATTTCGCCTGCCAAGATTATTGCCACGTTTGGGATAGGAATTTAAATTTTTGTTTATTTTTTTTTTATTAATCATGCCATTACTTTAATAATTTTAATATCTTCTAACATTAATACATTTTTTACAAATATTCCTTAATATTTAGTTTTAAGTTATTGTTATAATTACTATATTGCTACCCCCTAATTTTGAATATTTGATTACAATCTTTGGTTATAATTTTCTATCGCACAAAACAAGACATGTATCTTTTAATTATTACCTTTTATAACGTTTGAAAAATAATAATATAATGAATAACTAAACTTATAACTGAACCACGCTGTTGTTTCTCAGACCCTAGGATGTGAAGGGATCCTCAGAGCCATGCTCGAGCGGAGAGGGTCGTAGGTTGGGTAGGGCATAGAGCGTACACATTCCAGCTGTGTATCGCAACCTTTCTTTTTATTTCTCACCTCTTTTTCTTTCCCTTTCTTCTGGTTTCTCTGAAACGGTCCTTCTGTTCTTCCGGTTATCGTTTAGCTCTAGATATTTTTACAGTTTTCCTGTTTGAGTATTTTTTGTCGCAGCACGCTAATTTCGATTTCTAATTAATAATAATGTGTAGTTGTGTGGGATTCTGTACGGAGCAAGACCACCACCCCCCAAGCCGACGAGCCCGAGCCGGAATAGTAAAGCGTGCCCCGCAAGTATAGAATCCCGGATTGATCACCACTACCGTTACACGTTACAGATAATTATTTATTATTAATTAAGAAAAAGTGGCGCCCAACGTGGGGCCTTAGTGAATAAATTCAAGTTCATTAAGACTCGCGAAGGACATAATTTCAGAAACTCTTTGATTTCTTCGTTACTTTAAAATTTCACCTTTCTAAATTTTCGATTGTGTTCGAATTCCTGGAATTCATGCCGAAAGAATATCAGTATTCAAAGCTGGCCGGAATTGGATCATTAAGCAGAAATTTCCTACCTCAAGCAGAAGTGACTGGAGTTTTCAGTCGCAGGAAAACAGATTTAAAAATCAAAACTTCGGTTGATTTTCTGTCCGCGATCGAAAAAACCAATCACTGAGCTACTCAAACTGTTCTATGAAGGAAGTTATCGATGAACAAAGAGGAAAATACTGGCACAACTTGCGAGAAGTGTCGTATCCTATCTTCGTAACTTCTGAATCTAAATTCTTACTACTGGAAGGAAAACTTGTTTACACGGGAATACGAGTGTAAGAGTACACCGTCCAAAACTTAGGTAGAAAGAAAGGATTATCTTTCGAATAAGTTTAAGTCAATTTGAACGAATTTTCTTCCAAACTCCATACACCTTTTGAGAAATGTAAGAAAAGAGAATGTACATATCCTTGGGGACGAGAACAACAAGCTAAGGGTTCAGTTTATATAAATTTTATTGAGTTATATTTTTCTTTATTATATTGAGATATTTTTTTTCTCGTGTGTCACAGTTTTTGAGAATTATTTGAGTATGATGGGGTTAGATCGATCGCCGAATAGGAGAGTCGGAAGTGCCTCAAATTCTTTGTGTTCTATATGTCAAGTTGACATTAGTTCAGCAAACGCATATACAACAACATGTCAGCACGAATTCCACCGAGAATGTATTGAAGCTCATTGGAAGAACAGTGAGAAGTGTCCAGTTTGCGAATCGGCATGTAGAGCCACAGCATCTAAAACTGCCGAAAAAGTAGTTCGAGAAACTCGAAGTAGATCTAAAGCTACTCCGCCGGTTAATAATCCTTTAGATGAGGGACCTTCTACTTCAATACGAAGTTCTAGCAATAATAATACGAATTCAAGTATTATTACAGCCAACGCAGTCGCTTTGTTAGCCATGGAGCAGAGGATGTTAGCCACTCTCTCTGAGAAGATGTCTGAAATAATACAGAATGCTGTCTCGGAAAGTGTGAATCGAGTGACGCTCACACCAAGTCCAGCTCAGCCCCAGCTCCAAGATCAGGTGCCAAGAGTTTTTGATAGAGTCGAAACTCCACGCTCTCCTGCTTCCCAACGCACGGTTGCATCTGAATTACTAACGCGGCCAGATAAAGTGGTCCACATTCTCAATGGTTGGAAAATTAAATTTTCTGGAGAAAGTATGTCTGTTGACAATTTTATTTATAGGGTCGAAGCCCTCACAAGGCAAATGCTGGACGGAAACTTTACCGTTTTGTGTAGGAACTGCAGTGTTCTATTCGAAGGGAAAGCCAACGAGTTTTATTGGCGGTACCATAAGGCGTACGGTGAAATCTCTTGGGAGGATTTTTGTGCAGCCTTACGACTTCAATTCAGGCACAGTAGAGATGATAATGACATAGAGGAAATAATTAGAATGACTAAACAGAAACCAAACGAATCCTTCGATAGCTTCTACGACAACATTTCAGGACTAATTGATCAGTTAGAACAGCCCTGGGTGTCAAGTAAACTTGTCCGAGTACTTAAAAGTAATCTTCGTCCTGAAATTCGGCATGAAATCCTGAATCTGGAGATAAAAACGGTGTCCGAATTAAGGGAGATTTGTAGGCGTCGCGAAGCATTTCTCGCTGATGTCAAGAGATGTAGTGGGTACACTAAGGTTGTTCCTTTTAAGCGTGAAGTAGCTGAATTTGGAGATGAAATGGTAGATCTCCAAGAATCAGAACCTGAGGGCGAGGCAGAAATCGAAGCCTTTTCCTTGAAATGCTGGAACTGCCAAGGCGAAGGACATAGGTATCAGGATTGTCTCTCAGAAAGACGTGTTTTTTGTTACGGATGCGGCGCGGCTAACACGTACAAGCCAAGTTGCAGTAAATGTTCAAAAAACTCCAAGCAAGGCATATCGAAGTCGCAATACAAACAGAAGACTTCATATGCCAGTCGAAATCAGTCTACAATGACCGACCAATAGAGGACACTCTTCAAAGTGTATCTCTCTCTTCCCCAGACGAACAAATAGTCCCAGATAGCTCTCTGCTTCATAGCAAAATTTCAAAGTTAAGGGACGTCGCAATCCATGAAGTACAAAAGATAGCTAACGTAGCTAAACGAAATTCACGAAGGTTAAAGGCTTTTTGGAAAAATGTGAAAAGATGCAAAGACAGTTTGAAACACATTAATTCCATACCCGCAGGAACTAGAGATCCTCGACCGTTTTTACCGGTTCAATTGCTCGATCGCGTTGTATACGGTTTGTTAGATTCGGGAGCTTCGATTAGTTGCATAGGAGGAGAATTAGCTAAGGAAGTGATAAAGAATAAGGAATACCGAGCCATAAAAGGCAGCGCTGCGACAGCAGACGGGAAATCCCAAAATATAGTAGGAGTTCTAAACATTGACGTAGAATACGGCAATGATAAGAAGCCTTTAAAACTGTATGTCGTACCTTCACTCAAACAAGATTTATATCTTGGCATAGACTTTTGGAAGTTATACGATCTTCTTCCAACACATTTAAAGATTTCGGAAATAGAATCGTCTAAGGCAGCCCGCCCAGATGAGGTGGATCAACACGATTTGTCGGAAGACGAAAAAGCTAAATTGGCAAATACTATAAGTTGTTTTCCTTCTTTTACTCAGGAAGGATTAGGCAGGACAAATTTGAT
Source organism: Drosophila malerkotliana malerkotliana (assembly GCA_018153235.1). NCBI lineage: Eukaryota > Metazoa > Arthropoda > Insecta > Diptera > Drosophilidae > Drosophila > Drosophila malerkotliana. Next base: position 1,506,544 of record JAECXV010000147.1, read on the forward strand.
AACTCACACTATTGATGTAGGAATGGCGAAGCCCATCAAACAGCGGCATTTCCCTGTATCTCCTGCAGTCGAGAAGGCAATGTATACGGAAATCGACAGAATGTTGCAATTGGGTGTGATAGAGGAATCGGAGAGTGCATGGTCCTCCCCGATAGTGATGGTTACTAAACCAGGGAAAGTTAGAATATGTTTAGATTGCCGGAAAGTCAATAGTTTCACGGAAAAGGACGCGTACCCTCTTCCCCAAATAAATGGGATTTTGAGCCGATTACCGAAAGCAGAATTTATAACTAGCTTAGACTTAAAGGATGCTTATTGGCAAGTGCCTTTAGATGTTCAGTCGCGCGATAAGACGGCGTTCACGGTACCAGGTAGACCGTTATACCAATTTAAAGTAATGCCGTTTGGCTTATGCAATGCTACGAGCACCATGTCTCGTTTAATGGACAAGGTAGTGCCAGCTCACATGAGGAACGAAGTTTTTATATATTTAGATGATCTTCTAATAGTATCTGCAAGTTTTGAAGATCACCTCGAAGTTCTCAGGGAGTTAGCATTGCACATCAGGCGTGCAGGTTTGACAATCAACATTGGCAAAAGTCACTTCTGCATGCGGCGAGTGCGTTATCTAGGTCATATAATAGGTGACGGCGGAATCCGTACAGACCCAGAAAAGGTGTCTGCGATTACCAACTTTCCTTTACCAAAAAGCCTAAAGAACTTGAGAAGCTTTATGGGGATGTGTGGATGGTATCGGAAATTCGTGCCAAATTTTGCGTCTCTATCTGCTCCTTTGACAGACTTGATGACGACAAAACGAAAGTTCATCTTGACCGAAGAGGCTATAAGAGCGTTTGAGAGGCTAAAGCAGTGTCTTAGTGAAGCACCTGTTTTATGTAGTCCAGACTTCGCGAAGCCGTTCGCTATACACTGTGATGCCAGTAAAACAGGCGTAGGAGCTGTATTAGTGCAGGTTTCAGACGAAGGCGACGAGAGACCGATTGCTTTTGTTTCAAAGAAATTGAATAAAGCTCAGAAAAACTACACCGTCACTGAACAAGAATGTTTAGCTGCTATCGTTGCTTTAAAGAATTTTAGAGCGTATGTGGAGGGTTTGAAATTCAAGATAGTTACAGATCATGCTTCGTTAAAGTGGTTGATGTCGAACCACGATTTAAGTTCCCGATTAGCTCGGTGGTCGTTAGCGTTACAAAGATACGTTTTCGAGATCGAGCATCGCAAGGGTTCACTAAACGTTGTTCCCGACGTTTTGTCTCGCGTGAACGAAGAGGCAGTTGCTGCCATAGATTTGACGGAAGGACTTATTATTGATCTAAATTCCGAAGCTTTTAAATCGGAGGAGTATAGTAATCTGATAAAGAGAGTGGAAGAAAATAAACTAAATTTCCCTGATCTTAAAGTGGAAGACGGTTATTTGTATCGTAAAGCGGAACACTTAACCGGGGAACAGGTACATGACGAATACGCATGGAAGCTTTGGTTACCAAAGGAATTAGTGCCCAAAGTTCTTTCTCTAGCTCATGATAGCTCCTTGGCCTCACATGGAGGCGTACACAAAACTATCGAGAGGATTAGGCGATACTATTTCTGGTCTGGTCTCGTTTCAGACGTAAGGGCTTATATAAGCGCTTGTGAGGTTTGCAAATGCACGAAAGCACCGAATTGTGTTCTCAGACCTCCTTTGGGGAGAGCACCGGAGACTCAGCGGTTCTTTCAAAGGCTTTTCGTTGATTTTCTCGGGCCTTATCCCAGATCGCGAAGTGGAAACGTGGGCATTTTTATCGTCCTCGATCACTTCTCAAAGTTTGTTTTCCTTAAACCTGTTAGGAAAATTGATTCTAGCGCAATTGTGAAGTATCTAGACAGTGAATTGTTTATGACTTTTGGAGTCCCTGAAACGATAGTGTCAGATAACGGGTCCCAATTTCGGTCGAAAGCGTTTCGAGGATTAATGCAGGAATATAGCATTAATCATACTCTGACTGCTGTTTATTCACCTCAGGCTAACGCCTCGGAGCGTGTAAATAGGTCGGTCATATCCGCCATTAGAGCGTATATACGCCCGGATCAGAAGGATTGGGATGAAGTTCTGAACAGGATATCCTGTGCGCTGAGGTCTTCCATACACTCCAGCCTTGGAACAAGTCCGTACTACATGGCTTTTGGACAGCATATGGTTACCTCTGGTTCAACCTATTCTCTGCTCCGACGTTTAAATCTTTTGAACGATCGTTCGCTACGATTTGGCAGGCAGGATTCTTTCGAAATAGTTCGCAAACAAGCATGCGAGCAAATGTACAGAAAGCACGAGGAAAACAAGAAGCGCTATGATCTCCGTACTCGTAATGTCAGGTATACTGAAGGTCAAGAGGTATATCGACGTAACTTTAAGCAAAGCTGCTTTCAAACTGGATATAACGCCAAATTCGGTCCAATGTTTGTAAAGTCTCGGATTCGAAGAAAGATCGGTAACCTCTACTATGAACTGGAAGACCTTCAAGGAAAAGTTGTAGGTACTTACCACGCTAAAGACATTCGACAATAGCTTCAGTCGGAATCAGTCTAGAGTATTCTCTCGATCATACCCTAGTCTGATTTTAGCGGGGGGGTTTTGTACTGGCGACTGAAGCCAAAGAAAAATTCAAATGTTTTTATATTTGGCGCCAAAGATCGTAAGCGTAGATTACCGATTAGGTAAACTAAGAGTTGCCATCCGAGATGCAGCTTCTTATCAGCTGTATGCAGGTATGCACTGGAAAGCTGTATTTACCTATGATGGCGCTGTGTTTGACTGACGTGTATTTCCGCTCTGGAATCTTAGGTTCTTTTCAATCGAACCTTCAGAGCAGAAAGACCTGTCCATGTAAGTTCCTTACCTTGGCATGTGGGAGTCATTGCTCACACATGGGTTAAAAATTTTTTGGGTTATTTCTTTAGATTACCCAGATAAACCTGCCTAATCTGCCAACCCACCCAAGGAAGGAAGAAAAATAGGAACCCTTAGGAGTTACCGGCCTTGCCCAGGAAAATCCACCTCCACGTGGCTCATCCAACGGCCCGGCATCCAAGTGGAGCACACCCTGAGCCGGCCCAGCGATCCTCAGTGTCCCGCGGAGCGCCTTATTCATCCCATCGGCAACTCCGTGGGCCAGCATTTTTTTGATTGTGACAGTGGGCGAAAAAGCCTAGTGGGAGTGAAAAATGTGAATTTAACCTAAAGTCCCCAAAAAAACCACGTGTACACAGAGAAAAATATAAAACAAAAAACTATAATGGAAAAAAAATATTAAATAATAAAGATTAATGCTTGCGAGCTATAAAAAAAGAAAAAAAAAACGTGAACGAAAATGTGCAGAAACAAAAATTAAAATTTATTTTTTTTTGGTTATACCAAAATTTTTAAGAGTAATACACTACAAACAATGAAGTGGGAATTTAAATAAATAAACCTAAAAATATAATTAAGCTAAAACAGTGCTAAAAAGCAAATTATTGGAAAAAAGAATGAATGAAAAGGTGAAGCGAAAACCTAAAAGAAAATGTTAAAAGAATAAATAGTTAAAAAATGTTATAAATAAAGAATAAGTTAAAAAAATGGAAAATGTATATAAATAAAGTTAAAAATGTGAAAACGTGCGGCAAAGAGAAATTAGAAAGGCTCCTCGAAATTTAAATTGCTAATTTTTATTTTTTATTTTTATTTTTTTTTGATTTTTTTTCCTTTTATTTTGTTTTGGTTGCTGAGTTTGGTTTGAAAGAGCAAGAAGCACTGAAAGAAAAGCTCTGATGTGTTACAAAGAAATTTAAATTATTTGCGTCTCAGAATTTCCCGAAAATTATGGGAAAAGCCCCCCAAAATTCCGTTTTCAGCACGCCAGCGCGGGAGATCGATCTTTCGTCATGGAAATGCAAGTGAGTTTGTTTTCTTAATTTATATTTACTTTTTTACAAAAAAAAAAAAAAATGAGCTGCATGAAATTATCATTTTTTTGTTGGTGTAAGTAACATTCTCACTAAAACGAATTTTGCAAAAATTAGAAAGATGGAAAAAAGAAGAATCTAAGAACGGTTGTATTTACAGCGAGCTTATCTTTTAGTCAGCGAGCTTTGGCTACACTGAGAGAAATTTTGGAATGAATTTTTTTAATTTAATATTATTGAAATAAAAATAATTAGAGATTAGATGAGAATGAAAACATGAAAATATTTTAGATAAAAGAAAAGTTTTAAATACACTAAAAAAAAAAAAAAATTATGTTTGAAAATTTTTATAAAGACTTGAAAAAAAAAAATTTTTTTTTCTTTTTAAATATGAAATGAACAACGCCAATTAACGAAATAGATTAACTTTATTTTTGAATTTCGCCTGCCAAGATTATTGCCACGTTTGGGATAGGAATTTAAATTTTTGTTTATTTTTTTTTATTAATCATGCCATTACTTTAATAATTTTAATATCTTCTAACATTAATACATTTTTTACAAATATTCCTTAATATTTAGTTTTAAGTTATTGTTATAATTACTATATTGCTACCCCCTAATTTTGAATATTTGATTACAATCTTTGGTTATAATTTTCTATCGCACAAAACAAGACATGTATCTTTTAATTATTACCTTTTATAACGTTTGAAAAAATAATAATATAATGAATAACTAAACTTATAACTGAACCACGCTGTTGTTTCTCAGACCCTAGGATGTGAAGGGATCCTCAGAGCCATGCTCGAGCGGAGAGGGTCGTAGGTTGGGTAGGGCATAGAGCGTACACATTCCAGCTGTGTATCGCAACCTTTCTTTTTATTTCTCACCTCTTTTTCGTTCCCTTTCTTCTGGTTTCTCTGAAACGGTCCTTCTGTTCTTCCGGTTATCGTTTAGCTCTAGATATTTTTACAGTTTTCCTGTTTGAGTATTTTTTGTCGCAGCACGCTAATTTCGATTTCTAATTAATAATAATGTGTAGTTGTGTGGGATTCTGTACGGAGCAAGACCACCACCCCCCAAGCCGACGAGCCCGAGCCGGAATAGTAAAGCGTGCCCCGCAAGTATAGAATCCCGGATTGATCACCACTACCGTTACACGTTACAGCGTGTGTTCAGTCAAATAAACATAGTAAAAAGTAACCTCAGAAACAGGTTACATATAAAAACACTAAATTCAATTTTAAAAATGAGGTATTTACATTTACTTAAGTTTTTAAAGCAGCATTATTAATATTCCTCTTTATAGATACGGCCTGCGCAGAAATGGAAAATGCTGCCACGATTATGAAGTGCCAACGAAATTTTTAAAAATGATGGCCGAAAATGAAAAATATAACAATGAAGACAGTGAAGATGTAGATTTAATAAAATCATTATTGGACATTTAAATTAAAATTCAATTTTTTGGTTATTTTGGGGTAATTTGGTTATTTTTTGGGGTAACAAAATGTTAGCCATTTTTTCAGCCATTTTTACAAACAAATTTGGTATTTTCAGCTAGTTTTTTTCGTAAATCTGGCATTATTTTTTGTTCAAGACCTGGCAACACTGGTCGCAAGAAATTTTTGCGTCCATTTTCGTTGTATGAAATGGGATGTCTATATGCGGTATGGTTAGTGGTTTCAGTCTACTGATCTATAGGTTTCTGTTAGGTCAGGTTATTTCTACTAAAGACTTTTTGAAAAAAATCTTAAATAGACAAAATTTTTGAATTCAAAGATTTCGGGCAACCTCCCTGGATACGTGCCTGGAAAAATGAGTTTGGTTCGTTTCTGCCCCTGGAAGGCCTGTGTTTTATGTTATAATAGACGAAACAACGGATGTTGCGTGCACGAAGGTGTTGGCGTGTGCTGTTATGTTCTTTGACAAAGCTGCTCAAACCTAATTTTTGTTTACAATCGATTTAAAAGGAGAAAAAGCAGACGATCTTTCTGCCGCACTAAATGACGGATTACAAACCAATGGATTCGACATAAACAACATAATTGAATTTGCTGCAGATACCACAAACGTGATGTATGGTGAGCGGAATAGCGTTATGTCTAAAATAAGAGCTGTAAACAAATCATGTTTTTTTGTCAACAGCCGTTTGCCATTCGTCTGCTCTTGCATCTAGTTATGGTTGCAAACAACTTCCTCGCAACTTGGAACCAACTATCAAAGAAGTTTATAACTATTTTTCTAAAAGTTCAAAGCGTCGACAGAAATTTAAAGTATTTTAAACATTTTTCAATTCTCTAGCTCACGACATTCTTAATCATTATGAAATACATTGGCTATCTTTTCATTCGTGTGGGTCACGTATGTATATTAGAACAGTGGGATGCCCTCGTCGCATTCTTTCAAGAGGAACACGATTGTTGATAACAATTTATCAGCAGAATACATTCTATTAAATTTGATAAATCCTAAATGTTGCATTTATTTATTATATACTTCATTAATTATTTCTTGACTATATACTCGCTTTGGTAATTCAACATCATTTTTCAGTCAGGTAAAAGCGTTGTCCACTATTTTTATAAAAAAATGTCTGAATTTTATAAAAATATTTTAGCTTGTTATATTAAGCAGTGCTATCTAAGCAATAAGGATATAAACGCGATTGATCCAACAAACACTCTGCATTTCCTACATTTAAAAGATATGTATCTTGGAGGAAAGGTGGCACCTGAACTTACAAATAATAGTTTAGCCAAAGAAGACAAATCAACTTTTTTAAAACGTAGTCAATTATTTTTTTATTGAATTATGCGTTTAAATTAAAAAAAAAGATTTCCGTTACAAGCGTTTCTTAATATGCTAAGTTTTTTAGATCCCAAAGATTTTAATAATAACAAGAAAGGAAAGCTAACTTCGGGCGGAGCCGAAGTTGATATACCCTTGCAGTTAAAACCGAATATATATCTCAAACATCGGATATAGTTGTTCGATCCTTATGAGAATATCATAATAAAACCAATTAATAAAATTACGATACAATTACAATAAAATATCCAAACAAAAAAAAGTCCCAACTTCTATCTTCCAAAATACTAAAGTTGATATTTCTTCCAAATAACATTTCCGATCGTTCAGTTATATGGCAGCTATAGGATATAGTCGGCCGATCCTAATGAAATTTGTTAGATTGGATCAACTGACCAAAAGTAGAATCTTTACTAAGTTTCTATCTTTAAAATCACGAAAGTTGAGTCATTTCTGATCGTTTAGTTATATGGCAGCTATAGGATATAGTCGGCCGATCCGGGCCGTTCCTACTTATATACTGCGTACAAGGAAAAGAAGGGTGTGTGCAAAGTTTCAAGACGATAGCTTTAAAACTGAGAGACTAGTTTGCGTAGCAACAAACAGACGGAAAGACAAACGGACAGACGGACATGCTTATATCAACTCAGGAGGTGATCCCGATCAAGAATATATATACTTTATAGGGTCGGAGATGTCTCCTTCACTGCGTTGCACACTTTTGACCAAAATTATAATACCCTCTGCAAAGGTATATTTATTTTCTAAACTTAAAGAAGCGGGTGGATTGCCAATATTTCAACCATTAGAAAATAAAATCAGATTGTGTTGGCCTCAAATTTTGTGTTACCAAACGTACATATTTTTCAGTTTCGTTGAAACACTTAAGTTTTTGGAAGAGCAAAATAATATAACGAATTTTGTTAGCGGAAACCATTGAAAAAAAATTAAGTTAGCTGAATAAAATTCAAACAAATCAATAATCCAATTTTTTTTATATGTGGACGATTTGGAGGTAAATAAGCCTCTAGGACCCCATGGACCCCACTCATGGCAGTGTATTTGTCCTTTCCAACATCTCCAATTCAGTACAATTGTATTTTTACCGCAGCGATATTTAAATCAGCGGACATAAAACTGCACGGTAATTCAAAACTCCTTTTCAATAAGTTCAATTTTTAAAAGGTTTAGAAAATGAAGCACTTATGTTAAGTATAAACGGAAAAGGGAACGGGAACTCCTTTCATTCGCAACTTTTTTCCCTTTAATGATAGGAGATTGTATAAGCCCCGATGACAAAGTCTGGGAATTTGTAAAAAATTTGATGAAATTATTAGATTTAATTACTTTAAGTGAATACTCCCCTAAAAATTTAAAGAACTTGAAAAAAATCATTAAGTTGCTTAATCAGCAATATACTTTCCTTTTTAATAATACTCTTAAACCTATGCATCACATTCCTAACCACTACCACAGAATAGTAATAGAGCCAGGTCCTCTAAAGTATTTGAAGACATATCCGTTTGAGGCCAAACATCAAATCTTAGGCCAAATATATTTCCTGTAGAAAAAATATTATTGCTTCCCTATCCATTAAAATATGCATATATTATTCTCATTTCCTACAAAATTTTTCGGTTGAGCAAATAATATTTAGTAAAACTCATTTCATTTCAATGAAAAAATTACATGCTTTGGGCACATCAAATTACGTAATATAATATAGAAAAGAGGTTACGTTGTGTATACCTATGATCCAGATGTTAAGTTTGAAGCTTTCGATATTAAAGATATATGTAAGAGCAGACAATGTAGTACAATTTGCAAGTCGAATGCGAATATTCGCCTCACTTTACTAGTTTTTAGAAAATAATATACAAAAACCTTTAAATAGTTCCTTTCAACATGTGTTCAAGCATTGAACACTATTGTATTTACAAATTAGGTTAGAGTTTCAAGGGATCGGACCCATGAAATAAGAGACAAACAGCATGGTCTAAAACCGATCCCCTGCAGCCTACACAAACACATACATAAGTGGTGGGCTTATCGCACTCGAGAAAGGGTCGCATAGCATGTCAGCGTACAGTGCGTTGATAAGTAGTTTTAAATAGATTTAAGATTTTCATGAATCCTACTTATAAGAGAACTTTACCAAATAAAATCAGTTTCCAAAAGGAACTCATTGGAGTAAGACCCTTTATTTAGGGCTCCTCTTAACATTTGGTCCTTCGAGGCACCCTGACGTTTTCCCCCCTGTGGTAAGAGACTCAGGTTTTAAACTGGCACCTATGTATAAGTGGCTGTAGAAAAATAAAAATTCTCAGCCCAGGGTAGCTAAAAAAATAAGGCTGCAATCTGGGTAAAAAAGAGCCCAGTTTAAAAATCGTAGTCCTCTGTTGTTTCCCCCCAAGAGGTAAGGGACACAGAGAATAAAATTATATAAATGCTAATGAGCATCAAAATATAAAAAATAATAAAATAAAATCAATAATAAAAATGAGTCAAAAAAAAAAAAACTGGGTGTGTCAGACTCACGCACGGCAGAAGTGAAACTTCTATGTTGGTTGTTCCATGCATGCGAGCCCCGGTTTAGATCTCTCTTGTGTTTAATTCAGTTTTCCATATTTTTTTTCAGAAAAGCGTAAATATTACTCATAAATTTTTTTTTATACATTGATAAAATATAGTTATAACTACAATGGAATCTTAGGCACCTTTTCAACACATTTCTAGTATATACATCGATTGTATTCACAAATTATTCACATGACATCGCAAAATTTTTAGGATCACTCTCTCAATGGTTATTTCCTATTGTTATGCTAATAATCGGCTTATGATAGCTTAAGTGGGAGATATACAGTTGCGGACAAAAGTCTACATACGACCCCCTTTTTTTAATTTTACCCACTCTTATAGTTTTAAGGATGCAGTCTTGTTTTAAATGTTATTATTATATAAAAAAACTATTATATATTTATTATTATATTTCATTTCAGTTTATAAACAACTTAAAAAGTTACAAGCTAAAAACTAAAAAAAGGCTTTGACAAAAGTAAACATACGACTTGTAACTTAGAACTAAAAACTTAAATAATGGAAATAACTTCTAATCTTAATATTTTGTTGGGTCACCATGGGCATTAATAACTGCTTCTAAGCGTCTGGGCATCGAAGCAACCAAATTCTCCAGTTCTTCCTGTGTAATTTTGGCCCACTCCTCTTGGAGCCTCTCAGCATAGCTGAATTACTTATTTTGAATTTACGAATTTTTCGCTCCAAAATTTCCCAAACATGCTCAATAATATTTAAATCGGGGCTTTGTCGGGGTGAAAAAAGTTGTATACATTTACGCTCAAATTGTTGATGAATCGTGCGAAAACTGCGTCTATTATCGTTCCCTGTCTAGTTGTACCAACATTTATATCGTTGACAATATCTATTTCAAAGACTTATTTGAAAAATTTCAAAAGTTCCAACGATTATTTGCTCGCGAAATTGACATTAAAGTCTCTTGCGCATCTGATGCGCAAGTTTGCGTCACATCAGTCTCACTCTGACTCATTTTAACCGTAACCTAATTGTTCACCAACACACACTGAATTTCCTCTAAATAGTTACTCAATAAATAAAAATCAATAGCCGTAATACGTATATTCCTTTGATTTAGCGATATTGTTAAAAACTATTAAGAATATCGTTTCGTTCAGTGCGAATCACAGGTCAACTCAATGTCCCAACCTCGCTTCACACTTACTGAACGGCTGATGCACGGCATGGGTAGTTTGATATAGAGCAAACAGAAGAGAAAGAAAGGCATTCGAAAGAGAACGGGAGAGACGGCGTGTCTCGGTGGCTCCCTCACATCGTTCAGCGCTTGCGATGCGAGAGAGCGAATAGGCGAGAGTGGGAAGGAGCAGCTGTTCCTTGGCCCCGCCCATTTGACGGATTTCGGTAACACTCCGAACTTACCGTTTCACTCGCCTATTTTCAATCTGCCTTGGGGCCCCCGACGCGCCAAAAGAAGTTTTACTTCAAAATAGGCTCATGGAGTATTCTCATCCGTATTTAGAGGCTCCAATTAAAATTGGCACCTAAATAGTGGCTAGATGTGCATTGACACACTCAGTCCAAGGTAGCTAAGATGACCTATTTATTTAGGGCTCCTCTTAACAACATGTTAAATTTTCCTTCTAACGAATACCATTCAGTTAATAATAGCTTAAACCTGAAACCAAAATTGCACTTTTAAGAAATAGTATTTAAGCTGTAAATATTAAAATAATAATATATTAAAATAAACTTGTAATTAATTAGGTTTATTTAAATAAAATTTATAATTTCCAGAAATTTTTAAGACACAGAAATATTAGCCATATGGGCATTTCCACAAAAAGGTCCACCGCGTCAAAAAAAATTAAAACTTCTTGAAAATGATTTTTTTCAACATGGTTGCATAAAGAAATGTTTAAGTTTATTAAATTTTGCATTTATCTTTTACAGATTTCAAAATATTCGAATGCAAAGTCGCGCAAACGACTCTTTTGTCATTATGATGTTTGTAGGGCGTATTTTGTTTTGATTATAACTTCTAAAATATATGGATTATGCTTTGTCTTTTGTTTCTTAAATCGCTTGGAGATTCCAAGAATCGAAAGAGAACGCAGAAAGTAACGTGCGATCACCAAAAAGTGTAAAAATTTTGGTTTGCATTGACGCTTATTTTAATGTCCCGTGCGCGACCGAAAAACAACATTTCTTATTACTAGACCTAAAGCACTTGATCAAATTGCATCAAAATTTTTTTTTGCAAACAAAGTTTACGTGTGCAGTAAATATATAAAAAACAAGAAAGGAAGCTAACTTCGGGCGGAGCCGAAGTTGATATACCCTTGCAGTTAAAAGCGGATATATATCGCAAACATCGTATATAATTGGCCGATCCTTATTAGAATATAATAATATAACCCAATTTATTATAATATAAAGTCTAAAAAAAAGTCCCAAACTTCTATCTTCAAAAATACCAAAGTTGGTATTTTTACCAAAAAACATTTCCGATCGTTCAGTTATATTGCAGCTGTAAGATATAGTCGGCCGATCGTTATGAAATTTGGTAGGCCGGATTAACTGACCAAAAATATAATCTGTACCAAGTTCCAGATTTCTATCTTCAAAAACACGAAAATTGGGTCATTTCCGATCGTTCAGTTATATGGCAGCTATAGGATATAGTCAGCCGATCCTTATGAAATTTGGCATGTCATAATGTTGATGTAATGCATAATGTAATGTCAAATTTGAACTCTCTAACTCTAAAAACACCAAAGTTATACCATTTCCGATCAATCAGTTATATGGCAGCTATAGGATGTAGTCGGCCGATCCGGGCCGTTCCGACTTATATACTGCGTGCAAAGGGAAGAAGGGTGTGTGCAAAGTTTCAAGCTTTAAAACTGAGAGACTAGTTCGCGTAGAAACAGACAGGCAGACAGACGGACATGCTCATATTAACTCAGGAGGTGATCCTGATCAAGAATATATATACTTTATAGGGTCGGAGATGTCTCCCTCACTGCGTTGCACACTTTTGGACAAAATTATAATACCCTCTGCAAGGGTATAAAAAATTTTGAGAAAAAAAATATTTGTATTAAATATTTGTATTAATACAAATAAAATATTTTTTGTTTACCTATATAACATTTTAAACTATTTAAATGTAGATAAGCGTAAAGAGTAGCCAAAAAAGAAGAGAAATTTGTAAACGGTGGAGAGACAAGTTGAAGGAAGACCCAATAAAATGGGAAAACTTTAAAGTAAACAACAAGGAAAGAATGCGGAACACTAGGCTAAACTGCAAAGCGGAAGTAACAAGTGGAAGTAATGATGTGGTGGAAAAGAGGAGGCTGCTTGAGCGCACTCGTAAGCGCCAATATCGACAAAAGCTTACAGAAAAGAGAGATGCAGAAAACTAAATGCAAAAAAGAAAAGTGATCCCTACAAATGCAAGCAAACCCTAGGGAAAGCTGTAAGAAAAGTTGAAAGTGCTCTGCCAAGAGACTTAGACAAGAAAGTAAAAGTACTTGAAATTTTATTAAACAAATATAAAGAAATTCCCCAAAAAAATATTCCACAAACTAAATTTAAAATTACCTTACCAGAGAGTTTCGATTTTAAAACTAAGGAGTTTTATATTAACGACAATATTAGTGTCCAGCCCTCAGGAAAAAGGGACACCATTTTGATAGCAGGCGATGTAGTTGCCAAACGTTTTATGATGACGACAGTGTGTGAAGCTATGAACTAGAGATGAAACGGATAGCAGTTTGGCCGGATACCGGATATTCGGCCGACCATTTGGCCGGATAGCCGGATATCCGGCCGCCGAATATCCGAATGTAGACGTCGCGCCAACGATCGGGTGGACTCGGTTCGATTTGGTTTTTTTCGTTGATGAGTGACGTTAACAGTTGTATCCATATCCATAACCTGTGAGCTGGACTTTCATCTCTAGTCAATGCGAATTGATCGCACCCTTATTCTTGGTGGGCAGCTAATGCCCAAATTTAGAAAAGTTTGCAAAAATCTACCTTTCTGCTCCATGCACTACTGTGTATAGCGAACGACTTTTTTCTGAAGCTGGCCTTATTAATGAAGAAAAACGCAACCGCCTGCTACCTCTCAATGCAGAGGAATTGGCATTTATCCATCATAATTTGCCCTTAGTGCAGTATGAGTACTAAATGTACTTGTGTAAATGTAAATGTATTTTATAAAGCTTTTTTTTTTTTAAATCGGCCGGATATCTATCCGGCCAAATCGTAGCTATCCGGTATTCGGCCGGATAGTATCATGGAGGCCGGATAGGCCGGATACCGGATAGTTGCCGGATATCCGTTTCATCTCTACTATGAACTCTTCAAAAAAGAACATCCCAGTGAAAAAATATTTAAGTCTTATTTTTTTAAGATGCGGACACGTCATGTGCAACTAATAAGTAAAACGCCCCACAATATGTGTGTTTGTATGTACCATGCTAGCTTTGGTTATTTGCTGGAAAGCTGTGCAAAAATGATGCCATTTTTTCCTACCAATTTCGAAAGCTTTCTTACAACTGTTTGCTGCAACATTCTTAGTGAAAACTGCATGACAGGCAATTGTAAGAAGTGCTTAAACGATTTGAGATACCAACTTATTCCTCTCTCATATTTACACAATATGAATGATAAAGTTAGTTGGCAGCATTGACGCAAAATGAATAACACCATGGCCCTTTCCACAACCGATGCAACTCTATCGGATCATATTGTTGAGTTGGAAATGGCATTGCCCTCTTTTAAAACGCATTTTTTTTGTCAAAAGAGCCCAGCAAAAATATTTTGATGAAACCAAAGAAAATTTGAAATCAACTGAAATGGTGATTCAAATTGATTTTGCCGAAAATTATAGGCCCACAAATCAGAATGAGATACAAAGTGCTAATTTTAGTTATCGACAGGTATCCATTTTTACATGTGTGGCTTGGCTGCAAGGTGTTACAAAGTCTTTTGCTGTTATAAGTGACAAGTTAACGCACAATAAGCACGATGTTTTTGTTTTTTTGCTGGAGATTTTAAAAATATTAAGACATCATATAGGAGCTTTTCAAAAATATTAATTTTTTCTGATGACTGCTGATCACAGTTTAAAAATAAATTCATACTGTCAAGTCTAGCCGATATAGCCCACATTGGAGTGGAATTTTTTTGCTAGTTCACATGGGAAAGGAGCTGTTGATGGTGTTGGAGCAGTAATAAAACGAAAAGTTTGGCAGATACTAAATCAAGAAGTATGCTTTTACCTGATGCATACTCTTTTTATCAGTGTGCACACCGATGTTAATGGTGTAAAACTATTATATTTGTCAACAGATGAAATTGACAAATATATTTTAAAATATAACATAGACGAAAAATGGAAAGAGGTCGGAAGTATACCGAGTATATTTAAGTTACACTTTTTTTCATCGACTTATAACGAGGTAAAAGCAGCGAGGACTGCTTATTCCTTGCAAGAAACTAACATTTGCGTTAAATAAATTTGTTAATATTAAAATAAAAAAATAATACATCAATAACCCATCAATCTATTAATATTAATTTAATGTAAATAAAATTGGAGCTGAACTTTTTTTACTTAGAAAACTATTTGTAAACGTATTTATTAAGTTTTCTGTTATGTAAAAGTAAATGAATTCATATTTTTGTTAATTTAAAAGTATTTTTTCGATGTGTTTGATAATTATTTATCAACAGCAATGAAAATAACATAAAAATAGTGGCGGTAAAAAATGTCCCGTGAACGATGTCCCGTGCGAATTTACTTTAAATGAAGTTAAAAAAAATACAAGTTATCTTTGAAAAATTTTTTAACCTTTTTGAAGAGGCATCAATGCACAAAAGTTTAAAATTAGTTGCATTAAAATATTGCCTCTGGATTCGCTGAAATTGGCGTTTGATTTGCTTGACCTTTCAAGCCACTTCCGTTTTGTGTCCCGTGCGAATCACTTGACTTCTGCAATTATCTTCTAAATGGAAAAATACCCAACATCAATCTTTGCAGTAGTGAGAGAGCTAATAAAATGATGTAAAGCATGATGTATAACAGGGGTGGGCAAGCCTATGGCTCCACGGGCTCTCAAGGCTCACCCCGTTATTCGTAATTTTTGGCGCCAGCAAATCGGGCCAGACGATCGAGTCGCGCGTTCAGTGAGCCGTGAAGATTTACAAAAACAATGCTACACAAATTTTGAAGCAGGTAGCGGGCCCGACCCCGCGGTCCCGAGTTTGCAACAACAATTATTAAGGGTCCGTTTGCGCACAACGCGACGACAACCATCGCGAGGGTGGTGGTTGTTGTTGTAATTTGTTGTTTGGCCGAGCTGCGGCTCCGACCGTTAGATTTCGTGCCCACCACTGATGTGTAAGCGTTTTATTTGAAAAAAAAAAATCGTTTCCATTTTACCGTTTTTATACCCTTGCAGAGGGTATTATAATTTTGTCCAAAAGTGTGCAACGCAGTGAAGGAGACATCTCCGACCCTATAAAGTATATATATTTTTGATCAGGATCACCTCCTGAGTTGATATGAGCATGTCCGTCTGTCCGTCGGTCCGTCTGTCTGTCCGTTTCTACGCGAACTAGTCTCTCAGTTTTGAAGCTATCGTCTTGAAACTTTGCACACACCCTTCTTTCCTTTGCACGAAGTATATAAGTCGGAACGGCCCGGATCGGCCGACTATATCTATAGCTGCCATATAACTGATTGATCGGAAAAGGTATAACTTTGGTGTTTTTAGAGTTAGAGAGTTCAAATTTGACACGAGAGCTATTTTTGGCAAACCATTACGACATGCCAAATTTCATAAGGCCGACTATATCTTATAGCTGCCATATAACTGAACGATCGGAAATGACCCAACTTTCGTGCTGAAACTTAATACAGATTCTATTTTTGGCCAGTTGATCCAACCTACCAAATTTCATTAGGATCGGCTGACTATATCCTATAGCTGCCATATAACTGAACGATCGGAAATGAAACTTGGTAGAAATATCAACTTTCGTATTTTTGAAGATAGAAGTTTGGGACTTTTTTTAGATTTGTTATTTTAGTTAATTAGTTTTATTATGATGTAATCATAAGGATCGGCCAACTATATCCGATGTTTGCGATATATATCCGGTTTTAACTGCAAGGGTATATCAACTTCGGCTCCGCCCGAAGTTAGCTTTCCTTTCTTGTTAAAAAAATGCTTTTCTATTTTTAAGGGCTTTTTGACCTACATTTTAGAAATAATGAATGAAGAAATAAAATTTCTAGTATTTAGAAAAGGGTTTTCTAAAATCTATAAAAGTTCGCCCTCAATTTAAGAAATATTTGTATGTATTTTAGAAAGGGTTTTCTTAAGGGGGAACATCTGAGTAACAGGCCAAAAAAAAGCGGATTTTCTCGAATTTTTTTGGCCAAATCAAAACATCTAATCGAAAATTTGTAAATGAGATTTTATTATATTATATTTAAAGTACAAAATAAATTTTTTTTTAAATAAATCGAAAACAAAATGGCGGCTCTGCAGCCTTTATTCGTAGGCCCTATTTTTTTAAAGGGGGTCCATGGCCGAACACCTCACGTCCTTAATTTTTGATCTAGAACAAAAAATCAAGTTTGGTTAGTTTCTGTATCTCAACGGCTATCGACACACGTAGGATTTTTTCGATATTTTGATTTTTTGCAAAATAGTGAGTGATTGAACAAAATTTTCAATTTTCAATAACAAAAAACGTCACAAAATTGTTGATAAAAAAAAAGTAAGCTATTTTATGCAGTAAGCTGTCTATTTTTAGAGACAATAATTTATTGGCCACTTCAGTGGTTATATGCGCTTTTATATTGTTTGCCACTGTTTGCAAAGTTTTTTTGCAGTTTGATGCATTTAACTTAATTTTTTTTCCGTCAGCGGCTTTGAGTCCATCACAAATTGGGTCAAGAATATTTCGCATATTTTCGGAATTTAAGACATTGAAAGGAATGCTGTCTTCTGTCACCAATCCAATATATGACCTCAGCAGTTGTTTTTTATTCACTTCACTTCAATTTTTATTTTTTTTTTCTAATAGTTTTTTTTAATTTTATGGAGCAATTTGACGACGACGAAGTTTCTAACTGCTTAACACTAGCAGAATTTAAATTTATTTTGTGTAAATTAAGTAAATGTGTTTTTAAATTTGAAAGTCTATTATTTTTGAGTTTATTTTTACATGTTTTACATGTAGCTATGCCTTCATCAACGTTATTTTCAAAATACATCCAAATATTACTTTGCGCCGTAGTTAAACAATTAAACTCAAACAATTTTCCAACAGCGACTACTGCTGCTGGCGACTTGCAGAAGTCGAGCAGTTGCTGCTGCTTCGACTTGCGTTGCTTCGCGAAAGCAGCAGCAAAGCAAAATCAAAATTTTTTACACGGCGTCTGCTGCTGCTGATTTGCTTTTCGTCGGCGATCGTTTTCTGCTTTTGCTTCGACTGCGACTTCTGATTTTTTCAGAAGCAGAAGAAACTGTTCATCTCAGAAGTCGCTCGCAGTCGATGCAGTGAAAAGCAAAAATATTGCGACTTCTGCTACTTCGACTGCAGTTTTTTAAACACTGGACAGTGACACTGTGTTATTACACACAAAAAAGAACTACAATTTAAAGAGCTGCTCGCGACGCGTCCGTGAAGTGGAAAATAAAAACAAAATTCACGGCGTCGTGAAACCGCTCAAGCCTCCAGGATCATCATCACAGGATCATCACCGCAGGATCATCGCCCCTCATCGAAAACCATCTACTTCTATGCCGTGCACCTGCATCGACTGTAAAAGGAAAGTGGCAGCGTGATTAGGGGGACCCCCCCCCATTCTCGGTTTTAAAAAATCGATTTTTTTTTTTAAATTTAATTCAAACTTATAACTATTCAAGAATGTTCCCTGAAAATTTCAAGTAAAAATTTCAAAAACTCTTGAAGATATAGCCGATTTATGGTGGAAACCTTAGGCGACGGCGAGAGCCGTCTCAAAACTTTAAACGCGTTTTTCTCGAAACAGTGTTTTTACGACTGGCGCATGAGGTTACTCAAAAATTATTAATCCAATCGGTTCCAAATTTTAACACGTTATTCTATACATATACATATACATAGCTCTCGTATGAACTAGGATAAATCAAATCGGTGAAGATCTTCTTTACTTTTCAACTCGATTTGGGGCTGAAAAAAATGGAAATTTTCGAAAAATTTCAAAGGTCCGCCATTTTGTTAATTTTTGAGCGAAATTAATAATCCTAGTTCATACGAGAGCCAAACATGTACTTTTTCTAATCCCGTTGGAATTTTTGGATTCAGATGTTCCAGTGAGCGGAAATCACATGCGCCGCCAAAAAGAAGGGCTTTTCTTTGATCACAAAAAACAACAAAAACAAAAAAAAAAAATTCTGTGAAATGGTTTTCTTCTTTTTTGTGTCTTAATATATGTACATATGTAAGCACAGTTACAACCCTAAAAAATAATTTATGTTCATTTGCCAGCCCATTGAAAATCGTCAAAATTTAAAATCGAGAATGGGGGGGGTCCCCTTAAAGGATCCCAAGGCAGAACCCCAGGTATTTGTGCAAAAAATTGAAAGTTGAGAAGAGACAAATTAAATCTTCGTCTTGTGCTGGAATATTGCACCCTCCTCTCAATTCTTGGCGCATACGTACTTGATATTAGTAGAGCTTAAAAATTTGGGTAGTTTAGTTAAATTATTAACAAACTGCCTGTGGCTTAAATTGACAAAAACATAAATACATATCCACATCACTGTCGCCCCCCGCCCCCCTTTACCCCTCGTTCGTTTTTCGCCAAACAAAATAGTTAAATTTAGTGCAGCCAAACATTTATCTATATACAAATATATGTACAAATATAATACATATTTACATGCATAAATAATTTGGCGTACATACAAATATATGCAGCGGTAAAATTTTCGTGTTCGCTCCAACCGTTGCACTATAGGAAATTTGACCACTTTTTCTGGCCAAAAACCATTTTTTGAAAGTTAAAGAATATAAATAATTTTAACTGCATATCATTCACAATTGATTAATTTTTAATGTTGCGTACCAGAAATTTCCATAGATGGCGCCACTGCGAAAAAATCAGCTGTTAAAAACAGCTGTTGATGTTAACATTTGCATGAGCTTAGAATTTAAGATTTTTTGGTGCTATTTTAAAAACGCAAATACTGAAAATTTTATGGACAAAATCAAAAGTTTTGAAATGAATACTTCTCAATGTGGTTTGTATTATGTGTTTGTGTATGTGAAGTGTCCAAAAAACTTGTGTTGTCTTTTTAATAAAGTGAAAATGTAATTAGTCTAGCAACAGAAATTTTTTGAATTAAATCACATTTTTAAAAAGAGATTTAAACTAATTCAGGCCGAGTCGGACAATGTTATTTAGTCCATGTTGTAGATTGTTTAATTTTCTTCAAATGAGTGAAATATGAATATGCATAAAAATGCACTTTCGAAGAAATTCATAATTTAAGGAGGCAACCTCAACACCTTGAATGTGAATCTGTTAGCTGTGAGACTAGTGCAAAACCGAACAGTTAGCATGTTATTTTTAAATATGGGGCGGTGCCACGCCCACAATTTTTTCATTTCTAAGTTCTTTTGAGCATATAAACTCAAATCAAACATCAAAATTTAAATATCTTGCTTAGTTTTTGAGTTAGAATGTGTTTCTTAAAAAGTGGGCGGTGCCACGCCCACATTTTTTTAAAATCTTGAATCTATTGACCATGTGAACTCAAATCAAAAATCAGAACTTAAATATCTTGTTTCGTTCTTGAGATATTATTTTTGGCCAGAAAAAGTGGTCATATTTCCTATAGTGCGTTGTCCGCTGCTATATATGTATGTATGTATGTATATGCATTAGTTTGGCGCATTTTATTTTACCGGAACGCCAAGTGACGCGCTACCCTATAACTGTGGGGTATACAACTTTTTCAGTGTCATTGGCCACCTACTATTTTTTTGGATACTCAGTGCCTCGACTATCAACATTATTCGACTATCAATTAATTAATTAATTATTTCATCTTTTTCGCCATATTAAATAATTATTTTTCGTTTTCGCTAGATATTAAATTAAATATCTTTTTTCGTTCGTTTTCGTTTTTTGAATTTAATTTATTAATTAAATAATAAAAAAAAATTTTTTTATATTAGTTAAACATTTTTATTTTTACTAATTAACAAATAAATTAAAAAATTTTTATTTAAAAATAAAAAAAACAAACAAAAAAATTTTTAAATTTTTTATCGTCGTCTGTTTATTAAAAAATAAATAAATTTTAAAATGGAAAGTAATAAACAGAAACTAAAATCCACGACTCTTGCAGGCATGCTTTCACTTTTAGTTTTCCTTTCTTGTTAGTTATCGTTTTGCTATCGAAACGTTTCATTTCTCATCATTGGCTTCTGTATTGCGATATCTTGCTACTGGATGTTATCAGTTCTCAATCGCCAAGGACCACCATATAAATATAGGACGAAGCACATTTGGGAAAATTCTCCACATATTTATTCCGTTACTGGACAAGCTTCTTTGTCAGAACACAATTTGCCTTCAGATGTCTAGCCAGCAAATGCGGAAATCTAGCGAATACTTCTTTAGCAAACATCAACTTCCAAGAATAGTCGCCTGCGTGGATGGAACTCATATAAAAATAGTGAAACCTGTAAATAATACAGGTTTTTTTTTAACAGAAAGGGCTATTACAGCATGAACGCCATGGTTGTAAGTATAATGTCTAAATTGGTTATAGTTACGTTAAGATTTTACTTTTACCTACAGGTTTGCAACTATAATATGGAGATTATCGCTATTTATGCGACGCACCCCGGATCTTGTCATGATTCTTTCATTTGGAATCATTCAAGCGCCAGGGAATATTTGTTGAGAACAATAAATTAATATTTTGTTTTGGCAGATTCTGGCTACTCACAGGAGAGTTTTGTGTTAACTCCCTACAGGAGCGCAGAGATGGGGACGGCATCAGCATCGATTTAATTTAAGACATGCTGCAGCCAGAAACATAATAGAACGAACAATTGGTGTTCTTAAAAGCCGTTTCCGTTGTTTACAACGATGCTTAAATTATCAGCCCATTTTTTGCTGCCAAATTATTAACGTATGTGCTTTGCACAACATATGTAGAAGACGGAATTTGTCAACAGGTGACGACTTTCAATTGGAGGATATTGATCAGGCTATAAATGATAACGACATTGAAGGGAATACTGACGGACCATCTGTACGCGACGAAATTGCTCTATCTCTGCCAATATAACATCATAAATAAAAAAATAAAATAAATAAAAAAATTATTCATTGCAGTTATTAAAATCTATTTATTATTTTTTTTTTTTAATTTGTTCTAACTTAGAAAGTAGCTCCTTTTTTAAATTTAAGTCTTGTTGTTGAAGACTTTCCATTTTTTGGTAATGCTCCTTTTTTAAATTCAAGTCTTCTTGTTGAAGACTTTCCATTTTTTGGAAATGCTTTGTCATTGTTAAATTAATTTGCTTCATTTCCTCTACTTGAGCTACGCACAGACTCTGCAAATCAAATTCTGCAGCTGTGCGGCGACGCTTTCGGCTCGCCTCTTCCTCTGGGGCTATCTCCTCAGCTTTTTCCTTAGCCACCTCTTCTACTATAATGGTGGTTGGTGCTCCATATGCCACAGCACCAACTCCCTCGATCATCTCAAAAAGCCCGCAGAGCTTTGCCACGTCCTCCTCCATGGCTGTCAGCGGTTGCTGGCAGTAAGGACCCCCGCCCGTAGCCCTGACCTCTGCCTTATTTTGGGCAATTTTCTTACGAATATTCGCCTTCCAATCGCACCAAACCTTGAATGTAATATTATTATATATTAGTTTGTCGTAATTCTGGGGATACTCATACCTTTTTCCATCCCGCAACATCTTTAATTGGAGGCCCAATTGCGTTCAACGCACCGGCAAGCTCGCTCCATTTAGCTTCTGCAGCCACACGATCGCCTTTGGCGAATCTACGCGCCAAACTTTCGTTACCCTGCATAAAATTCAGAAAAACTTCATCCTGATATGATGATTTGTGTTTTCCCCTGCAAACAATATATTAGTATTTTTGTTTTTTATAAAAATAAACTTTTTTGCTCACATTTTTAAAAAACAGTTTTTCAAAGGCAATCTCTTGTTTCCCACAAATTAAGGGGAAAAGGTGTCTTTTCAATGGATTTCATTTTCATTTCATTCCGGTGTTTTCAACAATTTTTTTTATACACTTTTAACACACAACTAAATTAAATTAAATTAATTAATTTTTAAAAAACATATTTTATCCAACTTCAACAAATTTATCGCCATCCGTTTGATTATACAAGTATTTTTAACTTGCTTTTTCATTCTATCAAAAGTATGGCAGCTTAGGCGATAACTCATGGTGTCGGACTTATCGGTCGCTCACCAAAACGAAAATTGTTGTTGCCGACGGCAAAATTTGATATCCAAATTTGAGGTGGGGTCAGAAATTACTCGTTTTAAAAATAACTACAAGCCTAATTGATCTTCTAGAGGTCTTAAAAGAACGACAATAAACCAATAAGTCAACTACTTTTTTCCTTTTGCAAAAACGATCCGATTTAATATTGAACAAGAAAGGAAAGCTAACTTCGGGTGGAGCCGAATTTTATATACCCTTGCAGTTAAAACCGGATATATATCGCAAACATCGGATATAGTTGGCCGATCCTTATGGGAATAGGAATATATAATCCAATTTATTACAATACAAAATCTAAAAAAAAGTCCCAAACTTCTATCTTCAAAAATACCAAAGTTGATATTTCTACCAAATACCATTTCCGATCGTTCAGTTATATGGAAGCTATATAGTATGGATATAGTATGGATATAGTCGGCCGATCCGGGCCGTTAAAAAAATATCCAAAATTTTATAATGGTGTTGCATATCATTTAAAAGGATTTTTTACTCCAATTCTTTTTTAATTAATTTTAAATTAACTCGGACTTATATAAAGAAATTTAATTTTATAATATAAAATATAATACAGAATTTTACAAGGAGTAAGTATATCACAAGAAAACCTTTTCGTAGAAAAGTGAAAATCCACCCTGAAGGGTCAAGATAAAAAAAGGAACCAATTGACGTGCTGCGATCCCTTTTTATCACTTTCTTGCAGGAAACATATTTATGTCAGGGTCGGATGAAAGGTCAATATGTATTTTTTATTTAGGAGTATATATATATGTGAGTGTATATTGGATTGTGGATTTACGTTCCCACCAACATATACATGCATACACGGATATGACGCAAGAAATTAGCCGATTGCCTATTTACTCCCTACTGTAGGCTCTAGGCTCTAAGCGTTATCTTTTCTTTCGAGTCTTCTGATTGGTTTTCCCGATTCATTAACCGGAAAAATGTGTGGAAAATTGGGGTTGTTTTCATGCGTTTTCTCATGTACATGTATTGATGATACCGTTTCCGTTTTCGAGGATCAATAGGTTTTGAGGTTTATGCTAAGAATCAAATTTTTAGTATAAATCTTGCCTTGCGGTTAAAGCAATTTTTACGCTTTTTCTTTTTTACAAAAAATAAAAAACAAAAATATGAGCGAGTTAGAAATTATTTTCGAGGACACCCAACCAGCTCTTAGTGACATTTGTGTATCGAACGGTGCACTTTTATCATTAATTGGTATTGGGGAAAAAACCCAAGAAGAGCTTTTTAAGAATCTAGAGGATGATTCTCTGTCATCCATATACGAATTATTGACACCAACATGGGATTATTCAGCCACTACCATCGAGGATAAAACGTATGCCCCGGACTCTCAAAAAAATATATTCGAGGAATTCGACGACGACGACATACCAGTTTCTCCGTGCTTCATTCCGGAGACCCCCGAGGGAGAGGAAAAATCATCAACAGAATTTTCTTTCCCGGACGATGACCACATATTTTTTGAAGTAAATGACGGAAATGATAATTATATAAGTTTAAGGGACGAGGAATTTGATAAAATTTTAATTGATTGGCTTAGAAATAATGAATAAATAAAAGACTATATTACCATATTTCATTATTATACCCTTGCAGAGGGTATTATAATTTTGTCCAAAAGTGTGCAACGCAGTGTAGGAGACATCTCCGACCCTATAAAGTATATATATTCTTGAGCAGGATCACCTCCTGAGTTGATATGAGCATGTCCGTCTGTCCGTCTGTCCGTCTGTCTGTCTGTCTGTTTCTACGCGAACTAGTCTCTAAGTTTTAAAGCTATCGACTTGAAACTTTGCGCACACGCTTCTTTCCTTTGCACGCAGTATATAAGTCGGAACGACCGGGATCGGCCGACTATATCCTATAGCTGCCATATAACTGATTGATCGGAAATGGTAAAACTTTGGTGTTTTTAGAATTAGAGAGTTCAAATTTGACATGAAATTTCATAAGGATCGGCCGACTATATCCTATAGCTGCCATATATGTAACTGAACGATCGGAAATGACCCAACTTTCGTGTTTTTGAAGATAGAAAGGTGGAATTTAATACAGATTCTATTTTTAGTCAGTTGATCCAACCTACCAAATTTCATTAGGATCGGCCGACTATATCCCATAGCTGCCATATAACTGAACGATCGGAAATGTTTTTTGGTAGAAATACCAACTTTGGTATTTTTGAAGATAGCTATCTAAGCTATCTTTGGCAAAACATTACGACATGCCAAATTTCATAAGGATCGGCCGACTATATCCTATAGCTGCCATATAACTGAACGATCGGAAATGACCCAACTTTCGTGTTTTTGATGATAGAAAGCTGGCACTTGGTACACATTCTATTTTTGGTCAGTTAATCCGATCTATCAAATTTCATAAAGATCGGTTGACTATATCTTATAGCTGACATATAACTGTACGATCGGAAATGGTTTTTGGTAGAAATATCAACTTTCGTATTTTTGAAGATAGAAGCTTGGGACTTTTTTTTAGATTTTTTATTGTAATTAATTGCTTTTATTATGATGTAATCATAAGGATCAGCCAACTATATCCGATGTTTGCGATATATATCCGGTTTTAGCTGCAAGGGTATATCAACTTCGGCTCCGCCCGAAGTTAGCTTTGCTTTCTTGTTTTACTTCAATTTGAAGAGATGATTTTCGAGGAACATTTAAAAAAACTTCAATATTTAAAAACAACGTTAGAGGATTTAGAAGAAAAGGAAATGCTGTACTCCAAATATGGATTCCACTACAAAATATGTCCCTGGAGTGATGATGAAGCAACTGAAGGACCAGACACTTGTAACTGCAACAAACTTCCTCTATGTGTAGGGGGGCGTTGGTTCCTCAAAAAGATTCCAGAATGGGGTTGAAAAGTGAAAAGTCGGGGGCGTCTTTAGGTTTAGTGTAAAGCACGCGTTCAGCTTTATTCGGCTGCTTACAAGAGATTAACTTAAAAACTAGTACAAAAAAGGGATCGACGACAACCAACGAGCGAGAAGAGAGGGCACAGAGGGGCGAGTGTGGAGGCGCTCTTTAGCGCGGGTGCGCTCTTTAGCGCGGGCGCGCTCTTTAGCGCGGGTGCGCTCTTCAGCGCGGATGCGCTCTTCGGGTGAGCGGCACAACGGCCCCTCACCTAAACATTCTCCCCCCCCCCCCTTGCAATCGCTCGGGTTGCAACAGCTCCCTCGGTGTTATGGCTGGTGGCAGGCTCCGGACACGACCCATCCAAACACGGTGCTCTGGGCCACTGGCAGTCCGTCCTGGATCTTCAAGAAGCCCGGTTGGATAATCCTCGGGTACATATCTGCGCCCAGGACGACGGAGATTGTCGCTGGCAGATGGAATCGCTCATCCGCCAGGGTCACGCCTCGGAAGTGGGCGCGCACCGCCTCGCTCAGCTCTCGGGACGGCGTACGAACTCGCACGTGAGGCTCGACCTTAAACATGACCTCCAGCCGAACGCTATCATCGGTCGGTGACCCCACGGTGGCGGAACACACCTGTTCGTCCCCCACGCTGGTAGTGGGCAGCCGGAAGCACGCAGCGAGCGAGGCGTCGATGCAGCTTGAGGGCGTACATGGGTCGATGAGGGCCCCCGTGTCGAAGCTCCGGGTCCCGGTGTCGATCCGCACTAGTGCAGTCGGCAGCACGTTGACGCTGTTCCGTTGCAGCAGCGATGAGAGGGTGGGCGCAGCGACCGCGTCCAGCGGGGGCCCTCGACGAGAGGCGGAACTTTGCCTAGGTGCGGATGACGCGGGCGGATGAGCGGTGGTTGGCAATCGAGGAGTGGCGGAAGAAGGCCGAGGATGCATCGACGAGTGCCGGGACGTCGGTGGCCGTGGATCGGGTTGGGATTGCGGGAAAGTGGCGGACCCAGGCCGAGGAGCACCCGAACCGCGCCGGGAGTTGGCGGATGACGGCCGGGCGCCAGACGAGACACTCTGTGTCCTGACTCCCGCGCTCCGTGACCGGTGCTCCTCTCGGCGTGCCTTGCGCCGAGGCCGCGGCTTCTCCACGAGATGCAGCAGCGTGTGGTGATCCTGTCCACACGTCTTACAACCGTCACCCCGACGACAGGATCCGTCGGAGTGCTCGTGGGCCAGGCAGCTCGAGCAATACCGGTTCACAAGAACCGCTCGGAGCCGCTTCTCGGCGCTAAGGCGTAGGAAGCGCCGACACTTCTTTAAGGCGTGGATTCCATTGCAGACTCGGCAACGGTAGGATTGAATACCACAAGTACATCTGCTCTCCAGCGATGCGTGGGTGTTCCGTGGACGTGGCGACATCGTGTTGGCTATGGCTGACGGAAATATGATAAAGGGACAAATAACATGATCAGAATCGGTGTAAATGAAAGTTCGGAACTACGGGCAGAGCTACGGGACAGCACAATGGACAGGAACATTGGAGCGGAAGAAATGTCGATTACTGTGGGTAGGCGGACGCGTCCAACGGAAGAAGCACGACCTTAAGGGGGGAAATACAATTAAAAATTTATTTTTTTCGAAAAATTTTTTTTTGTCTTAATGTACTCTAAATATATCTGAGAATAAGCCTTTAAAAGCATAAAGCTGTCCGGTACTTATTTTCAAAGTAATACGCAATTTAGTGAGTGCGTGTCAGTGGTAAACTTTAGTGAGTGGTAAACTTTAAACGCTTCTACTGAAAAGTCGTGTTTTCAAAGTCGCCGTGCAATGTACAGGTCAGAGATTTCATTTAAATCGAATGCGGTTTTTTGCTTTATGTTTGAAATGAAATTCTCCACAACATGAATTAAAGGATTTTTCATATTTATTTGTTATAACATGTTTTTTTGACGAACAAAGTCGAAAAAAGTGTGTTTTTTTTAAACATTTTTTTCAACTTCAAATTTTTTCATGGAAAAACCATTTTTTTACATATGAAATAATTCATGTTGTGCGCTGTACCTCTAAGTTTAATGCCCAGTTGCTGTTTTTTGTTTTAGACGTGATCCTGGGCCTGGAGACTGCACGGCGCAAAGTTTATTCCCCAAAACACGACTCCACATTATTGATCATAAATGGGCTTAATTACAATATTTTTCGAAAAACTTGACTGATTTTTATTTCCCAATAATTTTCTAATAACATGCAAAAAGAATCGCTAAGATTCATTCAATTCCCTACTTGCATTTCACTCCCAAAGATAGGCCTCATTTTAGGCCTTTTAATTGTATTTCCCCCCTTAACAACGGGCCGCTTTACGAGCCCTCGCGCGGTGCGGATGTCGATTACGCGGACATGGCCATCAGAGCCGGGATACACCGCGTCAACCCTGCCTAAACGCCACTCATTGGACGGAAGGTTGTCTTCCTTGATGACGACCATATCCCCAACGCGGAGGTCCCTCGTAGGGGCTCGCCACTTGTTTCTCTTATGGAGCTCCTTGAGGTACTCCTCCTTCCACCGGAGCTGAAATTGCTGCTGAAGCGCCTTGAGGTGTTGCCAACGATTGATGATGGAATTGGTGCCCCCCTTTATCTCGGGCTCGACCGTGGCGAGAAGTGGTCCTCCCACAAGAAAGTGCCCGGGTGTAAGAGCTAGCAGGTCAGCCGGGTCTTCGGACATTGGCGCGAGTGGCCGCGAATTCAGGCACGCCTCGATCTTCGCCAGGAGAGTAGCCAGCTCCTCAAAGGTGTATTTTCGCGTGGCGGCGGACTTGTAGAACAAAGTCTTGAAGCTCTTGACCCCTGCTTCCCAAAGGCCCCCCATGTGGGGAGCTCCCGGAGGAATGAAATGCCAGAGAAGCTGCTGGTGACTATAGGCACCGGTCACAGCCCCCTTTAGGCTCTGGAGAAAATCGCGGGATAGTAGAGCAGCTGCTCCCACAAAGGTCTTCCCGTTGTCGGACTGCACTTGACGGGGGCATCCTCTCCGGGACACGAACCGTGCGAAAGCCGCCAGAAATTTCTCGGTCGTAAGGTCCGACGTAGGCTCTAAATGGATGGCCTTAGTGGAGAACACACAAACACCAACACGTAACCCTTTGTGATGAGACAGGCCCTCCCCGTATAGTTTTTTATCTCGAAGGGACCGGCTCGAGTGGCCCCAGTTAAGACCGGCATAATCCACACCGGTGTGCGTGAACGGGCGCGAGAAGGACGTCCGTTCCTTGGGTAGCTCTCCCATGAGTTGCGTCTGCAACTTCTTCTTGTGGATGACACATACCTTACAAGAATGGACAACGGACTTGACCAAATTCCTCACCCTTGGAATCCAGAACTTGGCCCGGATCAGACGGATCATCAGCTGACTGCCACCGTGCAGCGTGATGCGATGTGTAAAATGAACCAGGAGTCGAGACAGCTGACAGTCGTACGGAAGGATAATAGGGTGCCGTTCGTCATATTGGAGAAGCTCGGAGGACGTGACCCGGCCGCAGGCTCTCATAAGGCCTTGCGAATCCACGAAGGGGTTTAGATTGTGAATCGGACTGGATGCCGATATTGGACGCTTTTCGCTTAAGCAGCCCATCTCAGAGACGAAGTGTCTGCGCTGCGTGACGGAAACTAGAAGACGTTCAGCCGACGTAACCTCATTAGCGGTCAGGTGTTCTTCAACCGAGGGTCGAAACTTCCGCGCGCGCTGGATGAAGCGATTAACATAGGCAAGGACTCGTAATGCCTTGTCGAGTGTGGAAAAACGCTCAAGGAGATCTTCGGGGGGTACTTTCGCGACATGGACCTTGACTGCTCGCTTCTCGAGCTCAGTCACGGGGGCATCATAGCCTTGAGTGGGCCAGTCGCTGCGAGGCCTCTGCAGCCAGTCAGGACCGTGCCACCACAACTGGTTATCTGCAAGATCTTGGAGAGCTACGCCCCGGCTAGCGAGATCCGCAGGGTTATGCTCGGAGCGGACATGTGCCCATTTCTGCACGTCGGTGAACTGGGTGATCTTGGTCACCCGGTTGGCCACGAACGTTGTCCACTGGCACGCTGGCTTATGCAGCCACGCGAGGACAATAGTCGAGTCGGTCCAACAGTATAGGGCAGACGCGGCCCCTGGCATTTGTGGCAGAACGGCGGTGGCCATCTCGGACAACAACAAGGCACCGCACAGTTCTAGTCGGGGGAGCGACACCGTCTTAACTCGATTATGCCGGTCTTAACTGGGGCCACTCGAGTCTTTGCAGTCAGCAGGGTCACTATTACCGTGGACCCGATTTCGACACGAACGTAAATGGCTGCGCCGTACGCCTTCTGGGAAGCGTCGCAGAACCCGTGGTGTTCGACCTTTAGGTGTGGTCGGAACGCGACCCATCGAGGAACACGAATCTGATCGAGCACCGAGTAATTCTTTAGGAAGTCAACCCATCGCTGACAGAAATCTTGAGGGAGGGCGTCATCCCACCCTAGATCCAGAAGCCAAATGTCTTGCATGAACATTTTTGCCCGAACAATGAAAGGAGCGAGCCAACCTGCTGGATCGAACAATTTGGCAATTTGGGAGAGGACTTGGCGCTTCGTGAAAACCGAGCCGGAAGTCAATTCTGGCGGGACAAAAAAGAATTCATCAGTCGTCGCTTTCCACCGCACGCCGAGTGTCTTGGCCGTGCTCTCTGCATCGATGTCGAGAAAGTCAGCACGGAGACGGTGATCGATCGGAATGTCGGACAGGATTGCCTTGTTGTTCGACGTCCATTTCCTAAGCGGGAACCCTGCTGACTCTAGGGCCCCTTTCAGCTCCCGAATTGAAGCTTGGGCTTCAGTTTTGGAGTCTGCCCCCGCAAGAACGTCATCAACGTACATAAACTGCCGGATAATTTGGCTTGCCTGCGGATACTTCGACTCTTCGTCGTCAGCGAGCTGTCGCAGTGCACGGATCGCCAGGAACGGGGCACAATTGACACCGAAGGTGACCGTTTTTAACTCGTAGTCGCGGATATCCCCATCGGGATTGCGAAACAAAATACGTTGGAGCGGAGTATGCTTGGGGTCTACCCAAATTTGCCGATACATCTTCTCGATTTCGGCATTGAAGGCAAAACTTAAGTATCGCCACTTTAGGATTTGAATCGTCAGGTCGGATTGTAACACTGGGCTCGCGTAAAAAATGTCGTTCAGACTGGTCCCGTTTGCGGACGGGCTCGAAGCATTGAAGACCACTCGCACCTTGGTGGTAGTGCTTTCGGGCTTGAAGACGGCATGATGTGGAATATAGTAGGTAGCGGAATTGCTCGGTCATGTTGCCTAAGTCGATGTACACCTGAATTACCGAGTCATATACTGAATTACCGGGCTTTAAGGGGCGGGTCCCTCTTCAGGCGCTGCTCATTACGCAGGAACTGAGCAAGGGCAAAGGACCGTGAAGCCGCTAGCTCGGAACCCTTCTGCCCGGGGTCGCGTAAGGGGAGCGTCACAACGTACTTGCCACAATCGTCTCTTCTCGTCGTCTGGACAAAATTGTGCTCGCAAACTAAATCCGATTTTGCAAACTAAATCCGCAAACTAATCCACATCTTCCACCTCCCAGAATTTGGTGAGGAGCTGATCCAGTGAGTCACCGAGGCTGGGGCCACTTGTGTGGAAAAAACGGACACACTGCGGGGATTTGCTGGAGATAATGGGCCTGTCAGCACCCATCCGAAAATGGTCTCCTGACCGAGAAGCGACCCGCAGATGTTAGCCTTGGCATTACTGAGGAGAATGGACGGAAGAATGTCCGCTCCTATTAGTACATCGACTTGGGAGCTCTCAAAGAAGTTGGGGTCCGCCAGAGGAATGTCGGGCAGCCCCTTGAGACGATCTCGCGGAATCGGGTATGATGGCAGATTTCCTGCCAACTGCGGCAGAACGTAGGCCGCAGTCTCTAATTGTAGCCCAGGTCTAGACGGCGACCGAATGGAAAAATGGCACAATTTTGTAGACTGCGCGGAAATGGTCTGATTAAGGCCGGAAACTTGGGCTTGAATCGTCTTGAAGGGTGGTTTGACGATGTTGAACAGTCGTTCCGTGAAGAAGGTCGCTTCGGACCCTGAGTCTATCAGAGCTCGTGCCTGGAAGCTGCACCCCAAGTGGCACACGTTGATAAGAGCCGTGCCTAGTAGGACGGCTCCTGACCCGGAAGCGAAACACACCTGCACATCCGACTGATCCTCTGAGCCGTTTGTGCTTCTGGCAGTCTGTGCGGGTCGAGCCCTTGCTGTCGTAGGCGGACTTGGAGCGGTGGCGAACGGATTGCCGCGGTGCAGAAGGGTGTGGTGCCGGCTGTGACATGTGAAGCAAGTATGGGCGCTCGTGCAGTCTCGTTGCTGGTGCCCTCGGGCAAAACAGTTCAAACACAGCTGCTTCCTTTTAATATAGTCCGAGCGCCCATTTACGTCCATTTCCAAGAACCGCGGACATAAGCGAATGGGGTGGTTCTCCCTCGAACAGAGGTCGCAACCCTTGGGGCCCGGAACCACTCGAGTCTCGTATGAATGGAGCCTTCGAGCAGGGGCAGTAGGAGTTCCCGACCTTGGCGGAAGTTGCCCGGAGCTACTAGGCCTGACGTCATCGATTGCTTCCAGAGTGCGATGGCGCTCTGTCAGGAAATTGTCTAATTCCTTCCATGTTGGAATTTCGGCCTTGTTATGAACGGATTGCTCCCACATGGAAAGTGTGACTTTGAGGAGCTTTGACGAAATCATGAACACCAGGAGGCAGTCCCAGGCCTCAACATTGATGGCGGACATTGCTAGGGCTGTCAGACAACTCTGAATGGTGGCTTGGAGCTCCTTCAGCGCCACCCCGGACTCTTGAGAAATAGCCTGGAGGTTGAAAAGGATTTTCAACTGGCTATTGACCAGTAGCCGCCGGTTCTCAAAGCGGTCTGTGAGGCTTTGCCAAGCGACGGCAAACCCCTCATGGGTAAGGGGAGCCTTGGAAACAATAGCGTGGGCGTCACCACTTGTTTTGGACAACAAGTGGAACAACCGCTCTACCGGGGTGAGCCGCGAGTTTTGAATGTAAATGGCCGTGAACAAGTCTCGGAAGGTGGGCCACCGAAGATAATCACCCGCGAAGACCTCGGTATCCACCGGAGGTAACCGGCAGCCTGTAGACGCGGGCATGTGAACGTTGACGGAAGCCGGAGTGGTATGGGAAGCAATTCTCTCTCGAAGCTGGGCAATACACCTCGAATAGACGGAGTAGCAGTAGCTGTACTTCGATTCCAGCACTGTCGAGATGGCCGCATTGTCGTCGGACTCAGCTAGCAAATCGGAGCAGCTCTCATAGCTTTTCTCCACCTTCTCCCACAGTGCCCGAATTTGGTCCCGGTGGACTTCGCACATGTATTGGGAGCCCACTTCCGTTTCTCTGGCGGCCGGAGTATTAATGTTGGCCTCAAATTGGCTAACTCGATCTGAAGTGGCGATGAACTTCTTCAGCGCCACGTCGACCGCACTTTGAGCCATTTTTGCAACGGAACGAGTCTGCCTCTGTGAAGGACCGGAGCTCGTGTTGACGGATTCGTCACTTTTCGCCCTTGAATGGCACTGTACGCCTTAGGCTTTAAAAGAGGCGTCCGCGGAGAAGCGGATCGAGATCTCTCCAAACGGATGGTCGGGATCGGACGTGGCTTTTGGTCGTCTCCCGTGGGCATTCTCAGACACCAATTCGGTAGCCGGTAGCCGGTAGCCGGTAGCCGGTCACTAATGTGATGAGCCCGGTGAGATCTCGGACGAAATGCGATTGCAAGGCCAAGTGGGAATTATTAGCGCCGATGTCGAGAGGAACGTCGGAAACGGCACAATTCGGATGTGGGAGAAACTTCAGGAAGCCAAAAAAAAACGCAGATGGGCCAAGGTTTGTCGAGATTCTAGGCGGATGTTGCCAGATGCGGAGTAGGAGTAAGGTTAGGAAAAATGCCGGAGCGGAAAATGGAAAAGGACCGGAAAATTCGTGCTCGTTCGGAAAAATAATTGATGACTGTCGATATATGTATATTTCGACCAGTATGGCTCGTACGTAAATATTTAATTCCTAACTATTTTTGAATTTGCGGAGCCGGAAAGGTGGACTTGACCTTGGCTTGTATTTAACACAGAGAGAAAATAAATAATTAATTTTTGCCTAATTGTCGGATTTAATTATTTTGGAAACAGACGGGTGGAGTTGAGAATTTCAATTTTTAATCAATGGAGGTTAAGTAACCCGAAGCTGGAACGGTGGAATTGAAACCGCGGCTAGGTTCAGAAAGCCGATTGACAATTAAATTATTTAATTATAATTTTTTCCTCTTTCGATAATTAAATTTTTGACCTTAATTATTGAGTGGCCGGAAAGGGAAATTAA
This sequence comes from Drosophila malerkotliana malerkotliana, assembly GCA_018153235.1. Classification (NCBI taxonomy): domain Eukaryota; kingdom Metazoa; phylum Arthropoda; class Insecta; order Diptera; family Drosophilidae; genus Drosophila; species Drosophila malerkotliana. The sequence goes on from JAECXV010000147.1 coordinate 1,540,759, forward strand.
AAAACCCTGGCCCTTTGCTCGGACGGAAAAATACGAAATAAATAAATTTTGTAGTTATAAATATAAATAAATAAATTTATAATTAATTGATTTTTTTGTTTGGTTTGTTTGGTTATATATTTCCTGGAACTGGAGGCAGAAAATATTGAGAAATATATGGGCATACATGCAAGTAGGGCAAGGGCATGTGGGCATACGATGGTACAGTGGAACGTCGAGAAGTGGACTGTATGGTTAAATTTTATCGGTTATATATATCCTGAAATCGGAGGCAGAAAATATTTGGAGATATGTGGAAATGCCTGCAGGTACGGATATAAGTAAGGGCATGTGGGCATATGTTGGCACAGTGGAGCGTCGATAATGTGCAACTGCGGCAACGGAAAAGTTATGTGGTGTAAAAAATTGGGGATGAAAAAACCAATATTACGACAGCGGCGGACTGTTCGGTGAATTTGGAGATTCCCGGAACCACTTCACACCGGCTGGCCAATATTAATTATGCCCTTTTTATTTTTATATATATATATAATATATATATATATATATTTTTTTTTTTTTTGTTTTTTTTTTTTTCACCACACACTTTCACTGTTCACTTGCCGATTTTTTTTTGCGGATTAATTGCACCAAACACAATGTATGTGTGTATGCATGTACATATGCCTCGACCGTTGGCGAGCGAACGGATAACGGGAAGGCCAAAAAACGGCGAGGAATATGGCGAGGCACACACAACGGAGATGGATGGAAAATTTTTGTAATTTTTTTTCTCAGAAAAGTCTCAAGCTGCCGTGGTGTCGGAAAACTCGGACTTGGAGTTGACACGGAGGGAAAAACAATCTTGCAGCAGTGTGAACGAAATTTTATGTTCGGACCACTGCGGAAGACCGGCAGAGAGACGGAGACGGAAAAAATGTCGTACTTATCTTTTTGGGCGGAACAATGCCTGGACTGCTGGTGGATCCAAAATATCCTGAATATCTTCAGATCCGGCTCGAAGGACCAAAATGTGTAGGGGGGCGTTGGTTCCTCAAAAAGATTCCAGAATGGGGTTGAAAAGTGAAAAGTCGGGGGCGTCTTTAGGTTTAGTGTAAAGCACGCGTTCAGCTTTATTCGGCTGCTTACAAGAGATTAACTTAAAAACTAGTACAAAAAAGGGACGACAACCAACGAGCGAGAAGAGAGGGCACAGAGGGGCGAGTGTGGAGGCGCTCTTTAGCGCGGGTGCGCTCTTTAGCGCGGGTGCGCTCTTCAGCGCGGATGCGCTCTTCGGGTGAGCGGCACAACGGCCCCTCACCTAAACACTCTATATATAAAGGAAGCTACGGATATTATAAGATACTATAAAATAACTAAAAGAATGTATCCAAATCCATAAAAATAAAAAAGTTTTTTTATAGATATTATAAATAATATTGTTTATTTTTCATATTGGGTTAAAAAAAAAAATTTTTTTTTTAAATCATTTAAAACATTAACTAAACATTTTTGAAATTAACTTATCATTATAGGTGAAATCTTTTATCTTAAAATTCTGTGTGAAACTCTTTAAAGTTTTTCGATTGCTTTTGTAAAGACCAAAAAGCATGCAGTAATGTCCACAGGTATTTGAAAAGTATCCTTGCAATTGTTGCTTGTTATAAGTATATTTTGATGCATTTCTTTTTATACCCTTGCAGAGGGTATTATAATTTTGGTCAAAAGTGTGCAACGCAGTGAAGGAGACATCTCCGACCCTATAAAGTATATAAATTCTTGATCAGGATCACCTCCTGAGTTGATATGAGCATGTCCGTCTGTCCGTCTGTCCGTCTGTCTGTCTGTTTCTACGCGAACTAGTCTCTCAGTTTTAAAGTTATCGACTTGAAACTTTGCACACACCCTTCTTTCTTTTGCACGCAGTATATAAGTCGGAACGGCTCGGATCGGCCGACTATATCCTATAGCTGCCATATAACTGATTGATCGGAAATGGTATAACTTCGGTGTTTTTAAAGTTAGAGAGTTCAAATTTAACACGAGCGCTATTTTTGGCAAAATAATACGACATGCTAAATTTCGTAAGGATCGGCCGACTATATCCTATAGCTGCCATATAACTGAACGATCGGTAATGACCCAACTTTGACACAACTCGTGTTTTTGAAGATAGAAAGCTGGAACTTGGTAAAGATTATATTTTTGGTCAGTTAATCCGACCTACCAAATTTCATAACGATCGGCCGACTATATCTTATAGCTGCCATATAACTGAACGATCGGATATGGTTTTTGGTAAAAATACCAACTTTGGTATTTTTATACCCTTGCAGAGGGTATTATAATTTTGGTCAAAAGTGTGCAACGCAGTGAAGGAGACATCTCCGACCCTATAAAGTATATATATTCTTGATCAGGATCACCTCCTGAGTTGATATGAGCATGTCCGTCTGTCCGTCTGTCCGTCTGTCCGTCTGTCTGTCTGTTTCTACGCGAACTAGTCTCTCAGTTTTAAAGCTATCGACTTGAAACTTTGCACACACCCTTCTTTCTTTTGCACGCAGTATATAAGTCGGAACGGCCCGGATCGGCCGACTATATCCTATAGCTGCCATATAACTGATTGATCGGAAATGGTATAACTTCGGTGTTTTTAAAGTTAGAGAATTCAAATTTTACATGAGCGTTATTTCTGGCAAAATAATACGACATGCTAAATTTCGTAAGGATCGGCCGACTATATCCTATAGCTGCCATATAACTGAACGATCGGAAATGACCCAACTTTCGTGTTTTTGAAGATAGAAAGCTGGAACTTGGTACAGATTATATTTTTGGTCAGTTAATCCGACCTACCAAATTTCATAACGATCGGCCGACTATATCTTATAGCTGCCATATAACTGAACGATCGGATATGGTTTTTGGTAGAAATACCAACTTTGGTATTTTTGAAGATAGAAGTTTGGGACTAGTTTTAAATTTTGTATTATAATAAATTGGGTTATATTATCATATTCTCATAAGGATCGGCCAACTATATCCGATGTTTGCGATATATATCCGGTTTTAACTGCAAGGGTATATCAACTTCGGCTCCGCCCGAAGTTAGCTTTCCTTTCTTGTTGAAGATAGAAGTTTGGGACTTGTTTTAAATTTTGTATTATAATAAATTGGGTTATATTATCATATTCTCATAAGGATCGGCCAACTATATCCGATGTTTGCGATATATATCCGGTTTTAACTGCAAGGGTATATCAACTTCGGCTCCGCCCGAAGTTAGTTTTCCTTTCTTGTTAAAAATGCAATAAATTCTTTTTTCTGAGGATATTGTCCATAAGAATCGAAAAATTCTGCTGACTTTTTGTTATAGAAGTAAAATGCAACCCAATGCATTCCTAGTTGGTATGAACAATCAGTGTTAGCTACAATCAATGCTGGATATTCACGAATTTCTTTTGGTAGTTTATCGGCCGAAAAAACCCCTTTAAATATTTTTTTAGTTTGAGGATGCTTGGAGAGCAAGTCCATGATTTGTATTGTATTCATTTTTACAAAAGTACTCGAATATTTCGATGCTTATCAATATCAATCATAGAGTCGTATTCACAATAAACAATGCAAGTAACAGCCTCAGCCAGAGGCTCAGAGAATCTTCCTTCTATTCTGATCGTTCCTTGAGAAATCAGGTTAGCGCAAACACTAGAATTGGAGTGATCAGCAGTTAAATCAAACGCTAATATAAAATTATTTTTGTCAAACATATCCTTGGAAATTTGGAGACCACGATCATAATGCTTAATTCCACATGCTTTAAATAGTAAATTATATGCTCTTGAACTTTGGGTATTGGTAGGATTCGAGAAATCAAATTCAAGTGCCTGAGAAGGTACCTGTACTCCATTAACTAGCAAATTGAATCGTTGTATTTTAAAGTTTTTAAAATTAAAAGGATCTAATCCTCGATTTCCTGAATATGCTCTGTTTTTTACAATACAAAAGGCCAAAAAATTTGGAATTTGGATAATGTATTATGGATTGATGGATAATGTATTATTTCCTGGGTATAGTGTAAATGATTTTACTTCAACTTTATTGTATAAGTATATGGCATTTTTTGATTGTAAAACGTGATGATGAGCTAATAAAATGCTGGGGTTGACTACTACATGATTCATGAACAGCTGGGCTTCCAAGATCTTTAGATTCGATTCAGTTTCGGTTTCCAATAAATAAAATGCTGTTTTTTCAATATTAAAAGTAATGCCCAAATCAACATTATTTACAAGCAGTTTTGGTTGGTTGAAAATATCTCCATGAACTTTTCCAAATAATTCTACTTTATTACTATTTTGAAACATATTTTTAAGAATTTGACTGCCATCACTTTTAAATGGTGTTTGGGTACCATAATTTGGGAAATATCCTTGTGTTGCTAAATGACTTTCACTTGCATCACAACCATAGTTTAAAATTGTTTGCAAATATGATCTATAATGATAAATTTTGTCGCTTTCGGAAACCAAAGTATTATTTAAATATACCGATGAGCTTCTAAATATAGAATGCAATATATTATTTGCTACACCAACAGCATTTCCTTCAATACTACTATTATCAATTTTTTTAAGTAGAACCACAAGTTTTAAGTAAACACTTGAAAGATCTCTGTAGGTTTCTCCATTTCCTAAACAAACGAATTCAATTGATGAAGCACTATCCAAAGAAGCAATAGGGTTGTATGAAACTTCTTCGGTTTTCAAAATACAGCTTTGCGTTGGATGAGGCTCAAAAAAGATCCAGTTCGCTTTTCATGCATTCAATGTGATTACTCATTTTGATTTGGAAAATATGTCACTAATTTTAAATTTTTTAGATTATTTTTTTCTTGACTTTTTGAACGCGTATGTTTACGACGTTGTTTAGTTGTTAAATGATTGCGATTTTTTCTTGGTCTCCTCTTTTTATGCCTTTTTCCTTTACCACTTTGTAATTTAGTAATTTTATGAATTGCTTTGTCAGATAGATTATGTAATGCGATTTTACTTTGTTCTTGAATGATATTTCGTAGAGGTTTTCGACCCAAATCATTTATAACAGCCTTTCTGGTTTCAGCAGCTTGATTTTTAAGTGCATTTATCCCTGACACAAAAAGCGGCTTAATGTAATTAAAAAGTCCACTAAAGACCCGTGGCAACGTGGTGTTTTTCTTCCTACACAACGAGGCTTTATAATGTCCGTGTAAATAAATATTGCACCGCATTCCAGCTCATCCGGTTTCATTGGTGCCGCTTTGTATCGAAATGTTTCAGAATTTACTAAACTTATAAATTCTGTTGAATTAGAGCTTGATTCTTCTGATTCATTTTCTTTTGTTTCTCTCCTTTTTTTAGGATTTTTTCGAAAAGAATTATTTAAATATATATCAGTTATACCGACTTCCCATTCCTCAGACATTGTTTCAGGAAGGTTTACAATATTTGTAAAAGCGCATTTTACATTATCAGGAAACACATTTAAGGAGTCATTGCTGAGCAATGTAATATAAAACTCGTTTTGAAAAAACATTTTAAGCTCTGCAGTTAAGAATATGAGATCCAATTTAATTTATTTTTACCAATTTAAATATTGTTTTCTTTGCGGTTTGCCCTTTGCAATTTTTCTAAATCACTTATATACTTAAGATTTCTTAGTAGATAGGGGGAATCTCTATTATTTTTAACCTTATTTCTCAGTTTCAGTTTCTTTTCAGTAGAATTTCCTTTTATAATTCTTTTTTTCTCATTTAATGTTTTTTTTTAAATCTTATCATCAGTGAAAGAAGTATCTGCGAGTGATCGTTTATTATTAATTGGAATTAAAACAGATTTCTCAGATGATTGTTCTTCTTCATCGCTGGGTAAAATGAGTAAATCCGGTAAATCCTCTCTTTTAAATAATGACTCGTTCTTGTATTCTTTAGAAGTACTGGCAATAGAATCTTTCCAATCATCTATATATTTCATCATCTAAATTTCATAACGATCGGCCGACTATATCTTATAGCTGCCATATAACTGAACGATCGGATATGGTTTTTGGTAAAAATACCAACTTTGGTATTTTTATACCCTTGCAGAGGGTATTATAATTTTGGTCAAAAGTGTGCAACGCAGTGAAGGAGACATCTCCGACCCTATAAAGTATATATATTCTTGATCAGGATCACCTCCTGAGTTGATATGAGCATGTCCGTCTGTCCGTCTGTCCGTCTGTCCGTCTGTCTGTCTGTTTCTACGCGAACTAGTCTCTCAGTTTTAAAGCTATCGACTTGAAACTTTGCACACACCCTTCTTTCTTTTGCACGCAGTATATAAGTCGGAACGGCCCGGATCGGCCGACTATATCCTATAGCTGCCATATAACTGATTGATCGGAAATGGTATAACTTCGGTGTTTTTAAAGTTAGAGAATTCAAATTTTACATGAGCGTTATTTCTGGCAAAATAATACGACATGCTAAATTTCGTAAGGATCGGCCGACTATATCCTATAGCTGCCATATAACTGAACGATCGGAAATGACCCAACTTTCGTGTTTTTGAAGATAGAAAGCTGGAACTTGGTACAGATTATATTTTTGGTCAGTTAATCCGACCTACCAAATTTCATAACGATCGGCCGACTATATCTTATAGCTGCCATATAACTGAACGATCGGATATGGTTTTTGGTAGAAATACCAACTTTGGTATTTTTGAAGATAGAAGTTTGGGACTAGTTTTAAATTTTGTATTATAATAAATTGGGTTATATTATCATATTCTCATAAGGATCGGCCAACTATATCCGATGTTTGCGATATATATCCGGTTTTAACTGCAAGGGTATATCAACTTCGGCTCCGCCCGAAGTTAGCTTTCCTTTCTTGTTGAAGATAGAAGTTTGGGACTTGTTTTAAATTTTGTATTATAATAAATTGGGTTATATTATCATATTCTCATAAGGATCGGCCAACTATATCCGATGTTTGCGATATATATCCGGTTTTAACTGCAAGGGTATATCAACTTCGGCTCCGCCCGAAGTTAGTTTTCCTTTCTTGTTAAAAATGCAATAAATTCTTTTTTCTGAGGATATTGTCCATAAGAATCGAAAAATTCTGCTGACTTTTTGTTATAGAAGTAAAATGCAACCCAATGCATTCCTAGTTGGTATGAACAATCAGTGTTAGCTACAATCAATGCTGGATATTCACGAATTTCTTTTGGTAGTTTATCGGCCGAAAAAACCCCTTTAAATATTTTTTTAGTTTGAGGATGCTTGGAGAGCAAGTCCATGATTTGTATTGTATTCATTTTTACAAAAGTACTCGAATATTTCGATGCTTATCAATATCAATCATAGAGTCGTATTCACAATAAACAATGCAAGTAACAGCCTCAGCCAGAGGCTCAGAGAATCTTCCTTCTATTCTGATCGTTCCTTGAGAAATCAGGTTAGCGCAAACACTAGAATTGGAGTGATCAGCAGTTAAATCAAACGCTAATATAAAATTATTTTTGTCAAACATATCCTTGGAAATTTGGAGACCACGATCATAATGCTTAATTCCACATGCTTTAAATAGTAAATTATATGCTCTTGAACTTTGGGTATTGGTAGGATTCGAGAAATCAAATTCAAGTGCCTGAGAAGGTACCTGTACTCCATTAACTAGCAAATTGAATCGTTGTATTTTAAAGTTTTTAAAATTAAAAGGATCTAATCCTCGATTTCCTGAATATGCTCTGTTTTTTACAATACAAAAGGCCAAAAAATTTGGAATTTGGATAATGTATTATGGATTGATGGATAATGTATTATTTCCTGGGTATAGTGTAAATGATTTTACTTCAACTTTATTGTATAAGTATATGGCATTTTTTGATTGTAAAACGTGATGATGAGCTAATAAAATGCTGGGGTTGACTACTACATGATTCATGAACAGCTGGGCTTCCAAGATCTTTAGATTCGATTCAGTTTCGGTTTCCAATAAATAAAATGCTGTTTTTTCAATATTAAAAGTAATGCCCAAATCAACATTATTTACAAGCAGTTTTGGTTGGTTGAAAATATCTCCATGAACTTTTCCAAATAATTCTACTTTATTACTATTTTGAAACATATTTTTAAGAATTTGACTGCCATCACTTTTAAATGGTGTTTGGGTACCATAATTTGGGAAATATCCTTGTGTTGCTAAATGACTTTCACTTGCATCACAACCATAGTTTAAAATTGTTTGCAAATATGATCTATAATGATAAATTTTGTCGCTTTCGGAAACCAAAGTATTATTTAAATATACCGATGAGCTTCTAAATATAGAATGCAATATATTATTTGCTACACCAACAGCATTTCCTTCAATACTACTATTATCAATTTTTTTAAGTAGAACCACAAGTTTTAAGTAAACACTTGAAAGATCTCTGTAGGTTTCTCCATTTCCTAAACAAACGAATTCAATTGATGAAGCACTATCCAAAGAAGCAATAGGGTTGTATGAAACTTCTTCGGTTTTCAAAATACAGCTTTGCGTTGGATGAGGCTCAAAAAGATCCAGTTCGCTTTTCATGCATTCAATGTGATTACTCATTTTGATTTGGAAAATATGTCACTAATTTTAAATTTTTAGATTATTTTTTTCTTGACTTTTTTGAACGCGTATGTTTACGACGTTGCTTAGTTGTTAAATGATTGCGATTTTTTCTTGGTCTCCCCTTTTTTTTACGCCTTTTTCCTTTACCACTTTGTAATTTTATGAACTGCTTTGTCAGATAGATTATGTAATGCGATTTTACTTTGTTCTTGAATGATATTTCGTAGAGGTTTTCGACCCAAATCATTTATAACAGCCTTTCTGGTTTCAGCAGCTTGATTTTTAAGTGCATTTATCCCTGACACAAAAAGCGGCTTAATGTAATTAAAAAGTCCACTAAAGACCCGTGGCAACGTGGTGTTTTTCTTCCTACACAACGAGGCTTTATAATGTCCGTGTAAATAAATATTGCACCGCATTCCAGCTCATCCGGTTTCATTGGTGCCGATTTGTATCGAAATGTTTCAGAATTTACTAAACTTATAAATTCTGTTGAATTAGAGCTGGATTCTTCTGATTCATTTTCTTTTGTTTCTCTCCTTTTTTTAGGATTTTTTCGAAAGGAATTGTTTAAATATATGTCAGTTATACCGACTTCCCATTCCTCAGACATTGTTTCAGGAAGGTTTACAATATTTGTAAAAGCGCATTATACATTATCAGGAAACACATTTAAGGAGTCATTGCTGAGCAATGTAATATAAAACTCGTTTTGAAAAAACATTTTAAGCTCTGCAGTTAAGAATATGAGATCCAATTTAATTTATTTTTACCAATTTAAATATTGTTTTCTTTGCGGTTTGCCCTTTGCAATTTTTCTAAATCACTTATATACTTAAGATTTCTTAGTAGATAGGGGGAATCTCTATTATTTTTAACCTTATTTCTCAGTTTCAGTTTCTTTTCAGTAGAATTTCCTTTTATAATTCTTTTTTTCTCATTTAATGTTTTTTTTAAATCTTATCATCAGTGAAAGAAGTATCTGCGAGTGATCGTTTATTATTAATTGGAATTAAAACAGATTTCTCAGATGATTGTTCTTCTTCATCGCTGGGTAAAATGAGTAAATCCGGTAAATCCTCTCTTTTAAATAATGACTCGTTCTTGTATTCTTTAGAAGTACTGGCAATAGAATCTTTCCAATCATCTATATATGTTTGGGTTTCTACATTTTGATTTAATGAAAACGGGGATTTTGATACCGATTGATGCAAAACAGTTTTGTTTCTCTTTTTATTTTGGTATGCACATAATTGTTGAATTTTAATCCATTTATCATAATCACTAATCTTTTTATTGTTTAAAATTGGTAAAAATTTTAAATATATAAGATCATTTCCTCGATCATTTACTAAAAGTTTATGGTATGCATTTGGATGCATTAAGATTACTTTGGTTTGCTGATGCTTACTTTTAATCATGATTCAAAATTTTTCCAAAAATCCCAGAAAGCAATGAACTTATTAAAATTGGTAAAAATCCGCCTTTTTGAATAAGAACTCTTCTCTTAGAATTTAAAGATTGTTTTGAGCTGGTAAAATTGGTAAAAATTTGAAATTTATAAGATCAGTTCCTCGATCATTTACTAAAAGTTTATGGTATGCATTTGGATGCATTAAGATTACTTTGGTTTGCTGATGCTTACTTTTAATCATGATTCAAAATTTTTCCAAAAATCCCAGAAAGCAATGAACTTATTAAAATTGGTAAAAATCCGCCTTTTTGAATAAGAACTCTTCTCTTAGAATTTAAAGATTGTTTTGAGCTGGAAATATGTCGTAATACATTTTTATACTTTTTTAATGAATTCAAGATATTTTTTGATATTTTATGGTTTCCTTTTAAAGTATTTATCACTATCTCCGACAATGTTTTTACTAACTCGCTATCACTATTGCAAATAATAGCTTTTCGAAGTTTATTATTTGCTTTTTTGAGCACATACAATAAATTTTTGTTCGCTTTCAATCGCCTTATGCTCTTTTTGCAAACCATTTTCATCTGAATAGCAAATTGAATATAATGGATTAAAAATCTCTGTTCTAAATCTTAAAAGATCATTTATTCCTTGCGTAAGATCAATAAGTAAATAACCATGAGGTTCATTCGTGACTTCTTTATATATTCTAAAAAGTTCGTTGGGGTTTTCAGGATATATCTGTCTAGCTAAACATTGAAATTGTAATTTATCTCTAGGATTTTTAAATGCCACAATGTATTTTGTATTTAGTGATATATCTCGGGTGTGAGTAGATTTATGAAATATATGTTGCGTTACAACAATTACAGATAAATTTCGATGATGAGATCCTTTGGTAAAAAGTTCACATACATATTTATTAAATTCTCCCATCATCAAAACATCTAATACCAAAAGTATAGGTTCATTATTTTAATTTTCAGTGGAGTCAGGTACCCCATGGTAATATTCAATATTGGTAAAATTTGGTTTCGCTTGCTCTTCACCGTAACATCATATTATTCTATCTATTGAAGTACTTATTAAGTCCTTCCTTCCATTTATTAAATTTTTCAAAAATGTTGTTTTACCCGATCCTGAGGGGCCACAAATAAGCATCGTAAAAGGATGAACAAATTGTGTAAACATTTTGACAAAAGTTTTTTTGTTTATTCAATGCTAATTATCAAAAATAAATTTAAATATATAAGTTGACTGTATCCTTTTTTACGAGGATCTTTTCCAAAGATGTGATCCATTTTGCTAAAACAACTTCTCAATGAAAGAACTAAAATCATACTGTTTATTAAAGTAATTTATACATATGATTCTCCGTTATAGTATATATCGTAATTACAGTTTTCTAAAATTACAAAAAGCTTAAATAAATTATTTAGAGCACATCGAAGCTTAAGTTTTTTGTGAATTTTACAGTTGGTAAAAAAATTAGGATAACATATCAGGCTCTTTCCTATATCTATATCGATAATATTATTCGATAGAAACTTGGATAAAAATGCCTTTTTTACTTCGTCACGTACAATTATATTGGAAAAATTGTTTAGTGGAGAAAGTACATCGCTTAAGCAGTTATAGGGTATTTCTCCTTCCATCCAGTCCAATCCGTTAATGTTTTTTCGATGAATATTATGTTGTTGTAATGTATCATAATTCAACTCCTTAATGTTGTATGGAGGTTTGAAGTGAAAAAAGTTTGGTATTACAGTTCCTCCAGGCATGAAGACCAATTCCTTAACAAAAATTTGATTGTTATTTCCAACAACATATTGAAAATCTACTATAACGGAATTTGATCTATCAAATTTAGTCATTTTAGAATGAGTTTTAAATGTAAACTGACTTTGGTGTCTACATTTTAGGTCTTTATATACCATTCATTTTATTATATAATGCATGCATTATGTAATATATAATATAAAAAATGCCCTCACATCTTAGGAGTTTGTATATATGGATATATATTTTATTTCATTATGTAATACATAATGTATAATACATATATATATGTACATACGGCATACTAAGCCCTTTATAAACCAAACATTTTAGTAACTAATTTCAGTTTGTTAATAACACTCAGATTCAATGGATACACACCAAGCTAAAAGACATAGAGCCATAAGAAAACAAGAAAGGAAAGCTAACTTCGGGCGGAGCCGAAGTTGATATACCCTTGCAGTTAAAACCGGATATATATCGCAAACATCGGATATAGTTGGCCGATCCTTATGGGAATAGGAATATATAATCCAATTTATTACAATACAAAATCTAAAACAAGAAAGGAAAGCTAACTTCGGGCGGAGCCGAAGTTGATATACCCTTGCAGTTAAAACCGGATATATATCGCAAACATCGGATATAGTTGGCCGATCCTTATGAGAATATGATAATATAACCCAATTTATTATAATACAAAATTTAAAACTAGTCCCAAACTTCTATCTTCAAAAATACCAAAGTTGGTATTTCTACCAAAAACCATATCCGATCGTTCAGTTATATGGCAGCTATAAGATATAGTCGGCCGATCGTTATGAAATTTGGTAGGTCGGATTAACTGACCAAAAATATAATCTGTACCAAGTTCCAGCTTTCTATCTTCAAAAACACGAAAGTTGGGTCATTTCCGATCGTTCAGTTATATGGCAGCTATAGGATATAGTCGGCCGATCCTTACGAAATTTAGCATGTCGTATTATTTTGCCAGAAATAACGCTCATGTAAAATTTGAATTCTCTAACTTTAAAAACACCGAAGTTATACCATTTCCGATCAATCAGTTATATGGCAGCTATAGGATATAGTCGGCCGATCCGACTTATATACTGCGTGCAAAAGAAAGAAGGGTGTGTGCAAAGTTTCAAGTCGATAGCTTTAAAACTGAGAGACTAGTTCGCGTAGAAACAGACAGACAGACGGACAGACGGACAGACGGACAGACGGACAGACGGACATGCTCATATCAACTCAGGAGGTGATCCTGATCAAGAATATATATACTTTATAGGGTCGGAGATGTCTCCTTCACTGCGTTGCACACTTTTGACCAAAATTATAATACCCTCTGCAAGGGTATAAAAAGTCCCAAACTTCTATCTTCAAAAATACGAAAGTTGATATTTCTACCAAATACCATTTCCGATCGTTCAGTTATATGGCAGCTATGGGATATAGTCGGCCGATCCTAATGAAATTTGGTAGGTTGGATCAACTGACCAAGAATTAAATCTGTACTAAGTTCCAGCTTTCTATCTTAAAAAACACGAAAGTTGGGTCATTTCCGATCGTTCAGTTATATGGCAGCTATAGGATATAGTCGGCCGATCCTTATGAAATTTGGCATGTCGTATTATTTTGCCAAAAATAGCTCTCATGTCAAATTTGAACTCTCTAACTCTAAAAACACCAAAGTTATACCATTTCCGATCAATCAGTTATATGGCAGCTATAGGATATAGTCGGCCGATCCGGGCCGTTCCGACTAATATACTGCGTGCAAAAAAAAGAAGGGTGTGTGCAAAGTTTCAAGACGATAGCTTTAAAACTGAGAGACTAGTTCGCGTAGAAACAGACAGACGGACAGACAGACGGACATGCTCATATCAACTCAGGAGGTGATCCTGATCAAGAATATATATACTTTATAGGGTCGGAGATGTCTCCTTCACTGCGTTGCACACTTTTGACCAAAATTATAATACCCTCTGCAAGGGTATAAAAAAGTCCCAAACTTCTATCTTCAAAAATACGAAAGTTGATATTTCTACCAAATACCAGCTATAGGATATAGTCGGCCGATCCTAATAAAATTTGGTAGGTCGGATCAACTGACCAAATATATAATCTGTACCAAGTTCCAGCTTTCTATCTTCAAAAACACGAAAGTTGGGTCATTTTCGATCGTTCAGTTATATGGCAGCTATAGGATATAGTTGGCCGATCCTTACGAAATTTAACATGTCGTATTATTTTGCCAAAAATAGCTCTCATGTCAAATTTTATGTCTCATGTCACTCTCTAACTTTAAAAACACCAAAGTTATACCATTTCCGATCAATCAGTTATATGGCAGCTATAGGATATAGTCGGCCGATCCGGGCCGTTCCAACTTATATACTGCGTGCAAAGGAAAGAAAGGTGTGTGCAAAGTTTCAAGACGATAGCTTCAAAACTGAGAGACTAGTTTGCGTAGAAACAGACAGACGGACAGACGGACATGCTCATATGAACTCAGGAGGTGATCCTGATCAAGAATATATATACTTTATAGGGTCTGAAATGTCTCCTTCACTGCGTTGCACACTTTTGACCAAAATTATAATACCCTCTGCAAGGGTATAATAAAAGTAAATATAAAAAGAATCATAAAACTAAAACTTCAAAATCAAAATCGAAAACAACCGCCCGCTAATGAAGTCGAACCCAGGACCCCATGAATAAGGACCACGCACTATCCATCTAGGCTACCCTCGAAGTTGATTTTATGATACTTAAAATTGGTGTTAAAGGAGGCGCTAGAATCCATACCAAAAACAGAGCTGACGAGGAAGGATAGTAGAAGATATTTCTGATCTCTTTACACTCACAGTGGTTCGGTTACAACGTTTCAAACTTTCATCGTTCCAAAGATGTTACGATCTAAAAATAGAATTCTCTCTTTCCCTCTCTCATCTGCCAGCCGTTTGTCATGGAACCCGCTCTCAAATGTTTTCATTTACAGCGGGTTCCACGACGGAAAAAATGAAAACATTTGAGAGCGGGTTCCACGACGCGGCCTGCCAAAATGCCGTAGAACCCGCACTTATAGACATTTTTACAGCGGGTTCCACTACGAACTGAGACGATGTTAAGGTGATTTTACAATTTTGTATTTATCCACTGCTGGAACCCGCCATAGAAAATTTTTCTTTGTATGAGATGTCCCATCTATGTACTGTATAATCTTTGCTTGTACTCAGCTTGAACTGCGGACAATGGCATTTCGTCTTGAAAGTACGGGCCTAATTCTTCCAGTTCATCAATTTTTTTCTCGCAAGCATATCCTGGCACTCCTGAGTTGATATGAGTCTGTCTGTCTGTCCGTTTCTACGCGAACTAGTCTCTCAGTTTTGAAGCTATCGTCTTGAAGCTTTGCACACACCCTTCTTTCCTTTTCACACCCTCTATATACGCAGTATATACATAAGTCGGAACGGCCCGGATCGGCCGGAGTTATAGTTATAGCTGCCATATAACTGATTGATCGGAAATGGTATAACTTTGGTGTTTTTAGAGTTAGAGAGTTCAATTTGACACAAGAGCTAGTTTTGGCAAACCATTACGAGATGCCAAATTTCATAAGGATCGGCCGACTATATCTTATAGCTGCCATATAACTGAACGATCGGAAATGACCCAACTTTCGTGTTTTTGAAGATAGAAAGCTTGGTACAGATTATATTTTTGGCCAGTTGATCCAACCTACCAAATTTCATTAGGATCGGCCGATTATATCCTATAGCTGCCATATAACTGAACGATCGGAAATGGTACTTGGTAGAAATATCAACTTTCTTAGTTTTGAAGATAAAAGCTTGGGACTTTTTTTAGATTTTTTATTGTAATTAATTGGTTTTATTATGATGTATTCATAAGGATCGGCCAACTATATCCGATATTTGCGATATATATCCGGTTTTAACTGCAAGGGTATGTAAACTTCGGCTCCGCCCGAAGTTAGCTTTGCTTTCTTGTTGTTGTATGAAATAGGTTGTCTATATGCTGTATGCTTAGTGGTTTCAGTCTACTGATCTATACGTTTCTGTTAGGTCAGGTTATTTCTACTAAAGACTTTTTGAGGAAAAATCTTAAATAGAAAAAATTTTTGAATTCAAAGATTTCGGGCACCCTCCCTGGATACGTGCCTGGAAACATGAGACGGTTCGTTTCTGCCACTGGAAGGCCTGTGTTTTCTGTTATAATAGACGAATCAACGGATGTTGCGTGCACGAAGGTGTTGGCGTGTGCTGTCATGTTCTTTGACAAAGCTGCTCAAACCTAATTTTTGTTTACAATCGATTTAAAAGGAGAAAAAGCAGACGATCTTTTTGCCGCACTAAATGACGGATTACAAACCAATGGATTCGACATAAACAACATAATTGAATTTGCTGCAGATACCACAAACGTGATGTATGGTGAGCGGAATAGCGTTATGTCTAAAATAAGAGCTGTAAACAAATCATGTTTTTTTGTCAACAGCCGTTTGCCATTCGTCTGCTCTTGCATCTAGTTGGAACTTGGAACCAACTATCAAAGAAGTTTATAACTATTTTTCTAAAAGTTCAAAGCGTCGACAGAAATTTAAAGTATTTTAAACATTTTTCAATTCTCTAGCTCACGACATTCTTAATCATTATGAAATACATTGGCTATCTTTTCATTCGTGTGGGTCACGTATATTAGAACAGTGGGATGCCCTCGTCGCATTCTTTCAAGAGGAACACGATTGTTGATAACAATTTATCAGCAGAATACATTCTATTAAATTTGATAAATCCTAAATGTTGCATTTATTTATTATATACTTCATTAATTATTTCTTGACTATATACTCGCTTTGGTAATTCAACATCATTTTTCAGTCAGGTAAAAGCGTTGTCCACTATTTTTATAAAAAAATGTCTGAATTTTATAAAAATATTTTAGATTGTTATATTAACCCTCTCATGCCCAAATTTAAATGGGCGTGGCCAACAATTTTTTGAGTAGACATATAAGATAGAATTGACCCCAATATCAACTGCCAAAAATTTCAATGTCCTAGGTGTCCTGGTTCAAGAGCTACAGGATGATACGTATATGCAAACATATGCAAATTACAAACAAACTAAATAATATTTTCATGCGGGGTTTTGTTTTAAATACTCCCTTACCTTTCTTTATTAAGGGGAGGGTAAGGTCAAATCATGCGAAAAAAGCCATGCTTTTGTGATTTTTTTCCTGACGACACAGTTAAAATTTAATTATTCAACCAACGGTATATTAAAGTATAACATTAGAAGAATTTTTTATCAAATTAAAAAAAAAAAATATTTAAAAATTTGGCAATGGTAGCAATTGTCCGGACGTGTCGCCAAAAAAAGTTGAATTGCGGTGCCCCTCATAACTCGGTGCTGGATCATTTGTAATCAAAAAACAAGAAAGGAAAGCTAACTTCGGGCGGAGCCGAAGTTTATATACCCTTGCAGTTAAAACTGGATATATATCGCAAACATCAGATATAGTTGGCCGATCCTTATGATTACATCATAATAAAACCAATTAATTACAATAAAAAATCTAAAAAAAAGTCCCAAGCTTTTATCTTCAAAAATACGAAAGTTGATATTTCTACCAAATACCATTTCCAATCGTTCAGTTATATGGCAGCTATAGGATATAGTCGGCCGATCCTAATGAAATTTCGTAGGTCGGATTAACTGACCAAAGATATAATCTGTAGCAAATTTCAGCGTTCTATCTTCAAAAACACGAAAGTTGGGTCATTTCCGATCAATCAGTTATATGGCAGCTATACGATATAGTCGGCCGATCCTAATGAAATTTCGTAGGTCGGATTAACTGACCAAAGATATAATCTGTTGCAAATTCCAGCTTTCTATCTTCAAAAACACGAAAGTTGGGTCATTTCCGATCGTTCAGTTATATGGCAGCTATAGGATATAGTCGGCCGATCCTTATGAAATTTGGCATGTCGTAATATTTTGCCAAAAATAGTTCTCATGTTAAATTTGAACTCTCTAACTCCAAAAACACCAAAGTTATACCATTTTCGATCAATCAGTTATATGGCAGCTATAGGATATAGTCGGCCGATCCCGGCCGTTCCGACTTATATACTGCGTGCAAAGGAAAGAAGGGTGTGTGCAAAGTTTCAAGACGATAGCTTTAAAACTGAGAGACTAGTTCGCGTAGAAACAGACAGACAGACAGACGGACAGACGGACAGACGGACATGCTCATATCAACTCAGGAGGTGATCCTGATCAAGAATATATATACTTTATAGGGTCGGAGATGTCTCCTTCACTGCGTTGCACACTTTTGGACAAAATTATAATACCCTCTGCAAGGGTATAAAAAAATCCAGTGTAAAACGTTTGCAAGCAACTTCGTCAATAACTAATAACTTCGTCAATTTTGCTTTAATTGACTTGAAATTTTGACACAATATTCTTCAGATATTTTGCATTCAATTTAAAAAATAAAAAAAAAATGAAAAAAAAAAAAATTTAATACCTTACCCTCCCCTTAAGTTGCTAAACTTGGTATTAGGATAAAGTAATTATTTTAATGTTTATTTAACACTTTTCAAAAAACCAAACTTTTCAAACTTTTTTTTGCACAATGAATTTGTCAGCTACACTCTCGGGAAAATAGCTACAAACTTAACGCGTGTGCAGCTGGCTACCGAAAAATATGTATAATCTCACTCAACACATGCAGCTATTTTTCTGCGAAAGAATCAAAACAAAAAGAATTAAAATACGGGAGATAGAGGCTCATAAATACAATGTTGCGTATATGCAACATCGGGCATGAGAGGGTTAAGCAGTGCTATCTAAGCAATATGGATATAAACGCGATTGATCCAACAAACACTCTGCATTTCCTACAATTAAAAGATATGTATCTTGGAGGAAAGGTGGCACCTGAACTTACAAATAATAGTTTAGCCAAAGAAGACAAATCAACTTTTTTAAAACGTAGTCAATTATTTTTTTATTGAATTATGCGTTTAAATTAAAAAAAAGATTTCCGTTACAAGCGTTTCTTAATATGCTAAGTTTTTTAGATCCCAAAGATTTTAATAATAACAAGAAAGGAAAGCTAACTTCGGGCGGAGCCGAAGTTGATATACCCTTGCTGTTAAAACCGAATATATATCTCAAACATCGGATATAGTTGTTCGATCCTTATGAGAATATCATAATAAAACCAATTAATTACAATAAAATATCTAAAAAAAAAAAACCCAAGCTTCTGTCTTCAAAAATACCAAAGTTGGTATTTCTAACAAAAACCATTTCCGATCGTTCAGGTATATAGCAGCTATAAAATATATTCGGCCGATCGTTATGAAATTTGGTAGGTTCGATCAACTGACCAAAAATATAAGCTGTACTAAGTTCCAGCAAAGATTATAAAGTACTTTATAATCTTTGGTTCCAGCTTTCTATCTTCAAAAACACGAAAGTTGTGTCATTTCTGATCGTTAGGTTATATGGCAGCTATAAGATACAGCCGGCCGATCCTTATTAAATTTGGCATTTTCAGTTTCAGTTCGTGCCTATGTCGAGGTCACAATTCAGCTATTTATTTGTGTAATATACAGTAATTACTTATACTAGTACATTTTATACAAATATAAGATAATGTAGGAAGGTTAACAGGCTTATATAGATAAGTGAATCATTAACAGTCATGTAAACATTCAAAAAATAAGATTTGGAGTAACAATAAAGTTAATATAAACCGATTAAGTAGAGTGTTATGAACTTATACAGGTTTAATATAAGAATAAATATTAACTAAGAATGTAGAATCCAAATTTCGACCTGAATCCTGGAGGCCAAATCAGAGGTCAGAGCGCTAGGATGATGGGGATTGCATTGGAAAGCCGGTACACAATGGCGAAGTAGTTGGTTGGAGGCTATCACTGGAGTTAGGAAAATAAGTACCCAATAACCAAAATTTAGAAAATTGGTAATTAGGAATCGCAGATGTATACAGGTGTAGCCGGGCATCTTGGTAGTTTAGGATTAGCAGCTATAAAGCAGTAAAGTATAAAGTAAAGTTAACATGATTTAAGTAGTAACAATAGTGAATATCAGTAGTTGATTACATAGAATGATTATTAATTATAAACATAAGATCCAAGCAACGACCTTCACACCTGGTGGCCAAGCCAGAGGGCAAATCGCTAAGATGATAAGGAGTGTATTGGAAAGCCGGTACACAATGGCGGAGTAGCTATGTATGTATTTACTATTACATGAGTTAGGAAGTAATTGTTTTACAGGAGTCGCATAGGAGCATTAATATGATGCGGTTAAGTTAACAGATTTAGGTGTACAAAATAATATTAGCATTAAGTAGTAGCAGTGAGTGCATAGCTTAATTAAGTAGTAATTATAAAATTTTGAATATAGCATCCAAACGGTGACCTGCAATCCTGAGGGCCAAATCAGAGGTCACGGCGCAAGGAAGAGGGGAAGGTATTGAAAAGCCAGTGCATCAAGGCGGAGTAGCAGGATAAATCGTCGAACAACTGAATCATTGAGTAGTAGTTAGGAATAGATGGTGCCTGAGATTAATTTAAGCTTGAATTAAGCTTGTAGTTCTTGTATAACATTTGTTATACACATATTTATTTTTACATACTATATGTTTTATTTTTGTTGAAAAAACTCTGTAATTTTTGTTTGCACTGATGCCGATACAGATTCTTTTAAAAATGTGTCCTCTAAGATGTAAGGCTTGTAAGAAAAACTTCGCATTTCTTTTGAGCTTAATGGCTAAAAACCCTTCTTTAAGAGTGTGGCATTCCGGTTCTTCGTCTGCGTCGTCATCAGTTTGGTCAATTTGATCTATATCGCTACCGTCTTCGTTATTTTTGGGAACTACAGAATGCACTATTTCTTCGTCTGTTAATTGACCATGACAAACAATGTCTTGATCAATAGTAGCATATTCATCCCAACTAATATATTGTCCGCATTCCACCTCAACGCATTCATTATCATCAACGCTCTCTTCAACGTTATAGGGCAGTTTAAATCCAGCCTTTAAAGAAAATTCTTTAATTAAAAGCAGATTGATAATATTCATCGCTTACCTTTTTGAAACAATTGCGAATAGTTAAATGGTTTAACATTGATCCATGCCTGGTTTGCGAAATGAAGCACATCCAGCAGCGATATTTTTTTTTAAAATTCAGCTGTTGCTATTCCAGTGTTTACTGCAATCAACTGTTGCTTTACCAATATGCGTCTATACTCCAATTTGAACGTGTGTATTATTTCTTGGTCTAGAGGTTGCAGTAGAGCCGTTGTATTTGGCGGCATAAAGCAAAATTTTATATTTTCACATCCTTCGACAGTTTTGTGACTTGTGGCATTATCGACGAATAATAAAATGTTTCGGTTTTTCTTTTTCATATCGAAACCAAGTTGGCGAATTATTTCTTGCCAAAGCTCACCAGTCATCCATGCTTTTTTGCTTGCGTAATATGGCAGTGGTACATTAGCCATTTGAAGCAACGCACAGTGGTCGATTCAGTCTCGCTAGCGGCATTAAATTAATAACTTCTGAAATATTAGAGATATTTTCAATCGGTTTTTTTTTCGGTTTGTTACTCAATTTTGCATTATGTGGACAAAAATGAAATTTATAGTGTTTTGTATATTTAATATTTATATTATTTATATTTAAAAAAAGACTTTTATTAAATTTTTTTGTATTCTAAAGAAAAAGAGTAAGAAATAGAATTATAACTTATATTATGCAAGAAACAAATATGAAACATATACATTATATACAAAAATTTTATATACATTATATACAAAAAAAATAAAATTCTGTGAACAGACGATGGCATGTCAATCATAGAGTCATCAATCAATGTCATAGCGTACGATCCGAATGCATTTGTGTTTAAGTAATGTCCACAGGACAATGCTCGCAGGACAATGCTAAATCGGAATATTAAAATTTGGTTACTCTTTTTATGCGCCCAGCTAAATTTGGGACAAATCTTCGTGCAGTGTTTCCATTGTTAGTACTTTCAGTACCGGCCGTACTTCCAGTTCTTATAATATCCCCGGTAAGCTCCTCGTCAGCATTCAGCTTCGACACAATCCTTGATGTATTTCCGTCCTTATACAAGCGGCTACTTGCAGCCAACAACAATGCATCCGTCGAGACTTTCTCCGAAATGCCTGATAGTTTGTTGATTTGAGCAAAGATTATAAAGTACGAGATGTACGAGTTATAAAAGAAAGAAAAAGTTCAAAGTCCTTACATGGTACACAGAAATATTACATATAGAGTAACTACTCTATGCATTACGCTACCATCCTGTCTTGATCTGCGGCAATCAAAAGTACTATTTGTTCTACCAACTACCACATCGGCGCATCGAAAACGGAAACGAGAAATTGAAATTGAAATTTGGAAGCCAAAACATTTTTACTCCGCCGTCGTGCGTGCAGTCACACATACACACATAGGTTCACATTTTTGTTGACGGATACATGTAAAGAGTTCTAAAAATAGAATCGTATGCATGTGCGTTCCCCCCTCACCAACAAGCTCGACCCAAAAAGTTGACCGTTTTGGGCCCTGATGTCCCATCTATGTACTTTATAATCTTTGATTTGAGTTATTCTGCATCACTCTGAAATACTTTTCTCTGGGCGTCCAACATTTCTAAATGATGATCTTTCCATTAACACCTGAGGCGTGTTTAGCCATTCTTAATTCCTTTTTTCAAAAGCTGTCTTATTTATATCGCATTTCTTCCACTACTGGACAAGCCCACTATTAAAACTACTATATTTCCCCAATTTTGCAAAACTCCTTTTCGTTACAATCATATTTGATTGTAACGGCTTCGCCGTGCCATACTAAGAAAAGTGCGTGCTTCGACACTGACATTCATCCTAAAAAGTGAAATAACTTGTAGATACGCAGGGCTACGCACTTCATTTTTAACATTTCGGACAGATAATAATTCAAACTTTAACAAACAATTGCAACCAGAGTGAATACAGGTGAATTTGTTAAGTTCTACTTCACGAAAGACTGGTGTGCGCTCTATTCCGCACATTGTAAATACAATCCAAATCCACTACAATTTATAAGTAACACATATACTGACACGTCACAAGCACAGATTTTCTATGTAGCACATACCTTAATAGTTCTTAAAAACCAAACTTGCACTAGAATAATCGTAAATTTCACTATTTATTCAAATATGCAACCAATAAGTAAAAGGGCGCCAAAATTGTAAATATCAACTGCTGAAACATATGTTGACTTTGACAGTTCACAGCTGATCATCAGCTTATTGATGAGCTTAGAAAACATCAATTAGCATCTAATCAAGGTGTATACTATCGATAGGTAAACTTAAATTAAGGTAAACTTAAACCGTCTGCATTGCATATAAACAAAAATGTAATCCTCACCTTTTGGAACTTTTGCCCTGTAAAGTGACTTCCACTGGTATAAAAGGTTGCATCAGGCATGGCCTTATAAAACAATCCAGTTTCGTCGGCGTTAAATATATTGGCTGGATCGTAGTCCTTAATCAAACCGGGTAAAATGTCACTGACATATTCATTAGCTCCTGCGGAATCGTTCGATGCAGATTCGCCGTGAATTTTGACATACTTTATATTGTGCCTCTTACGCCAGCGCCATAAAAAATTCACATCAGGTTCAAACTTGTCGTCGAATCTTGCGCAAAACTCTTTAGCCTTCGCTAAAATCACATGACGGTCCAGTAATTCATTGATTGACTCCTGCTTTTGAAACCATTTGTACAGTGCCTCCTCCACCAAGTCGTGTGCACCTTTTCGCTGGCGTTTACGCTTTAACTGAGACGTTGAAGCTGACTTTTGAATCTCGTCTTGATTTTTAATTATGCGGTTTATTGTTGATCTGTCACACTTGTATTTCGTGTAGAGAACACTTTTTTCAACGTTTTCGCTGACAGCCGTAATAATTTGGAGTTTTTCTTTTAAAGTTAAGCCAACCAAGCGCTTCACTTTACTCATTTTCACGATTAGGAATGATTTTTGCACACAAATGGCACGATCTTAACAAATAAAACGATCAAAACAAACGAAAAACGGACATGCGCAAAGATGCACATGATTAAAACTAATAAATTTGTTGTTTCCAAATTCGAATCCTAGATAGCGCAGTTAAGTTGGATGATATTCATAGAATAAGACCATTAAATTCTGCCATAACGAGGCACTTAAGTGCGAAAGGCAGCTAACTTGAATGCAGCAAACGTAATTAATTTCATACAAATGAGACCATAAATGCAGAAAAAATATAAATTAAGGCAGTTACCTTGACGATGCAGCCAAGCATCGAGGCAGCTAAGTGAATTATACTGTATATGTTTGTATTTGTGCATAATGTGAAGCAAGGAGGAAAAAATTTAGCAAAACGTGGAGGCAGAAAAGTATTTATTTATCATGTGAGCAAATTAGCAATAATATGATAAAATTTAAATTCCTTTTCAGATTTGTAATCCAGTAGAGAGGATCAAAAGTCCATGTAATAGTTAGCTGTGTGGTCAGCAAAGTTGATATCAGTCCGGGGAATTAGTAATTAGTAATAACATGGCAAGAATTTCCTTTTCAGATTTGGCAGGGTTAATCCTGAGTTAATAAATCATGAATTCGTATTAGAATCAGCTGCATCATAGAAATCAATTTGGATTAAGCAAGTGTGTAGATAAATACGTAGTGAGTGAAAAGATTTGGTCTAATTTGCAATCTTTTTTAATTTCAGTTGACAGTGAATTAATGGCAATATAGAGTAAAAACTTCAAGAAGTACTTAGAGGAGTGGAACACAATACTGACTTGGGAGTCCAGCATATACCCTAACAGGGACTGCATCGCGAATCCCTGCAAGGAGCTGCAACGTGAATACCAACTAAAAAGATTCATTGTGGATTGCATATGGAATTTATGATCCGGAGTAGAAGGAACCTTTGTTGTTGTTGGGGGTGTAGCTGCCGCAGTGGGGGAGAGTGTCTATCAATTTGTTCTTTGCATCGGCCTTTCGGGCAACGCCGCAAGTTTGCCGCTGGATATAGTAGAAAACTACAACAAAGGCAAGTTGATAAAAACATCAATGATGTTTAGTAATAGCATGACAAGTATAATGCAATTTAAATTCATTTTTATACCCTTGCCGAGGGTATTATAATTTTGTCCAAAAGTGTGCAACGCAGTGAAGGAGACATCTCCGACCCAACAAAGTATATATATTCATGATCAGGATCACCTCCTGAGTTGATATGAGCATGTCCGTCTGTCTATCCGTTTCTACGCGAACTAGTCTCTCAGTTTTAAAGCTATCGTCTTGAAACTTTGCACACACCCTTCTTTCCTTTGCACGCAGTATATAAGTCGGAACGGCCCGGATCGGCCGACTATATCCTATAGCTGCCATATAACTGATTGATCGGAAATGGTATAACTTTGGTGTTTTTAGAGTTAGAGAGTTCAAATTTGACATGAGAGCTATATTTGGCAAAACATTACGACATGCCAAATTTCATAAGGATCGGCTGACTATATCCTATATCTCCCATATAACTGAACGATCGAAAATGACCCAACTTTCGTGTTTTTGAAGATAGGAAGCTGAAACTTGGTACAGATTCTATTTTTGGTCAGTTGATCCAACCTACCAAATTTCATTAGGATCGGCCGACTATATCCTATAGCTGCCATATAACTGAACGATCGGAAATTACCCAACTTTCGTGTTTTTGAAGATAGAAAGCTGTAACTTAGTACTGATTATATTTTTGGTCAGATAATCCGACCTACTCAATTTCATAAGGATCGGCCAACTATAGCTGCCATATAACTGAACGATCGAAAATGTTTTTTGGTAGAAATACCAACTTTGGTATTTTTGAAGATAGAAGTTTGGGACTTTTTTTTAGACTTTATATTATAATAAATTGGGTTATATTATTTTATTCTCATAAGGATCGGACAACTATATCCGATGTTTGCGATATATATCCGGTTTTAACTGCAAGGGTATATCAACTTCGGCTCCGCCCGAAGTTAGCTTTCCTTTCTTGTTTCAAATGAGTTTGGATTTATATGCTTCGCCGTTACTTTGGGACAAAGCCTTGTTGAGTTTCTAGACTCAATTTGGTATAATTTCCTTATTATATCCCAAGATACATCTACATCCGGCGTATTTAAATTATCTTTTATTAAAAGGTTTCTCAATGATTTTATAAGATGTGGGGAAAGTTAACGATTAGTAAAAATATTTCCGAAAAATATATAAACACACCGATACTAATCACTTTGTTCACAAAAATCAGCACTTAACTAGATCCTCACGAAAACGCTCCTCACAGAACAAAAATAGAATGCCGATTAAACCATTTTCCTCTTCTTCATCAAATGGGAATATTTTAAGCGGGTAAATAAGGCGGGTGGGTAAGCCAAGTGGCAAACAAAAATTACAAGAATCAAAACAAACCAGAAAAAAAATAGTTTTGGCGCGCAAGTTAACACTTCCATTGCCAAGAACTCCAAAGGCATACCACAGGAAAATGACGGTGTGTAAATACGGTAGTGACATTTTTATATTTATGTATGTATATCATACAATAAGATATGCACTATAGATCATAAAACCATATAAGAATCCATATAAAAGCATAAAACCAATGTAAATATATATATATATATATGTATATATCTGTAACAATTTTTTAACTTTTTTAAAGTTCCAAAATATATAAGGAAATTATTAAATTAACGACAATAATTTAATTAAATCTCACAATAACCCAAATTAATAACAAGTGCCTGAAAAATTGTAAACAAAAAAGGTAAACAAGTCCATCAGCTGTTTTCGTGTCTTCACCCTCCCCTCAAAATCATTCAATCGTTAGAGTAGGCATGCACAAGCCTCTTGCAGAACAACAAAAACTTAAAAGCAATCGGCGTTTTAAGTGACTTCGACTGAAATATACTCTGACACTTTCTCAGTATATTGATTTTTAATGATTCGTAAAAATATATATACAGAAAACATTTTACTACTAACACTTAATCTTATTCCTAAATAAATTAAAAACGTATGCTGAAATAATAAAAAAAATAATATAAAAAATAATATAATTTCTTTCGTCATTTCATCAAATACGAATACCCGAATTTTGTTAGGGTAGCAAGCCTGAAAAGAAAGAAAAATCCAAATTTTGTGTGATGGCTTCGAACAGTGTTGCCAGTTTAGCAATTTTATGGCTAGTTCTAGCCATTTTGAAAGGCCGAATGCTAGAAAAATTAAGAAATTGCTACTAGCTATAAATCTAGCTACTTTAAAATAAACTTCAGCTATTTTCGGCAATTTTCTCGAACCCGTGATTTAGGTCTGTGAAAATTACCAGTTACAGCGAAAATACTCTAAGTGACTTGAGTGAAAATACTTATCGAACAATGATTTCTACTTTTGACCATCACTGCTTTGTGTGTTTCATCTCTAGTTTGTGGTGTACATTAAGTGACGCAAAAAAAGTGATGCAAAAATGCCTAAAGTGCTTTATACGCAAAAGTTTCGCGATGCTTGGATGCAGGCTAGTGAGTTCAAGGCCTGGATCCGGAAGGATGAGACGGATTTGTCAAAAGCTTACTGTAGCTACTGCAAATGCAGTATTAAAGCGAAAATATTCGATTTAAGGGCTCATGCTGAGACGAAGAAGCACATTTCGGCATCGAGTTTCTTCAGTCAAACCAACAAAATTTCGTTCTCTCGGATGCCTACGAAGCCAACAGAGCAGGAAGCAGCGTTGTGCCTATTTATAGCGGAGCACACTGCTATTGCACAAATAGACCACCTCAGCAGATTGTGTGTGCATAATTTTGGCGCGTGTCCTTCTGCTGCAAAAATAAGGCTTGGCCGAACAAAGTGCACAAGCATTATTAACAACGTTTTGGCGCAGCACTTCGATGAAGACTTAACTGCAGACATTGGTGATTCGAATTATAGCCTGCTCCTGGATGAATCTACAAATGTCAGCGTAACAAAGCTAGTTGGTAAGCATGTTAATATATGTATGCTGATTACAAGTATGGGTGACGCTCTGGTCTTCTGTATTAAAATTATTGTGTTCTTTTCTGTTTAATTGTTAATTATTGTATATTTATATGTACATAGGTGTTGCCATAAATTACTTCAGTGTAAAATGTGGCGCAATAGTATCTACTTTTTTAAGCCTTATTCCCATCGAATCCGGAGATGCTGTTTCGATAGCTGAAGGTGTTAGACAGGAGCTCGTTCGATTGAAGATAAATATTAATAAAATGGTTGAAATTGGCACTGACAATGCAAGCGTTATGACTGGAGTAAAGAGAAGCGTTTATACCGAGCTCAAAAAAGATGTTCCATCGCTTATTTTGATCAAATGTGTCTGTCATTCGGTACAGCTGTCAGTCAATCATGCTTGCGCCAAATGTTTGCCAGATCAGTTGGAATTTTTAATCCATTATACTTACTCTTGGTTTTCTAAAAGCTCTATGCGACAAATCCATTATAAAAAAATATATCAATGCATAAACGTTGACAAGGTACTAGCCTGAATATTTTACTTAATTTGGAATTGTGTTCGTCCAAATGTTTCGTTCTTTTGTGTCCAGCGATCGTGATTGTCCAAACTAACTTACTTAAATTTTAATATCAATTTATAGCTGCTGTAACCTGTTCTTAATGTGTATAAATGTTTGATTTATGCGTGATTCGATTTAAACTGTTTTCTTTATCTGAAATCTTATCCTTAGTTGCCCTTGAAAATCTCTAGAGTCTGCGAGACTAGATGGCTTTCAATTGAGCTGGCGGTGACCAGGATTGTTGATCAGAGGACTGAGCTAAAATTGCATTTTTCCATAGCTTCACTCTAGGAGAAATGTCACAAAGCCAAAATCTTGCACGAACTGTACAGTGACGAAGTAAATTTCCTTTACTTATTGTTTTTGAAGCCGATATTAGTGGAAATGCAGCGCTTAAACAAAAACTTTCAAAGCAGAAATTCAAATGCTACAAAACTTTTGAAAGATTTAATAGCAACAATCAAATCGTTAAAGGCCTTAATTATACCACCAAGCTGTGATATCGACATTTTGAAATTTGATTTCAAATGTATGGTTGAAACTAATCTAAGCTTGGGGTATGACTTTGAAAAAAAATTAAGTCCTTACAACTTCAGGAGCAGATCGAAGTTGAAATTCGAACGAAGTGTGCGAATTTCGTTGTGGAGTTGGTCCAACAGCTAAGAGACAGGTAAGTTAGGTATTTATGATATTGACGTCCGAGATATTAACGATTTTGTTTTAATTTTAGATTGCCGGAGAACTTCGAAACGCTGGAAAATTAAATGTTTTTTCTGTTGATAGGATTTTGAGAGCTCAAAAAGAAAAAAATTGAAGATTTCTTGGAGCAGCTCAATGTGGAAAATATAAGCGATATCCTAACGCAATACGGAAAGATCCATTTATTTGACTGGGAGAACAAGGAGGACACTGTCAAATTTTGGGCAGAAGTGCTGAGCTTTAGGGACTCAGGTGACAACAACCCTTTCAAGTCCTTAGCGCTGTTTGCTATAAGGCTACTCTGTTTGCCTTGGTCAAATGCTGAGGTAGAGCGTGTGTTCAGTCAAATAAACATAGTAAAAAGTAACCTCAGAAACAGGTTACATATAAAAACACTAAATTCAATTTTAAAAATAAGGTATTTCCATTTACTTAAGTTTTTAAAGCAGCATTATTAATATTCCTCTTTATAGATACGGCCTGCGCAGAAATGGAAAATGCTGCCACGATTATGAAGTGCCAACGAAATTTTTAAAAATGATGGCCGAAAATGAAAAATATAACAATGAAGACAGTGAAGATGTAGATTTAATAAAATCATTATTGGACATTTAAATTAAAATTCAATTTTTTGGTTATTTTGGGGTAATTTGGTTATTTTTTGGGGTAACAAAATGTTAGCCATTTTTTCAGCCATTTTTACAAACAAATTTGGTATTTTCAGCTAGTTTTTTTCGTAAATCTGGCATTATTTTTTGTTCAAGACCTGGCAACACTGGCTTCGAAACGAAATCGCACGCACACATACACCCATGTATGTGAATGTGTGACACGCATACATACAAAGATCAACCGAAGCGCAGGCCAACCTTTTTCATCGCGCTCCGTTTAGAGACTGAGAAACAGAAAACATTTAATGAGAGAATGAGCGTAAGATGAACGAACGATGAGCGTAAGAGAGCGTAAGAAATCCGCTCTGGGGCCTGTCGCAAGAAATTTTTGCGTCCATTTTCGTTGTATGAAATGGGTTATCTATATGCTGTATGGTTAGTGGTTCAAGTTAGCGACGCACATGTATGTATATACATATGTATGTATGTGAATGCATACATTTTTGTAGATATGTACGTCGGCGTTGACATGCAAGCTAACCTAAATAAAAGCGCGCGCAATAAATGTTTATACGACGAAGATTTTGTATTACCATGTCTTTTTTAACTTTTAGGAAAGCGCAGAAGAAGAAGACTCGGGAGAAGACTCTGCAAAGGAAAACGAGCCCGCTACCAAAAAAAATGCCGTTCTTACGTTTGGAAACACTTCAGTCAATTGAAAGGAGACAGTGCAGAGTGTCTGCTGTGCAGTCAAGTATATAAAACAGGTGGGAACACAAGAAATTTAATGAACCACCTGAAACGATCACACCCAACCACGATCACAACGCCAAAGTCCGAGCAAACCCTGGGTTCATTTCTGAATGTGGCTACCACCAAGGGTTATGCTTTGGGGTCAACACGAAAAGCGAAATTGGACGAGGCTCTAATGAAAATGGTTGCAACAGATTTGCAGCCGTTTCGTGTTGTGGAGGTCATCGGATTTCGGAATTTTGTCCGGTGCTTGGATCCCCAGTATATATTGCCAAGTAGAACAACATTAGGCTCGGTTCTTTTGGAAAACCTGTATGGAGAGATGAAGAGAAAACCTAATGTAATACTGGAAAATGTAAGTCATTTTGCAATAACCACTGATGAACCAATGACCACTATTTGACTGTGACCTGCCACTTCGTGACCGATACATTCCATATAACAAGAAAGCAAAGCTAACTTCGGGCGGAGCCGAAGTTAATATACCCTTGCAGCTAAAACCGGATGTATATCGCAAACATCGGATATAGTTGGCCGATCCTTATGATTACACCATAATAAAACCAATTAATTACAATAAAAAATCTAAAAACAAGTCCCAAGCTTCTATCTTCAAAAATACGAAAGTTGATATTTCTACCAAGTACCATTTCCGATCGTTCAGATATATGGCAGCTATAAGATATAGTCAACCGATCGTTATGAGATTTGGTAGATCGGATTAACTGACCAAAAATATAATCTGTACCAAGTACCAAGTTGGGTCATTTCCGATCGTTCAGTTATATGGCAGCTATAGGATATAGTCGGCCGATCCCGGCCGTTCCGACTTATATACTGCGTGCAAAGGAAAGAAGGGTGTCTGCAAAGTTTCAAGACGATAGCTTTAAAACTGAGAGACTAGTTCGCGTAGAAACAGACAGACGGACATGCCCATATCAACTCAGGAGGTGATCCTGATCAAGAATATATATACTTTATAGGGTCGGAGATGTCTCCTTCACTGCGTTGCACACTTTTGGACAAAATTATAATACCCTCTGCAAGGGTATAAAAAGGGCCGTTCTGTCAACCAATAAATTACTTTGCGAGACTAGCCAAAACTCTGAGAACATTGCGGAATCCTTACGAGCAATACTGGTCGATTGGAACTTGTTTCATAAAGTCACGTCAATAGTTACAGACAATGCGTCTTCAATGATCAAAGCCTGCACCTTGCTAAAGAAACGTCACTTGCCTTGCATTGCTTTGAATCTTATAATGCAAGATGCACTGATGAGTGAAAGCGTTAAGGACGTATTATCCAAATGTAAGCGAATCGTAGGTTTTTTCAAATCTAGTTCGACTGCATATGCAAAGTTGAGAACGGCCCAGACTAATAATGAATGTTATGGTCTCGTTCAAGAAGTGGCAACACGATGGAACAGTTGCTACAAAATAATAGCTCGTATTCTAAAGGTTAGAGATGCTGTTTCTCGGGTGTTACGTGAGACAATGAAAGCACCTCCATCATTAACGGCCGACGAAATATCTGTCCTAACAGACTTGGAGTATATCCTTGGTCCGTTTGATGAAGCAATCGTGTATCAGGTAGCACGTACGAAACGATCTCTCTTATCATTCCCGTATCGGCAGATCTTCATCATCGCTTAAGTTCCATGGATACTTTAATTAAAACATCTGAAGGTTTCGAAGTTAAAAACGCCCTTTTGAATGGGATCAATCGTCGTTTTTTTGAGGGACGTTCTGTAACAAGGGTGGCCACAATGTTGGATCCCCGATTTAAGGATGCATTTCGGAGCGCTAGTAATGCGGACTCGGCAGTGGAAGCCATCCGCAAAGAAATGCCCGGAATCACCAACCTTACAGTATCGGAACCACCAACACACACTGAAAACAACGCATACTTTTCGTTTATGCAATCCAAAATTGCAAATAAAATTAAAACTCCAATATAGGATTCCATTATTGTGCTCCGACAATATTTAGAAGCCAACAACGCGACGCTAAATATTAGTCCGTTAGACTATTGGAAGGTATGTTGTTTTTTAGATTTCATTTTGTGATAAATGTAGTCTAATTTGCAATTCTAAATATTTCTTACAGGTGCAAGATATTAGGATGGAATCGCTCAAAAAAATAGCTTTAAAAAACCTATTTGTTCCAGCGTGCTTAACTGAATCCGAACGGACCTTAAGCAGGGCTGATGTATCATGACTGACCGCCGAGCAGCCTTAAAGGATAAGAATGTGGATAAACTTTCACAAGTAAAAACCAATGGCTGTCTGAAATATAACAATTAATAAGAATAAGTAAATAAAAAACTGTTGATCTCAAGAACTCTGTATTTATATTATTGTTTAAAGGCTTATTTTTTCCTCTAAAATTTTTGAGCATATATTAATATATTTATTTTTTCGATCCTAATCGATTTAAATCGATCTTTTTCAGAATCGAATCGAATTTAATCGATTCACTAAAAGTAGAATCGTTTGCAGCTCTGGCATACAAGTACATATACAGTGTTATGGTTTTCTGACATTATTTTTTTAAATTTTGGTAAGTGGCAAGAAAACGTAATAAAAATATTGCTAAAATATGCAATAAGAAATTCATAAAGACCGGAGATTTCAGCTAGTACCTTAGGTTGTGCAAACGCCCTCCTTTCTGTATTACCGTATGTTAGTATGTATTGTATTGGTATTTTTATTGCGATTCTGCTTAGGCTTATCCACATTTTACGCCATAGGATTTCACATCTGCTTCTAAATCATCTTTTTTGTTTCGCCATTTCTTTTTTTCCGTTTTCATCTCTCACTTGCCATTTTTTAAGTTTCAATCTATATGCCATTAGAACAAATTAAAAAAATGGAATCCAACCATGTAGAGGACTTATTCCATATTTTAATGCTTAATGTCTTGGCTTAAATTTTGTTAAGTATATTTTAGCATTTTCCATGAAGACTTTTGGACTTACTCCGCATATCGGACACAATTAGCCAGATTTGGTTTCACTCAAAATTTTTAAAACCTTTCCATATAAAATTATCATTAAAAGATCTTATTTACATTTCCTCCTCCATTTACAACGGAGCAGACATATGAACACAAATTTTTTATTTCACTATCCAAATTATTTTTCTCATTAAAAATATGGTCTTTTGTCTCTTTAACAAACTTAAGCTTTACTGGTCTGCAAAATCTAATCGACTGAGGAGTACGATTCATCCAAAATACATTTCTACATTTCCAAAATACATGTGCTTTCCATAATATCTTTTGAGTGGTCTAATATGCACAGTGGCTGTCATTGGTAACCATGGATATTTATCAATTATCAATGCTGCTGTTTAATGACAATAATGTTTACATTTAACAATATTTATTGGCAATTGATGTGTCAAAATTATTCTCTTTGGGTTGCTCCCTTATCGCACAATACTGCTCTTTGCTAAGGTTTTTATCAAGCAGCAAGGCTCAGGCTTCGATGGGCGCAATAGGTGTTGGCTTAAAACCCGAGTCAAAGCAGCTACGAATAAATTTGGCCTTTTCCGGGATTTACTATAGATAATTATCTATAATAATTAATTAATTATTATTATAATTAATTATAATTCAACACGACTACCTGGTCGTGTTTACCTTTGGTTTCGAATGACCATCCTTGCTGCCAGTATCAATAAAGTTTTTTCTCCTTCAGATATCACAAGATCTGCAACCTGTTTACGTAGCGCCCTGAGAGATTTCCGAATATATGTCAATGCAGGGCGTCCCACTGCATTGTTTTTCTGGCCAACTGATACACACGTTTTTGTGTTTTGCCAATCATAATGTCTGCATAGAAATACTTTTGCATTATGCCTGCAACTTTTCCATTTTGCCGCCAAACGAACAGCATCTTTGAAATCTTGAATAATTTCCTTAGAAATATGACCGAAAGTTGCCGTTTTAAAAAATGGGACAATAGCATTGTCCTTGGATACTTGGCCCTTCATAGACTTCCACAGGGCAAACAACTATGAGTTGTTGAATTTGAAATAAAAATCTAGAAACGCAAATTCCAAAAAAAAAGGGTTGAAAGTGGCTATTCTGACTGTACAATATAATTGAACAAGAATTGATAACTTTAAGACACACAATAGGTTTCAGGGTTGGACTTGGTTCTCCCTTTTCGAAAATTAGATTCAATTTCAATAATGCACTTGCTAGACGACTTACTTTGACACAACTACGAAGACATCACAACTACTTGAAACATTTCACATTACAAAAAAAGTAGAATGTTAAAAGACATGTCGAAAAGAAATATTATTTCACAAAAAACAATAATATCGGAATGATGCAGTGTTTAATTTGTGGGACTATTGTTTAAAAAAAGGGATATAATTTTCGTCGACATTACAAATCACAGCATTGATCTTCATACGGGTTAATAACAGACACTCAACGGATCCAGCTTATTGCTAAATTGAAGAATTTACTTTGCAACCAATTAACAAAAGCAGAACCAGAGGTAGACAACAAAAAAACGTTCTATTAGCTCCTTTTGTTGTAAGCTAAAAGTTGGCCAAATCGCAAAAGTGTTTACTGGATGGCGAGATTTTTAAATCTACTTGCATATCTATGCTGCAGTGTCTGGATGAAAAGGGCGTACAAAAAAAAGGAACGCTTTCTCGGCGTACTGTTAAACGACGAGTAAACGATATAACCCACCAATTTAAGGGGTTATATACAGTTGTGACGAAAAAATAGATTTTTTTTATTGAATATTATTTAAGTATATACTGTTGAGAATACTCTCACAAGAATACTCTTATAACAATCGGAGCATTAGAACCGAAGCTGTAGCTATTTATAGCGCACTACCAGCACATCAAACTTGAACAAACTTGAAACTTTAAACGCGATTATCACAGATTCTTGTTTTATAGAAATTACCTTTGCGGTGGACACGATTACTAAAAAACTATTGATCCGATCAACACAACAAATCACATCAAATTTTGACCACTTATTTATTATGATATTATCTAGTCCGTGAACGAAGGATTTTAATTTTTATGAAAATTTCTTTTTTAGAGCATCAAAATAAAAAATCTTATACCTTGAAAAAGTAAATTTTTGTAAATTGTTAAAACCGTCGCCATTTTTATTTAAATCAAAATTTTTACAAATCCTTCGTTCACGGACTAGGCAATACAATATACTAACGAAATTTTTTTTGAATTTTTGATTTCGGATGAACCGTTCTCGGTATATAATGTCCACCGCAAGACACCATCGAAAAAAGACGATCTTGGAATTCGGCTATAACATTTTTATTATTTAAAATTTTTTTATGAAAAAATTTAAATAAGTACCCAGAAATATGTACTAACCAACGTCGGTAAAACATTTTTAATAAATATTTTCTATGGTGTCAAAAAAAAATCGATAAAATATCATGTTTTGCGCGGTACAACTGTATGTAACCCCTTAACAAAATCTGAAACACAAACTATGTAAATATGCTTACTACTTGTTGGCAGTGGATGAGAGTACTGACATTACCGACGTTGTGAAAGTTTTAATATTTGTAAAATTTATTTTTTAAACGCGGATTTTAATGTCGAAGAGGACATTTTAAATTTAGTTCCTTTGTATGGAACAACAACAGGTGAAGATATATTCATCGAATTTGAGATATCCGTCAACGAAATCGGAGGATTCAAGATTCGGCATGTCCACCGACGTAGCAAGGAGTATGCGAGAAAAAATTAAAGGGCTTAAAGGTCAGTTTTAGTCACAAGGTATGGATGTCCCCTTCTATCACTGTCTCATTACCAAGAAGCCCTTTGCGCAAAAGCATTAAATAGGAAGGATACGATGGAGAGCGTTGCCAAAATGGTTAACAAAATAATAGGGAACATAACATAATGCATTGACACATCGGGAGTTCCAGTCCCTGCTTCAGGAGCTAAAAGCGCATTTTGGAGACCTTAAAATGTACACAGAGGTTCGCTGACTCAGTAAAGGAAAATGCCTGGAGCGATTTTTTTCTCTGAGGAAAGAAGTTTTAATCTTCCTTAAAGATAATGTAAAAGATTCGGAGCATTTAGTTCAAAAATTAGAAAACGCTCAATTTCTTTCTGATTACGAGTTATTTAAATATTTTAAACTCCCAACTTCAGATACCAAAGCAGTCAATACTGACGATGCTATCGAGAATCGACGGATTTAAAAGAAAATTAAGTATTTTGGAAAATAGTTTAAAAAATAAATTGTTTAAGTCATTTTCCCCGATGCCAAGCAAATACAAATTTTGATGAAATTAAAAAATTATTTAAATTTTTTGTAAAACCAAAAACAGTTAAAATAAAAGAACAATATCTACAATTGGTGATGGTCGGTGATAAACAGCGAAGCTGAGTTTTGGAAAAAAGTGTCAATTTTAAAAAGATTTATGCTTAAATTAGAGGCACATATGTATGTGATCAGCTTTTTCCCCATATAAATGCTATGAAAACTGTATATAGAAATAGACTAAGTGATGTAAATTTAAATGACATGTTGAATAACTTTAATTAATGATACAATCAACTATGAAAAATTAATAATTTAAAAAATTAAATGTACTGAAACTGTTTTCTGTCTGGCTCGTGGAAGCGACGCATCGCTTTCAGTGGTTCTTGTTGTAATTTTTTGTCTGGCCG
Organism: Drosophila malerkotliana malerkotliana; assembly: GCA_018153235.1. Classification (NCBI taxonomy): domain Eukaryota; kingdom Metazoa; phylum Arthropoda; class Insecta; order Diptera; family Drosophilidae; genus Drosophila; species Drosophila malerkotliana. The sequence continues at coordinate 1,578,044 of JAECXV010000147.1, forward strand.
CGCTGCTGCTTCGACCGTTAGATTTCGTGCCCTTCCTTGATCTAGAGGAAAACCTAAGTAAAGGTACGCAAAAGTTCAGATTTGTATACCCTTGCAGAGGGTACTATAATTTGTCCAAAGTGTGCAACGCAGTGAAGGAGACATCTCCGACCCTATAAAGTATATATATTCTTGATCAGGATCACCTCCTGAGTTGATATGAGCATGTCCGTCTGTCTGTTTCTACGCGAACTAGTCTCTCAGTTTTAAAGCTATCGACTTGAAACTTTGCACACACCCTTCTCTCCTTTGCACGCAGTATATAGGTCGGAACGACCGGGATCGGCCGACTATATCCTATAGCTGCTATATAACTGATTGATCGGAAATGGTATAACTTTGTTGTTTTTAGAGTTAGAGAGTTCAAATTTGACATGAGAGCTATTTTTGGCAAAACATTACGACATGCCAAGGATCATAAGGTAGGTTGGATCATTTGGATCATTTGGTAGGTTGGATCAACTGACCAAAAATAGAATCCTAAGTTCCAGCTTTCTATCTTCAAAAACACGAAAGTTGGGTCATTTCCGATCGTTCAGTTATATGGCAGCTATAGGATATATTCGGCCGATCCTTATGAAAGTTGGTAAAAAAACATGTAGTAAAAAACAATTTCCGAGGATACTGTACATGGCCGTGTAAAGACACGGCTTTAAAAAGGCTGGATACCATAGCAGAGTCGCTCGGAAAAAACCCTTCATTTCAGAAGTCAATAGGCAAAAGCGCTTAAATTTTGCAAATGACAACGTAAATAAGCCATCCGATTTCTGGAATCGGGTAATATTTTCCGACGAAAGCAAGTTCTGCGTTTTCGGAATAAAGGGAAAAGTTTCGGTGTGGAGGAAAGCCGGGGAAGCCTTAAAAAAAGAAAATTTAGTTGGCACGGTAAAGCATGGAGGAACCGGAGTAATGGTGTGGGGGTGTATGGCAGCAAGCGGCATGGGAAATTTTACCTTTATCGAGGGAATCATGAATCAAAGTGCCTATATAGACATCCTGAAAAAGAATTTCAGAGCAAGTGCTGAGAAATTGGGGCTGGAACATGAATATTGGTTCCAGCAAGACAATGACCCGAAGCTCACGGCCCTAAATACAAAGCTCTGGCTGCTGTATAATGTCAAAAACCAGCTGCGAACACCTTCCCAGAGTCCGGATCGAAATCCAATAGAGCATTTGTGGGATCTACTAGAGCGAACGATCCGTAAACACAAAATAACATCAACAAAAATGCTTAAGGATGTAATTGTGGAGGAATGGGGCAAAATTACTGCAGAGGAGACCATAAAATTAGTCGATTCTATGCCGAGAGGCCTTACGGGAGTTTTTCAGAGAAAAGAATACCCTACTAGTTATTAAAAGAAGTAAACTTCCAATTAAAAATAGTTTTTTCTTGGCTGTACGCAGACTTTTGCGTGTACATTTTTTCGTAGTGCTAAGTTTAAAATTAAGATTTAAATATAAGACAATATTGAATTAATTTAGAAAAAATACGTCATTAAAGACAATAAATTACAGTCGAATAAAATCGAATATATGAATAAATGGCCAATCTATTGGTGTTTAAAGTTTGAAATTGAACTTTTCGAGGGGTGTACGCAGAGATATGCGAGTGAGTGTATATATTTTTTTTTGCTCCCCAAATGTTTTTCTCTCATTTTCCTTGTTTGAGATGTTGGTTATCATGTGAATATCATGTGAACAATTATTTTTACGCAATTTTCTTTTTGCGTTTTTCTATAATTACTGTTTTCTTGCAAAGCCCGCCAAATTCGGCTGGTCACAAGTTTAGCACACCAAAACAGATCGCTGTTGATATTCACTTTCCGTAGAAACAATTTTAAATCAAAAGTATAAAAAGCAGTCTTAAACTATTTAACAAAAAATTAAATAGCTACAATTTACAATGGCAAGGGGATCCTGATGCACAAAAGCATAGATGGGCAAGCCCATGGCTCCTTTGGCTCTCAAGGCTCCCCCCGTTAGTCGTAATTTTTGGCGCCAGCAAATCGAGACAGACGATCGGACGCGCGGTCAGTGAGCCGTGAAGATTTACAAAAACAATGCTAAACAAATTGCGAGCCAGGTAGCGGGCCTGAGCCCGCGGTCCCGAGTTTGCCACAACAATTATTAAGGGTGCGTTTGCGCACAACGCGACGACAACCATCGCGAGGGTGGTGGTTGTTGTTTTAATTTGTTGTCTGGCCGAGCTGCGGCTCCGACCGTTAGATTTCGTGCCCATCTACATATGCACTTAAGCCAAGCGCGAGGTAATAATTTTGATAAAGTCATCTGGAAAGTCGATTTCTGAAATTTCCAAAAGAGTTGTCTTATTGGCCGAATGTGTTTTGCTGATCTTTTTAAGACCTCCAGTATCACTGGAGGAAAAACGTAAAACCAACAGTTAAAATAAAAAAAAGTGACCCTATAGTAAACGAACGTCGAGCCACCTAGTCGATTCGATTTTGCGATTAGCCCTGGTAAGTACTTACATTGGTACTTACATTGGACCCCATTGAAGGGTCAGTAAAAGAAGTGCTTACATCGGACCCCATTGAAGGGTCGGTGAAGTAAGTACTTACATTGGACCCCATGGAGGGGCCTGCCATTTTAAATTAAAAAACATGTACAATTGCATTTACAGTTTTTATTTAGATTAAATTTTTAATTTTAATTTTAATTATAACGGGGTATATTCTTTTATTACTTTTAAGCTGCTTGAGTTTTTGAAAAATCTTTTTTTTTGAAGCTGCAGGGCCTTTCTTAATTGATCTTCAGCTGGGCCAATACCGCCGACTGCAGTTATTGAATCTAGAAATAAAAAGGATTAAAAAGTTTTAATAGATTGAAGTGAATAATGATTATTAAATAATTATCTTTTAAAATACTCACCGATCATAACGCCAAAGAAATTGTCTTCTTTTTTAGGGCAGCTTTCTCCTGAACCCCATCCACATTATACGCCAAGACAACTTCATTGGCTAAAATATTTTTTAAGTTTTTTAATATTCCGCCATTTAATATTAAATTTTTAATTGCATCGATCTGTGAAAGAAATAGATATTTAACTAAAAGAACATTTTTTATGTGCTAATATGTACATACATAGAGCTCACGGTTAGCGATGTTTATTTTCGAATTAACCTCAATCAGAGCTTCTACGGTCTGAATGGGAAATTGGCATGCCAACTTCTGCCTCTGTCCATGGTCCTTGGTCATCCCTTTAATGGAGGCTGTTTGCTCCGAAGAAGCTTCTACAAGGATCTCTATTTTTTTTCCATGATTTTTTGTTCAGCTGAAAATAAATATATAAATATAATATAATATAATAATGAATATCAAAATAAAAAAATCAGTAATCAATTAAACATACTCATACCTTTTAAGGTCCTTACTTCGTCCACAATTTTTTCGAGAGCCTCTGTTGTTTCGACTGCAAATAAAAAACAAATTCAAATTGGCCGAATTTAAAAAATAACTTAGACTCTCACCTCGAGAGGAACAAACTTGTTCGGTGAGATCCGAAATAATCTTCTCAAGGCGTTCATTTGCACGATTTCTTATCTGAAAAACAACAGTTTTAATAAATAATTTGCTACAGCTGTCTTAAATATTTTTTTAAACTTACCAGTTTTTACGAACTCCAATCGCTGAATTTTTCTGGCTGGGCTGTCCGACATCGTCTCGTTTTTTGATTCTTGGGGCTTTTATATTATATATATGACATAATTTAGGGTTAAACAGATAAAAGTACGACAATATCCTCAATCATCAATATGGTGAAGTAACGGAATTATAATCATATCCTTTAAATATGGTATTGCGACTGCTTTACAAATCAACTGCTATCAACTAAATAATCAACTAATCAACCGCTCGTTCCAGCGGGTTCCACTGATGGAAACCACCATAGAAAATTGTTCTTTGTATGAGATGTCCCATCTATGTACTGTATAATCTTTGGTTATATGAAACACTATTTTCTCCAAATATAATTGGAAAATTTGAAACAAATAGGTTCAACATTCGCTGAGAGGTTTCCAAATTAATTGTTCGCTGATATGGGCAGCAAAGAATCCTATATGCACAATGCAATAACAAAAACAAATAATATTGGTCGTCAGATAATTCATTTTTGAGTACAAATATTCCCGTATAAAGTAAAAATTGTCTAAATTCCGTTGCTTTACAGTTGTATAGTTCACTTAAGGGTCTTGGCTTTCTTGCGAATTCTTTAGGCATCTTTTTGCGTATGTCAATTAATATTTGAGAAATTTTAGATTTCTTGTCGTTTGTCAATTTATTATAAGTCTTATTTGTTATCAATCGAACAAGAAATTTACGCATGACTCCTAAGTCAAATAAATGCATGCAGTCTAGTGGAATATGGGAAACCATTTTTACATTCACGGTTTTAAGGGGTGTCATTATACCCTTGCAGAGGGTATTATAATTTTGTCCAAAAGTGTGCAACGCAGTGAAGGAGACATCTCCGACCCTATAAAGTATATATATTCTTGATCAGGATCACCTCCTGAGTTGATATGAGCATGTCCGTCTGTCCGTCTGTCCGTCTGTCCGTCTGTCTGTCCGTCTGTCTGTTTCTACGCAAACTAGTCTCTCAGTTTTAAAGCTATCGACTTGAAACTTTGCACACACCCTTCTTTCCTTTGCACGCAGTATATAAGTCGGAACGGCCCGGATCGGCCGACTATATCATATAGCTGCCATATAACTGATTGATCGGAAATGGTATAACTTTGGTGTTTTTAGAGTTAGAGAGTTCAAATTTGACATGAGAGCTATTTTTGGCAAAATAATACGACATGCCAAATTTCGTAAGGATCGGCCGACTATATCCTATAGCTGCCATATAACTGAACGATCGGAAATGACCCAACTTTCGTGTTTTTGAAGATAGAAAGCTGGAACTTGGTACAGATTATATTTTTGGTCAGTTAATCAAACCTACCAAATTTCATTAGGATCGGCCGACTATATCCCATAGCTGCCATATAACTGAACGATCGGAAATGGTATTTGGTAGATATATCAACTTTCGTATTTTTGAAGATAGAAGTTTGGGACTTTTTTTAGATTTTGTATTGTAATAAATTGGATTATATTTTCCTATTTCCATAAGGATCGGCCAACTATATCCGATGTTTGCGATATATATCCGGTTTTAACTGCAAGGGTATATAAACTTCGGCTCCGCCCGAAGTTAGCTTTGCTTTCTTGTTTTAATTTTATATTTGATTCGTCTGTGTCAATTCCATTTTGAAGAAGATCTTTTAGCTCACAAATAAAATGGCTTAAAAATTCGTCCAGATTATTGGGCTTAGATTTTCCCAAAAATATTCCAACAGGGAAAATAGGAGAATTTGTAATATTTGTCACTTTTATTAAAATTGGCCATAGTTGAGAATTTGAACTTTTGAATAGAGGAATTCCATCAATGTTTATGTCAATAGTTATGTCGTCAGTAAAGTTAATTAAATTCAAAAGCTTAGCAATCTGAGTTTTAATGCCAATGTGCAAATAACGGCCACTACTCATTTGCATTATTTCAGCTTTTTTAGGCGCACTGTATTTGTAAAATGGTCCGACATCTAAACTATTTTTTTTAGTATTCGAACTAAATCAATTGCACAGTCACGCGTTGGCTTATGTTTTAGAAACCATTTTTTAAGATCGTCATTTAAGTTATTGTTACCGTCGTTTCTTTTCGTCTTTAGTTCATTGTCAATATTGTCTTCATAAATTATTTCCCCAAAAAAATTAGTTCACTGTCATTATTTACATGTTGTAAATTTTCTCTAATAATTTCCACTTCTTCTTTGGGCACATTTTCGTTCTCCACTGTAGAAGTTAATTTTCCTTTATATTTTTCTTTTTGCTGCTGCTTAAGCCTTCTTATATGTCGTTCACTACACATTATTGTAACTGCCGTACTTTTATTGTTTAGTTAATATTTACACATTAGTACACATAGAAACAAATTACAAACATATTTTATATTACAAACACATATTATTTTTTAAGTCACTCACCTAATATTAGATTGATCCGCTTTGCACTTCTAAACTCAAATGCTTGCAAAAATTTGGTCAGCCAGCAAACACAGCTGCGTTTAAGCGAAAGAGTAGAACAAAACAAAACAAACTGTTCTTTCTGCACAATTGTTTTTGTAAGCATTGCACCGAAGACGCGTAAACAAACAGCGATGTAAAGCATAATCGAAAAAAATTGTTTTGGCGCGCAAGTTAACACTTTCATTGCCAAGAACTCCAAAGGCATACCACAGGAAAATGACGGTGTGTAAATACGGTAGGGACATTTTTATATTTATGTATATATTTTAAATTACACTGCAGATCATACAATAAGATATGCACTATAGATCATAAAACCATATAAGAATCCATATAAAAGCATAAAACCAATGTAAATATATATATGTATATATATGTATATATCTTTAACAATTTTTTAACTTTTTTAAAGTTCCAAAATATATAAGGAAATTATTAAATTAACGACAATAATTTAATAAAATCTCACAATAACCCAAATTAATAACAAGTGCCTGAAAAATTGTAAACAAAAAAGGTAAACAAGTCCATCAGCTGTTTTTGTGTCTTCACCCTCCCCGTAAAAATATATACATATGTACATACAGAAAACATTTTACTACTAAAACTTAATCTTATTCCTAAATAAATTAAAAATGTATGCTAAAATAATAAAAAATAATATAATTTCTTTCGCCTTTTTATCAAATAACGAATACCCGAATTTGGTTAGGGTAGCAAGCCTGAAAAGTAAGAAAAATCCAAATTTTGTGCGCTGGCTTCGAAACGAAATCGCACGCACACATACACCCGTGTATGTGAATGTGTGACACGCATACATACAAAGATCAACCGAAGCGCAGGCCAACCTTCTTCATCGCGCTCCGTTTAGAGACTGAGAAACAGAAAACATTTAATGCGAGAATGAGCGTAAGATGAACGAAAGATGAGCGTAAGAGAGCGTAAGAAATCCGCTCTGGAGCCTGCTGGGGCCTGTCGCAAGAAATTTTCGCGTCCATTTTCGTTGTATGAAATGGGTTGTCTATATGCTGTATGGTTAGTGGTTAGGGAGAAGCAAGATTAGATCTTTTCCGTTCTCGATCGTCGCCGAAGTTGGACGTGCCTTCCCAAAATTTTTTGTTCTACCACCGACCGCGTGCGCCGGTGTGAAAAAATAAAATTTAAAGAAAACCAAGACTGTAAGTGATCCCGGGCGAAACCGGGTGAAATCGTCGGAAACGAAAAAAAAGCGTTCCGAGGCGTCGAGCGCGACCCCCTTGGTCGCGGAATCCGGAACACGAGCATCGCCAGCGGAGCACCCCAAGAGGTGCACCCCCAAGGAATGTGGCGAAAGATCCAAGGCCCCAGGATCCCCCACCGCAACTCCGAAGAGAACCTCTCGGAGGATAAAGAGGGATCCCGAGGAGCCGCCGGGATCGGGAAACCGCGTGAATCATCTCCCCGCCAACCCCGCTACCACCATAACGGAGCGGGATCGGGAAACCGCGTGGATCATCTCCCCGCCAACCCCGCTACCACCATAACGGAGCGGGATCGGGAAACCGCGTAGATCCGCGACCACCATAACGGAGCCCATCATATATCAGGCGAATGAGCGGGTAAAGAAGGCATCAGTGGGACACAGAAGAGAGGATCCAAGAAAACGGAGAACACGCTAAAGGTACATCACCGCACACGCGCTAGACGAAGTAGAAGAGCGCAAAGTAAAAGGCGAAGAGGAGAAGGAAGACGAATTAACGGATAACGGGAAACCTGGAAGACGAATTAGCGGAGAACGGGAAACCTGGAAGACGAATTAGCGGAGAATGGGAAAACCTGGAGGACGAATTAACGGAGAACGGGACCCTGGAAGAAGAATTTACGGAGAATGGCAGCAACGCAGATTAGCAGTTTGCTGGAAAAGGCAATAGAACAGTGGTGTACAAAAAAGGAAATCGATAAGTTAAATTTAAAAAAAAAATAAAAAAATCATAAAATTTATGTTAGTGAAATGAGTAATCGAAATAGTGAGGAAACGGCGATGACGAATTGATTCTTATTCTTTTTTGGTTGTGGTGCGTAAAGAAAAATTAGATGAAAGAGAAATGTAAAAATAATTTATAAAAAATAGGAGGGCTACACTGAAAAAAAAATGAATAATAATGAAAAGTTTTAAGTTTATTTTTTTTTTTAAGTTAATAAATAAAAAAAAAAAAAAAAAAAAATAATTAAATTATGGTTACTCGCAAAATATGGAAAAATATATTTGATATTTGAATGAAATTTAAAACTATCCCAAGTCCACAGCTGTCTTCGCTAAGAGGTCGACCTTTTCGCCGAGGAGAAAGTGGGGTAAGTCCTAACCTATTTTTCCATACACTGCGATAAATTGAACAAAAATTGACCAAAATACAAAAATAATTAACAAAATAATTTACACTGTGAAAACTTGGTTTAAATAAAAACTTGGTAAAATAAAATTTTATGAATTTAATTTAATTAAAAATTAATTTATGTTATAATTAACCCTTAAGCAAATCCTACTTTTCGATTCGAATATTTTAAGTTTATGCTACCATTTGTAAACACAAATGGTTTTTGCACATAATATTTAGCAAACCAAAACTAGTATGTAATTTCGCCTATATATATTCGCCGGTTAGATAGAAGTTATATTATGCTAATTTTAGGGAATTATATATTAAATAAAATTGACTTAAAATGAATGTTGAGTAGTTAACTCCTTTTTTAACTATGCAGATGCTTCCACAGTCGTAAGGGAAAAAGGGGTCACCGGAGCCTAGCTCTGTAGGATGGTGATCATAGGTTGGGCGGGAATTTTGCGACTACGACAACATTCGTGGCATCGCTGATCTATAACTTTTCTCAATCTCTACCGGTTCTTTCATCTCTCTATTCTATCCCCTTTGGAGTTTATCCATCTTCTCTTCCGGTTACGATTCTCGCATTTTGTTTTCGTCAGCACACTCAATTCTGGTCTTAATATTAATAATAGGTAGCTAGTATGCGAATTTGCCCAAGCAAGACCTCCAGCCCCAAAGAAGACTAGCGAGAGCCGGACCCTATAGTGTACTCCCGCAAGGACAAATCCCATAACTCACTAAAGACTTGTTCGTTACACGCTACAAGACCACAGGTGATAACCAGGCATAACCATTCTTCTATCATTCCTAGTTTGAGCATTCGATCGACTTTCGCATAAAAAAGTTTTTTCACGGCAGGAAAGACCGGGAAATTCCTTTGCTTAATTGGCCTAGCGTCTCCTTCTTCAATAGTACGAGCTATGAGTCCCGATTTTCCTAATCCAGAAATGGTAAAGGATGGAAATTCCCCTACTACTTTTCCGAGCGCCAATTTCTGGGTCTCGGTTAGGTTGTGCGCGTAGCTCTGACACTTCCATACTGGATGGAAAAAGGTTAAACGTGGCCCAAAAATGTATCCCCAAATACAGATCCTGACTAAGCAATGGGATTATGAACAGCTGTAACTCTTTCGTTGCATTCTCGTACTCTATTGGAATACTCAGACGTCCTATCACCTCTTGCTTGTGACCGTCCACCGATGAATTTGGCCCGAAACTACGCTTAAACGGTATGCGTTTGTTTATAATATGCTCCGCCAACTTTCATCTACGACACTGACGGAAGCCCCTGTGTCAAGTAGACCAAGTACGGTTTGGTCTAACAAGCGGACCTCGGCATACGGTCTACGATCGGACTGTTTGTGTCTAATGGCATTAATGATTTTGGCTACCTTTCAAAGCTTCTTCATCCCCTTGGCATTTCGCGTTGGCGTATTTTTCCATAGTTATTAAAAAAATAACTTACAGTTGAGACTTCCGGAAGGATATTAAGCTTGACCATCTGAGGCCAAAAATTGGACTTTCCAACTTTGATTTATGCATCAAACTCGAAATTTGAAACTACGGACTCGGACAGATTGGACACACGAATGATTTCCGGCTTCGACGTGAAGCACACGACTGCGGATTTTGCCGCGTGTTCACCTTCCGGTTTTTTGGCACATACTCGAGAAGGCTTATAAGTGTTTGGAGTGCCAAAACCATTATAATTAAGTACCCTTTGCAAGGGTATAAAAAAAAATTTTTGTTTAATATTTCAGTTCATAAAATCCAGTTTCGGTAACATCCAGCTAAAAGGCAACAATAATTCAAAAAATTTTGAAATAAGTTTTAAGAAATCAAAGAAAACAAGAAAGGAAAGCCAACTTCGACCGGAGCTGAAGTTGATTCACCCTTACAGTTAAAACCGGACATATATCGCAAACATTGGATATAGTTGGCCGATCCTTATGAGAATATGATAATATAACCCAATTTATAGTAATACAAAATTTAAAACAAGTCCCAAACTTCTTTCTTTAAAAATACCAAAATTGGTATTTCTACCAAAAACCATTTCCGATCGTTCAGTTATATGGCAGCTATAAGATATAGCTGAGATATATATATTTATTTATTTATTTATTAACAATGAGCTGTTATTCTAGATTATTATAACTAAAAGTAAGGATAAATTAAGGGGTTATATACCTTTTTTATTTTCAAAAAATCGAAAATTTTTTTATTGCCTTATCTTGAAGAACAACTCCTTGAGAACATTTTCCCAAATTTTCATAGAGATTGGAGCAGTAGAAAAAAAGTTACAGCGCTCCTAACCGCGCGCCTCGTTGCGGCATTGAACTGAACTTAAAACTTTAAACGCGATTATCTCGAAATGATGTTTCTTGAAAAATGACTTTGCGGTGACATGGATTGGCGGAAAGCTACTGAACCGATTTACTTAAAATTTTTTTTTAAATATTCGTAATGAAATTCTTCTGTGCTTGAACGATCGACTTTTCACGCACAGACTTTTTTTTTGCCGAAATGTATTTTTTAGTGAAATTTCTAGAGACCAAAAAGTTCATTTTTAGCATAAAACGTTCCCGTATGTATAAAAAAAAATAAAAATTTTAATCGATCGTTAAAGCACAAGGAATTACACTAAACTAATGAAATTTTACTTTTATGGTTTAAGTTGACCTGTTTGACCTGGGGAACTGTCACCGCAAGGCTCTAAAAATAAAAAAGCCTCTAAGGGAAACAGCCACCCCTTAAAAACTATTTAATATTTTTCCACCAAATTTTGCACAAACATTGTTAATAAAGTGTACTATCAAAAAATTAAAACATCCCTGTAATTAAAGTTTTTCTTCGACAAAGAAGGTATATAACCCCTTAAGTTAAAAGATATTCCATAATTTTGGATTTAATTACATCTAGGGATAGTTCAGGGGACAATAAGTGGGACAATGAGTTATAATTTTTCAAATAACACGAAATGGATCGTGTTCCGCGAAATTAGACCTAGAATTCGGTAACCAAAGGGGTCGGAAGGATCTAGTTACCCTATTAGGAACAGAGAACCTTAATTTTTCAAGAAGTACTCTTGAGTCAACCTGTCCAAGAATAAGCACATGAAGTAGCATAACCCCAACACAAGTACGGCGCTCTTTTAAAGGAGGTAGGTTAAGTAGTTTTAATCGGCAATTATACGACGGGAGGAAAATGGCAGTATCCCAGTTTAAGCTTTTTAACGCAAATAGCAGGAACTGCTTTTGGATAGATTCAATCCTCCTTTGGTGAACAAAGTATTGCGGACTTCAAACGCTAGAACAGTATTCCAAGATAGGACGAACCAACGATACGTATAGAGTTTTAGTTGTGAAAGGATCATTAACCAATTCTTTAGACCAACGTTTGATAAAAGCTAGCACACCTCTGGCCTTATTAACTGTTAGTGATATGTGTTCGTTGAGGGACAACTTTTTGTTAAAAATGACTCCAAGATCGTTAATTAGGGAAACACGATCTAAGACGTAATTCCCAAGAGAGTACGAAACGATGTGAGGCACACTGCGATTGAACGTCATAACCTTACACTTAGAGCAGTTAAGCAAAAGGAGATTGTTTGAGCACCACAAGAAGACTTCGTTAAGGTCTAGTTGCAGGTGCCTATGAAGGAAATGGTCTGAGAAAGAAAGACATAACTTGAAATCATCAGCATACATAAATGTAGTAGCATAGTTTACAACACTAGGTAAATCGTTGACAAAAAGAACAAACAGAAGAGGTCCTAAGTGACTACCTTGTGGGACACCAGATGAAACATTTATAATCTGTGATGAACTGTTTTTAAACAAAACACGCTGCGTGCGGTTCGATAGATAAGAGGTCAACCACTGTACTATATGAGGAGAAAACCCCAAAAGACACAGCTTATGAAGGAGGAGATGGTGGTTCACAGAGTCAAACGCTTTACTAAAGTCAGTGTACACCACATCAGTTTGCATGCGGCTCAGAAAACCTCTGTGGATAAACGAAGTGAATTCAAGAAGGTTAGTTGTGGTAGAGCGATGCTTGACAAAACCATGCTGTGAAGTGGAAATAATGCTTTTACAAAAATGTTGCAGTTGGAAAGTAACCAGTTTCTCAAGCAGTTTGGGAATCGCAGATAGCTTAGCAATCCCCCGGAAGTTCTCAATAAGTGCTTTAGAGCCTTTCTTATGAAGCGGAATAATAAAAGATTCATTCCATCTCTTGGGAAGACATGCCAGCTCCAAGGATAAGTTGAAAGAGCTTCAAACAGATCCTGAGTTCGAAATTTTGAAAAGTAAATGTTGTTTATATGTGGTAATTTATAAGGATAAGAAAAATTGTGGTTATATGAATCGGAATGAATGAATCGGTTTGAAAAAATGACGCAAAGAGATTAGCAATACCTTGCTCAGAAGAATGTGAAATATTTTTATATGATAGGGAAGGAGGAAAATGATTTGATTTACGTTTCATATTGACAAAAGAGTAGAAGGAGCTTGGATCATTTCGAAAGTTTACCTTACAATTCCTGATATACTGCTTATAGAGTTGATCGTTGAGAATAATAAACTGGTTGCGAACATAAATAAAGTTTGACTGATGGCACATCGATCCTGACTTAAGAAACTTTTTGTAAGCTCTGGATTTCCTGTTCTTAAGACGAGAAAGGTGTTTATTATACCAAGGTGGTTTTGTAGACAGTGATACTGGGACTTTCGGAACAAATTTGTTCAAGGCCTTATGAATTATTTCGTAAAACGAATCCGTAGCTGCTTCAATTGTGTTTATAGATGAAAGATCATTCCAATCGATTTCAGCTAAATGATTCCGAAGGGCGATAAAATCAGTCTTTCTGAAGCATTTGAAACGAGGTTGAACATTAAAGCAAGCTTCATTGTGAGGCACATCAATTAACACCGATGCTAATAGTGTAGGATGGTGAAAGTCTTCAGGAAGCGATAGCGGCGGGGACCGAATGACTGTCACAGAAGACGACACATTGGAAAAAATAAGGTCCAGAAATCTGCAATGAGTGTTATGAATTGGATTAATTTGGAGCAAGGTAAGATCGGTTAAGCCATCGATAAAGTCGTTATGACAACTGAAAAGCAGGGAATTGTCTACCTCAGACGGGATCCAGGAAATTATGGGAAGGTTGAAATCTCCCGTGATTAGGATTAAATCACGGTCCTTGACCAACGAAAAAACAGACCTAATGGCATCAAGATGGTGAAAGTATACAATATCTTCAGTCATGGGAGGAATGTAGGAACAGGTCAGGAAAATATGAGACGAGCCAGTTCAAATTGTCACAGCAATGAACTCAATTCCGAACTCATTAGGGAAAGAAATAAGTTCAGCAGGGTACTTAAAACTAACAGCAATGAGGACACCACCTGCAAAAGTTGGACGATCAAATCGAAACACTATGAATCAGTGTTTCAGGTAGGACTCAGGTAGGAATCAGGTAGGACTATTTTAAAAGAAGAAATAGAACGCTTATGCTTAAAGTTAAATATAAATACTGCTATTTCATTAGGAGCTACCTTAAGATGGTTTAACAGGTGACTCCTGACATCATCAACAGTAGCATCCGGCATAAGCCAAGAGACAAATATGGCCTTACGAGGAGCAACCGCCCTCAGCGTAAGTCCAGAAGATCTAACTTCAGGTGCCACACCAATCAGAGGCCTTGGAGACATCACGGCAAGAGCAGAGGGTAGGTTGTCCAACGATGGGGTTTGTCCAACGATGGCGGCTCCAAGATGATAGGAGGCACGAGGTTTGTACTCGGTACGCTGATCGCTTCTTGAAATGGATAAATATTAGAATGTCCTGAAGGAAGGCTCATCAAGTCCCTTGGTACTGAAACAGCATAAGTAGGTAGACAAGTAGGCGACGGTAAAATGTTTGGAATTTTTCGTCTGGGGGATTCGCTTAACAACTTTAGCCCAAGGAATGGAGTTTCAAGAGCGAGGAATTGCTCATTAAGGGCCGAGAATTGCTTGCGAACATCTAGGAAACCATTTCTCGTCTGTTTCATAAAAGTCCGCATCTCTAACTCAATTTCTCTACAAGCGACGCAAGACCATGTCACTTATCCGTCCATTGTGTCCTCCTCCAGCACATTCACCCGTGATGGATCCACCAAATTTACATTTTTTAGCAGTGCAAGTAAGACTCATTTTTGACGGATTGCAGACCCCTGTAGTAGCGTGTAAAGAATTTATTCTCTCTGAAGCACTCTGTAGCCGAGAGTGGAAGATCTGATCGGATGTAAGAGACAACGTTACAAAAGAGATGTGCAACGAAGGTTTGGCGTCGTGAACAACAACAAACTCCACAGTAACTATGATGTAACGGGTTACTTCCAGAGGGTACAGCTCGGAGAGATTTATGTTGGAGAATATAGTTAAAGTGAACAGAGATAACTTTAAACGATTAAATGTATAAATTGGAAATAAATAGTTCAATGAACTTATTAAGTCGAATTTATTTATGGAGATTAATCGTTATATTTCCACTTGTCGCGAAAGGAGAAAGCTTGAGTTCAAGATCAAAATAATTGCAAACTGGCAAGAGCGATCGAAGAAACACGTCCGGGTACGGCAAGTGAATATACAGAACTGATATATATATATGAAATTTATATATTATACACTGCGCGTCATCAGGTTAGCGCCCCCCATCTAACTCAACATTAGTGATTATTTTTCGGTAAACACATTGAGCTACATTGATCCAATAATTTTTTTAATAAACTGCAATGAATTTACTTTAAAATGAAACTAATTTGAATCATATAACGCTTAAGATAAGATTTTAATGAATTTTTTTAGAAAAATGTTAAAGAAAAACGTAAAATTGGTCATCAGGATAGCGCCATCTGACATAAATTCATTATAAATTGTTTTTAAAGCAACAATTATGCGATTTAATACTTAAATACTCTTTTTTAAACAAACTTAATGATTAATTAATAATGTGTGGATCCGCCTTTGTTGGAATTACTTCGAAAATTCGATTAGGAATAGATTTGTACAGCTGATCTAAGTAAATGGTGCTCCAAGCGTGTTTTATTCCATCTATCAATTCTGTTTTTGTTTTGTACTGTTTTCCGGACTCATACACCTTCCTAGCCAGCCAACCCCGGACTTTTCCGGACTCATACACCTTCCTAGCCAGCCAACCCCAGACGTTCTCGATGTTATTGAGGTCGGGAGAGTATGGTGGCCATTCAAGGACATCAACGTTTTGAGCTACAATCCACGACTTCACGGACCGGGCTGTGTGAATTGGAGCATTGTCGTGCTGGAAACTCGACTTCAAGTTTTGGAAAAGGTTTTGCATTTGCGGAAATGCCGTTATCAAAACATTTTTGTAGTTTTCGGCATTCATACGCGATGTTAAAAACTGCAACTCGCAGGTGCCAAAGTACGATATGGCCCCCCACACCATGACACCCCCTTCCCGGCTGTGCAGGCGGTCCAGAGTATACTCCACTTTGCGTAGGTCATGAAAGTAATAGTTATACCCATCGGGCCCTTCTAAATTAAATTTTTTCTCATCAGAGAAAACAACGTATTGCCACTCAGTCCATGACATGTGCAAGCGAAAGAAATTTAAGCGTGTTTCTTTTCTTTGGCAATTAAGAGGGGGTTTTTTCTTCAATTTTAATCTCTTAAGATGTGTAGCTTTTCTGATGACTCTTTGAACTGTAGACAAACTCGCTTTAACACCTGAGTTTTCTCTTTTTTGCAGATGAGCCATGCGAATATGATGCTTGCCTTAGTATCGATCGCCTGTCAACATCAGAAATCACACGATTATTACCGCCTTTAAAGTTTTTTCCATACTTTTCTTTATTTCTAAGAAACCTGGTATTGTTTTCCTGTGCCTTCCAGTTTTCTCGGCGATTTTGTGAAGAGATAGTCCACACTCATAGTATGCCTCAATCTGTGATTTTTCCTTCTAAGATAAAACTGTTCCTCTTCCCATTTTTTCGATTTTTACACAGCTAATTATTGTTTAAAGTTACACAAAAAATTTGGTGACTGTACGCGGCAAAACAAACGAGATAATTTAAATCACATTTGCAGGCGCTATTCTGATGACCAATTTTATGTTACGTTTTTCTTGAATATTTTTCTAAAAAATTCATTAAAATCTTATCTTAAGCGTTATATGATTCAAATTAGTTTCATTTTAAAGTAAATTCATTGCAGTTTATAAAAAAAATATTTGGATCAATGTAGCTCAATGTGTTTACCGAAAAATAATCACTAATGTTGAGTTAGATGGAGGGCGCTAACCTGATGACGCGCAGTGTATAAGCATTGCAACTTCTTTCTATTCCATCGAGCAGTGCAGCGGCCGAGAGGGTATTTTCATTAGCAGGCAATATTATAAACGAAAAAAGAAATAGATTAGGGCCGAAAAACGTAAATAATTTACTATATCTGCATTCCTACATAAATAAATTTCAATAAAGTATTTATTATATTATTTTGTATTAATTTGTTAAACAAAAGAACGCAAGAAGCGAAATAAAATAAGTTTATTTATTTAAATAATATAAATAGCAGGTAGGTATTAAGCAGCAGGTAGTGAAAAAACAACATAAGCGGAAGCATGTAAAAACAAACAATACCAAACTCACTCAACACATTTTCTGCCTTCATTTTTGAGTCTTCCTATTCACCCGAACTTTTTGGGACGCTTACTCCATATGGGCATTTCCTGGGGTCGCGGACAGAAACGGACAGACAGACAGACGGACAGATAGAAGGACAGACAGACGGACATGCTCATATCAACTCAGGAGGTGATCCTAGTTGGCCTAGATCCTAGACCAACTAGATCAAGAATATATATACTTTATAGGGTCGGAGATGTCTCCTTCACTGCGTTGCACACTTTTGGACAAAATTATAATACCCTCTGCAAGGGTATAAAAACAGCCGTGTGCATTTGGGCACCCATACATATATGTATATGTACATTGTACACCATCCCAGCCAGCAATTTCTGAAATTCCTGATCGAATTTGAGTCATTTTCGACTCTCCTAGAAAATTAAAATAAGCATAAATGCGTTCGTTTTCTGATCGAAAAAGATACTCTGTTCGGGAGCAAATGGAACCCTAGCCGCGACACTTCCTAATGAGTCGTATTCGACACCTCAGTCGTTTTCGACTCATTTTCTTCGCAAGAAACGAGTCTTTTTCGAGTCATATTTTTATCGAAATTCGCTCGTTTGCAAGTCATATTTCGAGTAATAAGCGAAAAATAAGACGATGTTTAACCATTTGTCCTTTTTGAGTACACCTGCCACATGAATATTATCCACTATGTCCACTATGACTTTGCCGGTGCATCCATTACGAAACAGCGAACAGAGATTTGGTACAAATTATTCGAAAACAAAAAACCCTCTTGCATAACAATTGTCATTTCAGAAATAAATTCTCGTAAGTATTCCATCGCGCAACTTGGCTTAGAAGGTCCTTCATACACCCCAACAAGAAAAACGTAGATTGTGTTTGCAACGCTGGCCAATATTGGCCATACTTGTTTTGAGCTGCTTTTGGACAAGGGAAGTTATCAATACCGAAGTCCAAAACCAATTTCGGTAACTTCCAATCTTGTACAGTCAAAAATTCCGTTAGTCCGCATTTTACTCCGTAGGGTATGTACGTTCCTTCTCCAACTGTTCTCTGAGTACAGAAACAGGAGTCTTCAAAATGTTTCTAGCGTCTTTTGGCACTGTTATATTGCACTTTCGTAATATTGATAGCAATATTGATTAAGTGCAGCAAAGCTTACTCCAAATTGGGTAGCCCATTTTGAAATTTCGAAATCACTCATAGAAGAACATTTTTCACTTGACGCGCTTGGGTCGTTACAATTTTCATAGTTATTTTCTGCGACAAGTTCTTCATTTGCGTCATCTGCCATGTATTCATTTATTTTTAATGCAGACATCACAATGTCTTTGCTTAATAATTGTTTGGCATTTTTTTTGAAAATTTTCTAATATTTTTGGACGACATATTCTTTTCACCTTACCTAATCTCACTGAGGTCACAAAGTTACTAAAACTGAGTTTAAAAATGCAAAAAATTGCAGCAATCACTTCAAATTTGGTGAAAAGTACAGTTTGAAAAAGATCAACGAGATAAGGCAGAGAGCAGAAAACCAAGGGAGACAAGCGCGACTAAGCTCCAAGTTCTTTCACCGAATGTTACTTGCGCCTCTTTCTAATTTTTTTTGTGCGAGTGTGACCGGCACGCGTCGCTCAAAACGGAATAGGTGAAAAGTCAAAATAACAGTAGTCATATTTCGAGTATTTCAAGTAATAAGCGAATCATTTTCTAGTCATATAAGAATAAAAAATAAGTGAAATATTCAATATTTTGTTCTTGTATTTTTTATTTATTATATATATATATATATATTCATATATGTATGTTATTTATATATATTCTTACAGCGTAAAATACTTCATATTGTTTTACAGTATTATATTTATATATAAGATAGAATGTAGTAGTAACAATAATTCAAAATTAACAAATACAAAAAAAAATATGTTTAAGAAATGGAGGATGTAGTAATTAAGTAAGAAAGTAGTAAAGTAACAATCATGTAGTAAATTAACGATAATTAAATGCTTTTTTTATTAAAACATTCTTTGGCATGTACGAAAAATTTAACACCATGTTCGTGCCCATAGGAGGAGAAAAATATTAATTTGTTTCACCAATAATAGAAATATTATCTTACTTTTAATTATTGTAATAAGGAAGCACTTTTCAGCGCTTGGTTTTTTTGCTGGTGCCTTTCCAACTATACTTTGAAGCCAATACGTCAGAAAATACTTTCCGAATTGCTGCTCTCAAAAATTGAGTTGGTCCTTCTCGTAATTTGGTTATTTATAAGAAAATAAAAATGACTCATATATACAATACTTACAAATTGTTGTAATTTCTCATTATCCTGCTGTACGTCGTTATCAAAGTTAGTAATTTCATTTATGTCAGTGAATGGAAGGCTTCTGAAGTTTGGCAAATCATCCATGTGTTGCCCTCTGGTGCTGTGAAGTTTTCTATTTTCCAATTTGACGGTAATCACTTCTTCTGCCAATTTGGTAATAGAAAGCTTTAGGTCCACAACTTCAGCCTTTAACATTCGGTTTTCTTTTTGTATTTCCAGTAAAATATTAGTAATTTTGTCAAATCTGGCATCATTTTGCATCATTACAGTTCTTTATTTCAGTAATCTTAAGAACTTTATTTCCTACCAAACAAAAATTATCGGGTTCTCGGACTGAGAAAACAACACCTTTCACATTTACATTTAATATTTTTCCCTTTTTAGTTCATATAATTAAGTTCATATAGTTCATGTAATTCATATTCTATTTCCTTCTCTAAATTATAGCTACTTCCTACATGTCTTTTATAAATTTGGACTGCTACACGATCTCCTTTCCTAACGTTTCGTTTAATTTTATTTAAATGGTTCTCAAATTTAAATGCGCTTATACCTTCTAGAGATCCATAAAGCTTGGCATCTTCATGAATATGGAATAATGAATGAAAATTATAAGTTATGAGGGACAAATCATATAACCTTGGTATATCAAACACAAAATATTTTAAAAGATTTTCAGCACATGAGTTGTTAAGCTTACAGTCATATTTATCTAAAAGAATTCTTAAGGCTAAAGATAATTTTAAAAAGTGAGCATATTTTTAATATCTTTAATTATCTTATAAAGTATAAATTGTCTAAGTTCTGTTGCCTTCCATCTGTCTAGTTCTTTTAAACTTCGAGGTTTTCTTTTAAATTCCCTTGTCATGTTATTTCTATTAAAATGCAACTCTTTTGATTTAAATTCGATTTTCCACGATGTTAAAGAAAAGTCTGCACCCTTTTTTTTACCCATGCATTCAACAATGTCATCATCACATCTAAACATACAACGTGCATGTAATCTAAAGAACATTGTGATATAATATCAATATTTAAAATTTCTAATGGAGATGGCTTTAAGTGATGTTCGGGCAGAGTCCTATTTCTGAAGGAATAATTAGTTCTAGGTGAATTGGCGGTTTCTGGTGGAAAAATAAGACGATGTTTAACCATTTGTCCTTTTTGAGTACACCTGCCACATGAATATTATCCACTATGTCCCTTAGTTCCCAAAATATAAGACTTTGCCGGTGCATCCATTACGAAATAGCGAACAGAGATTTGGTACAAATTATTCGAAAACAAAAAACCCTCTTGCATAACAATTGTCATTTCAGAAATAAATTCTCGTAAGTATTCCATCGCGCAACTTGGCTTAGAAGTTCCTTCATACACCCCAACAAGAAAAACGTAGATTGTGTTTGCAACGCTGGCCAATATTGGCCATACTTGTTTTGAGCTGCTTTTGGACAAGGGAAGTTATCAATACCGAAGTCCAAAACCAATTTCGGTAACTTCCAATCTTGTACAGTCAAAAATTCCGTTAGTCCGCATTTTACTCCGTAGGGTATGTACGTTCCTTCTCCAACTGTTCTCTGAGTACAGAAACAGGAGTCTTCAAAATGTTTATAGCGTCTTTTGGCACTGTTATATTGCACTTTCGTAATATTGATAGCAATATTGATTAAGTGCAGCAAAGCTTACTCCAAATTGGGTAGCCCATTTTGAAATTTCGAAATCACCCATAGAAGAACATTTTTCACTTGACGCGCTTGGGTCGTTACAATTTTCATAGTTATTTTCTGCGACAAGTTCTTCATTTGCGTCATCTGCCATGTATTCATTTATTTTTAATGCAGACATCACAATGTCTTTGCTTAATAATTGTTTGGCATGTTTTTTTGAAAATTTTCTAATATTTTTGGACGACATATTCTTTTCACCTTACCTAATCTCACTGAGCTCACAAAGTTACTAAAACTGAGTTTAAAAATGCAGAAAATTGCAGCAATCACTTCAAATTTGGTGAAAAGTACAGTTTGAAAAAGATCAACGAGATAAGGCAGAGAGCAGAAAACCAAGGGAGACAAGCGCGACTAAGCTCCAAGTTCTTTCACCGAATGTTACTTGCGCCTCTTTCTAATTTTTTTTTGTGCGAGTGTGACCGGCACGCGTCGCTCAAAACGGAATAGGTGAAAAGTCAAAATAACAGTAGTCATATTTCGAGTAATAAGCGAATCATTTTCTAGTCATATAAGAATAAAAAATAAGTGAAATATTCAATATTTTGTTCTTGTATTTTTTATTTATTATATATATATATATATATTCATATATGTTATTTATATATATTCTTACAGCGTAAAATACTTCATATTGTTTTACAGTATTATATTTATATATAAGATAGAATTTAGTAGTAACAATAATTCAAAATTAACAAATACAAAAAAAATATGTTTAAGAAATGGAGGATGTAGTAATTAAGTAAGAAAGTAGTAAAGTAACAATCATGTAGTAAATTAACGATAATTAAATGCTTTTTTTTATTAAAACATTCTTTGGCATGTACGAAAAATTTAACACCATGTTCGTGCCCATAGGAGGAGAAAAATATATACTTTCCGAATTGCTGCTCTCAAAAATTGAGTTGGTCCTTCTCGTAATTTGGTTATTTATAAGAAAATAAAAATGATTCATATATACAATACTTACAAATTGTTGTAATTTCTCATTATCCTGCTGTACGTCGTTATCAAAGTTAGTAATTTCATTTATGTCAGTGAATGGAAGGCTTCTGAAGTTTGGCAAATCATCCATGTGTTGCCCTCTGGTGCTGTGAAGTTTTCTATTTTCCAATTTGACGGTAATCACTTCTTCTGCCAATTTGGTAATAGAAAGCTTTAGGTCCACAACTTCAGCCTTCAACATTCGGTTTTCTTTTTGTATTTCCAGTAAAATATTAGTAATTTTGTCAAATCTGGCATCATTTTGCATCATTACAGTTCTTTATTTCAGTAATCTTAAGAACTTTATTTCCTACCAAACAAAAATTATCGGGTTCTCGGACTGAGAAAACAACACCTTTCACATTTACATTTAATATTTTTCCCTTTTTAGTTCATATAATTAAGTTCATATAGTTCATGTAATTCATATTCTATTTCCTTCTCTAAATTATAGCTACTTCCTACATGTCTTTTATAAATTTGGACTGCTACACGATCTCCTTTCCTAACGTTTCGTTTAATTTTATTTAAATGGTTCTCAAATTTAAATGCGCTTATACCTTCTAGAGATCCATAAAGCTTGGCATCTTCATGAATATGGAATAATTAATGAAAATTATAAGTTATGAGGGACAAATCATATAACCTTGGTGTATCAAACACAAAAGATTTTAAAAGATTTTCAGCACATGAGTTGTTAAGCTTACAGTCATATTTATCTAAAAGAATTCTTAAGGCTAAAGATAATTTTAAAAAGTGAGCATATTTTTAATATCTTTAATTATCTTATAAAGTATAAATTGCCTAAGTTCTGTTGCCTTCCATCTGTCTAGTTCTTTTAAACTTCGAGGTTTTCTTTTAAATTCCCTTGTCATGTTATTTCTATTAAAATGCAACTCTTTTGATTTAAATTCGATTTTCCACGATGTTAAAGAAAAGTCTGCACCCTTTTTTTTACCCATGCATTCAACAATGTCATCATCACATCTAAACATACAACGTGCATGTAATCTAAAGAACATTGTGATACAATATCAATATTTAAAATTTCTAATGGAGATGGCTTTAAGTGATGTTCGGGCAGAGTCCTATTTCTGAAGGAATAATTAGTTCTAGGTGAATTGGCGGTTTCTGGTGGAAAAACAAGACGATGTTTAACCATTTGTCCTTTTTGAGTACACCTGCCACATGAATATTATCCACTATGTCCCTTAGTTCCCAAAATATAAGACTTTGCCGGTGCATCCATTACGAAACAGCGAACAGAGATTTGGTACAAATTATTCGAAAACAAAAAACCCTCTTGCATAACAATTGTCATTTCAGAAATAAATTCTCGTAAGTATTCCATCGCGCAACTTGGCTTAGAAGTTCCTTCATACACCCCAACAAGAAAAACGTAGATTGTGTTTGCAACGCTGGCCAATATTGGCCATACTTGTTTTGAGCTGCTTTTGGACAAGGGAAGTTATCAATACCGAAGTCCAAAACCAATTTCGGTAACTTCCAATCTTGTACAGTCAAAAATTCCGTTAGTCCGCATTTTACTCCGTAGGGTAAGTACGTTCCTTCTCCAACTGTTCACTGAGTACAGAAACAGGAGTCTTCAAAATGTTTCTAGCGTCTTTTGGCACTGTTATATTGCACTTTCGTAATATTGATAGCAATATAGATTAAGTGCAGCAAAGCTTACTCCAAATTGGGTAGCCCATTTTGAAATTTCGAAATCACTCATAGAAGAACATTTTTCACTTGACGCGCTTGGGTCGTTACAATTTTCATAGTTATTTTCTGCGACAAGTTCTTCATTTGCGTCATCTGCCATGTATTCATTTATTTTTAATGCAGACATCACAATGTCTTTGCTTAATAATTGTTTGGCATGTTTTTTTGAAAATTTTCTAATATTTTTGGACGACATATCTTTTTTACCTTACCTAATCTCACTGAGCTCACAAAGTTACTAAAACTGAGTTTAAAAATGCAGAAAATTGCAGCAATCACTTCAAATTTGGTGAAAAGTACAGTTTGAAAAAGATCAACGAGATAAGGCAGAGAGCAGAAAACCAAGGGAGACAAGCGCGACTAAGCTCCAAGTTCTTTCACCGAATGTTACTTGCGCCTCTTTCTAATTTTTTTTTTGTGCGAGTGTGACCGGCACGCGTCGCTCAAAACGGAATAGGTGAAAAGTCAAAATAACAGTAGTCATATTTCGAGTAATAAGCGAATCATTTTCTAGTCATATAAGAATAAAAAATAAGTGAAATATTCAATATTTTGTTCTTGTATTTTTTATTTATTATATATATATATATATATTCATATATGTTATTTATATATATTCTTACAGCGTAAAATACTTCATATTGTTTTACAGTATTATATTTATATATAAGATAGAATTTAGTAGTAACAATAATTCAAAATTAACAAATACAAAAAAAATATGTTTAAGAAATGGAGGATGTAGTAATTAAGTAAGAAAGTAGTAAAGTAACAATCATGTAGTAAATTAACGATAATTAAATGCTTTTTTTATTAAAACATTCTTTGGCATGTACGAAAAACTTAACACCATGTTCGTGCCCATAGGAGGAGAAAAATATTAATTTGTTTCACCAATAATAGAAATATTATCTTACTTTTAATTATTGTAATAAGGAAGCACTTTTCAGCGCTTGGTTTTCTGCTGGTGCCTTTCCAACTATACTTTGAAGCCAATACGTCAGAAAATACTTTCCGAATTGCTGCTCTCAAAAATTGAGTTGGTCCTTCTCGTAATTTGGTTATTTATAAGAAAATAAAAATGATTCATATATACAATACTTACAAATTGTTGTAATTTCTCATTATCCTGCTGTACGTCGTTATCAAAGTTAGTAATTTCATTTATGTCAGTGAATGGAAGGCTTCTGAAGTTTGGCAAATCATCCATGTGTTGCCCTCTGGTGCTGTGAAGTTTTCTATTTTCCAATTTGACGGTAATCACTTCTTCTGCCAATTTGGTAATAGAAAGCTTTAGGTCCACAACTTCAGCCTTCAACATTCGGTTTTCTTTTTGTATTTCCAGTAAAATATTAGTAATTTTGTCAAATCTGGCATCATTTTGCATCATTACAGTTCTTTATTTCAGTAATCTTAAGAACTTTATTTCCTACCAAACAAAAATTATCGGGTTCTCGGACTGAGAAAACAACACCTTTCACATTTACATTTAATATTTTTCCCTTTTTAGTCCTATTTCTGAAGGAATAATTAGTTCTAGGTGAATTGGCGGTTTCTGGTGGAAAAATAAGACGATGTTTAACCATTTGTCCTTTTTGAGTACACCTGCCACATGAATATTATCCACTATGTCCCTTAGTTCCCAAAATATAAGACTTTGCCGGTGCATCCATTTCGAAACAGCGAACAGAGATTTGGTACAAGTTATTCGAAAACAAAAAACCCTCTTGCATAACAATTGTCATTTCAGAAATAAATTCTCGTAAGTAATCCATCGCGCAACTTGGCTTAGAAGGTCCTTCATACACCCCAACAAGAAAAACGTAGATTGTGTTTGCAACGCTGGCCAATATTGGCCATACTTGTTTTGAGCTGCTTTTGGACAAGGGAAGTTATCAATACCGAAGTCCAAAACCAATTTCGGTAACTTCCAATCTTGTACAGTCAAAAATTCCGTTAGTCCGCATTTTACTCCGTAGGGTATGTACGTTCCTTCTCCAACTGTTCTCTGAGTACAGAAACAGGAGTCTTCAAAATGTTTCTAGCGTCTTTTGGCACTGTTATATTGCACTTTCGTAATATTGATAGCAATATTGATTAGGTGCAGCAAAGCTTACTCCAAATTGGGTAGCCCATTTTGAAATTTCTTCGAAATTTCGAAATCACTCATAGAAGAACATTTTTCACTTGACGCGCTTGGGTCGTTACAATTTTCATAGTTATTTTCTGCGACAACTACTTCATTTGCGTCATCTGCCATGTATTCATTTTTTTTTAATGCAGACATCACAATGTCTTTGCTTAATAATTGTTTGGCATGTTTTTTTGAAAATTTTCTAATATTTTTGGACGACATATTCTTTTCACCTTACCTAATCTCACTGAGCTCACAAAGTTACTAAAACTGAGTTTAAAAATGCAGAAAATTGCAGCAATCACTTCAAATTTGGTGAAAAGTACAGTTTGAAAAAGATCAACGAGATAAGGCAGAGAGCAGAAAACCAAGGGAGACAAGCGCGACTAAGCTCCAAATTCTTTCACCGAATGTTACTTGCGCCTCTTTCTAATTTTTTTTGTGCGAGTGTGACCGGCACGCGTCGCTCAAAACGGAATAGGTGAAAAGTCAAATATAGTCATATTTCGAGTATTTCGAGTAATAAGCGAATCATTTTCTAGTCATATAAGAATAAAAAATAAGTGAAATATTCAATATTTTGTTCTTGTATTTTTTATTTATTATATATATATATATATATTCATATATGTTATTTATATATATTCTTACAGCGTAAAATACTTCATATTGTTTTACAGTATTATATTTATATATAAGATAGAATTTAGTAGTAACAATAATTCAAAATTAACAAATACAAAAAAAAATATGTTTAAGAAATGGAGGATGTAGTAATTAAGTAAGAAAGTAGTAAAGTAACATTTAGTAGTCATTTCCCTCTCTTTCTTTCAAGCGAACGGTCGTGTTTTTTTGTGCGCACTGCGTTTTTGATAAATATTGGTAAATCGGTGTTTACATACTTTGTGAATTAAATCTTGTGAATCATAACAATCTTAAAGCCTAAACCGTATCGCTTCGCGAGTGCTTTGGTATAATTGGAATCGAATTAATAATTTGTCTAAATTCTATTCCAAGCATAGCTCAGCTCTGCTTCTTCCCCGGCTTATCTATATTTTCTGCATTACTCTTGTGCACTCTTTCAAAGCTCCCGCTTCGGCTTCTTGTTTGGCACAGTGGTTCAAGGTATTGTGTTTTTTAACTTTTTAAATATTAATTTTTGTCTTATTAAATTAAAAAAAAAATAATAATAAATAAAATGGAATTTAAACTGGTCTGTGCCATTAAGTCTTGCAACAAGACAATTTCCACATCCCAGCCTAGTATCCATTGCTGGTTATGTGAAAACGTCGTGCACGCCAAGTGTGCCGGTTTCACTGCATCAGTTTCGGATGCCATTTCCCGTAGGTCTGGGATACATTATTGTTGCGAAAATTGTCGTGCTGTGCAAGGCGAAATGAGGTCGTTCATGAGACAGACCAAAAATGGATTTAAAGAGCTGATCACTGGTTTTCGTAAAATCAATGACCAGCTCTGTGCGCTTGACACTCAATTTAGTGGCCTTCAGCTGCTAAATGAGTCCCCTAAGCGTAAGAAATCCGCTGTTTCTGATCCGCCTCAGCCTGCTCAGCCGACATTAATGCAGCCGCTTATATCTCTGGCCACCCCAAGGGCCTTAACTGAGAAAAATTCGTCAGAATTTCTCAGGGATAATGAGCAATTGTCCGATATGTCCGCCATGGCATCCCTTCAAGTGATGCCACAGGTCCCAAGGAACGAAACCCCCATTAGGGTCACCCAAAAGGGTATTCCACAGTCCGGACCACCGGCACCGACTGATGCTGCAGTTCTTGTACCTGCGACACCAAAACCCTTACAGGTGATTCCTCCATCGAAACATATATTTGTTTCTTGGCTTGCCCCTGATACTTCAGAGATTGATATCTCGGCTTATATCAAAGCCAAAACTAAAGCCGATATAAAGGTGGAGGACATACAAAAATTTAAATACAATTATACAAGGCGCACGTCTTCTTTCAAGATTCGTGTGCCCGCGCTGATGTTCAAGACGATTTGTTCTCCCAGTTTTTGGCCAGAGAATCTTTTCGTCCAAGAATATCAGCCTAGTTCCGTAAAAAAAAAGTTAATAAACCAGTGGGAGTGAGACTTCCCAATATCGGAATAACTGACCAACCCTCCACCTCTTCTTTGGCCACTAACCCAAAAAACTAATTTCCTCACTAACTCTTACCTATCAGAATACTAGGGGGCTACGTAGCAAACTCCCCAAGCTATATTAGAATAGTTCTTTCTTTGCATCCCATATAATAGCATTTACAGAAACTTGGTTAAATCCGGAGATCTTTAGCTCCGAAGTTTTTCCAAGTAAGTACACCACTTTTAGACGGGATGGAGCGAAGAGGAGGTGGAGTCCTCATTTCGGTAGACTCTACTTTTGCTTCTGAAGAGGTGAAATCCCAAGAGTTTGGTGACATAGAATTTATTTGCGTTAAAATCACTATGTCCGTGAAAGCTTTATACATTACATGTTCATATATACCTCCTATGTCTGAACCGCCCACATATTGGCAGCATTTGTCCGCTATTCGATACGTCTCTAATCTTATGACGGATCGTGACCAACTCGTAGCGGTGGGCGACTTTAATATCCCAGAATTAAAGTGGTCCAACGTCGATAACTCACCATCTTTGTCACTTATAACTTACCATGACTTCACCGCGGGCCTGTTTGACATGTCCCTAGGTCAGATCAATCATGTTAGAAATTCGCTAGGTCGGCTCTTAGACTTATGTTTTGTATCTGATCCTTTCAGCCCCAGAGGATCCATATCACCCCACGCTGGAGGTCTCAATCGAAACCACTCCTGGTATCGATCAGATGTCTCCGAGCGTGGTAAATAGGATTCGCTGTTTCCGTAAAGCTGATTTTCAGAAACTTAATAGCCTTATTGATACATTTGACTGGTCTGATATTCTGGCGTGCACTGATCTTAATGTCACTTTGGAAAAATTTTATTTTACTTTAAATAAATTTTTTGACTCATGTGTGCCTTGGAAATATCCGTCCGCTTCAACAAATCCTCCTTAGTTTACAAGGTGCCTCGCTAACTTAAAAATATAAAAAAAAATAAGCTTTTACTTAAATATAAAAAAACCTGCAGTAGTGTTGATTTCTCAAGATACTTACTAGCTCGGTCGAATTTTACCGTGCATAACGCTGAATGTTATAGGAATTATATTGACCGCTGCCGGATTCAATTTACTCAGGATCCAAAGCAGTTTTATAATTTTGTAAACACTAAGCGTAAACACGTATCTTTTTCACCCCTGCTTACGTTTGAAAATTCTTCTGCGACTTCGGATCAGGCCATTGCCGATCTATTCGCAGAATTTTTTCAAACAACTTATTCTCCTCCTAAATTGACTGATCAGCCTTACGCATATAACATTCAAGCAGCAAATCTTATTTTCTGTCCGGTTTTTTCTGAGAACAACTTATTATCTGGTCTTTTAAGGGTAAAACCCATTTATTCGCCAGGCCCCGATGGAGTACCAGGCTGTGTGCTAAAATACTGTGC
This sequence comes from Drosophila malerkotliana malerkotliana, assembly GCA_018153235.1. Taxonomy (NCBI): domain Eukaryota; kingdom Metazoa; phylum Arthropoda; class Insecta; order Diptera; family Drosophilidae; genus Drosophila; species Drosophila malerkotliana. The sequence continues at coordinate 1,607,658 of JAECXV010000147.1, forward strand.
CAGGGCTCTGTGCAAACCTCTACTTAGACTTTTCAACTTATCTTTGGAAACCTCGATTTTTCCCCTTAAGTGGAAGGAATCATTTATAATTCCCCTACATAAAAAAGGGAAAAAGCCTGAGGCTGCCAACTACAGAGGCATCTCTAAGTTGTCGGCAATTCCAAAGTTATTTGAAAAATTAATTACCCCTCATTTGCAACACCTTTGCTCTTCGATTATCACTCCTTGTCAGCATGGCTTTATTAAGCGTCGCTCCACCACCACAAACTTATTGGAGTTGACATCCTTTGTCATAGATGGCTTTTGTAAGGGATATCAAACCGATGTAATTTACACAGACTTCAGCAAAGCATTTGATTCAGTTAATCACTCACTCTTGTTGAGTAAACTGAATATGCTGGGTTTTCCTAAAGACCTCTTAACGTGGATCTCCAGCTACCTAGATGGAAGGACACAAAGAGTTTTATTTAAAAACATTCAGTCCCGTCTGGTCCGTGCTACATCCGGCGTCCCTCAAGGAAGTCATCTTGGCCCGTTATTATTTACGCTTTTTATAAACGACTTGCCCCCTGCTTTAACGAACTCTCTAGTTCTTATGTATGCAGATGATGTAAAGCTTTGTCTTCAGTATAAATCCATCTCTGCCCAATGCAGTCTTCAGTCTGACCTTGATAACTTTCAAAAATGGTGTTTGGCTAATGATCTAATACTTAATGGATCAAAATGCAAGCATATGTCTTTTTATCGTTCTTGCCCTCTGCAAGCTACGTATTCCATTAATGGGATTGCCTTAGAAAAATTAACCCAGGTTAATGATCTCGGCATCCTATTAGACATAAAACTTAAATTTGCCGACCATATTTCCTTAATGGTTAATAAGGCTAAAGGAGTCCTTGGTTTTATTAAAAGGTGGTCAAAAGAATTTAATGACCCCTATATAACCAAAACTTTATTCATTTCTTTGGTCCGTCCGATACTAGAGTACGGTTCATGTGTCTGGAGTCCCCAATATGGAGTACATAAGGACCGCATAGAATCCGTACAAAAGAACTTTTTAATATTTGCACTTAGAGGTCTATGCTGGGATGCAAATCTTCAGCTTCCATCCTACAGTAGCAGACTTTTACTTATCAACTTACCTAGCTTAACAAATCGTAGGACAATGCTCGGTGTAGTTTTTCTGCATAACCTTATTAACGGGGATGTAGATAGCCAGCATTTACTAACACGCTTAAATTTCAACATTCCTAATAGAAGGACTCGAAACTTTAGTCCTCTGTTCCTTAGCCGTTGTAGTTCGACATATGCACTGCATGATCCTTTTAGGGTATTATGTTCGAACTACAATGGTCTCTACTCTATTACATCTCTTTCCTGTCCCTCTAATTTAAAATATAGAATTTTAATTTTCCTTACTAACTCCTCTTAGCTTAACAAATTTCAATTAGCTTAATATGTACTAACAAATCGTTTCTCGAGCGCTCTCGGTCGTCTGGGCCTCTAAGCTTTATGATGAATACAGGAATGCTAGCTGATGCTCTTATTGATGCACAAGCCATTTCCAAATTCTGAAAGACCGCAAAAAAAAAAAAAAAAAAAAAAAAAAAAAAACAATCATGTAGTAAATTAACGATAATTAAATGCTTTTTTTATTAAAACATTCTTTGGCATGTACGAAAAATTTAACACCATGTTCGTGCCCATAGGAGGAGAAAAATATTAATTTGTTTCACCAATAATAGAAATATTATCTTACTTTTAATTATTGTAATAAGGAAGCACTTTTCAGCGCTTGGTTTTTTTGCTGGTGCCTTTCCAACTATACTTTGAAGCCAATACGTCAGAAAATACTTTCCGAATTGCTGCTCTCAAAAATTGAGTTGGTCCTTCTCGTAATTTGGTTATTTATAAGAAAATAAAAATGATTCATATATACAATACTTACAAATTGTTGTAATTTCTCATTATCCTGCTGTACGTCGTTATCAAAGTTAGTAATTTCATTTATGTCAGTGAATGGAAGGCTTCTGAAGTTTGGCAAATCATCCATGTGTTGCCCTCTGGTGCTGTGAAGTCTTCTATTTTCCAATTTGACGGTAATCACTTCTTCTGCCAATTTGGTAATAGAAAGCTTTAGGTCCACAACTTCAGCCTTCAACATTCGGTTTTCTTTTTGTATTTCCAGTAAAATATAAGTAATTTTGTCAAATCTGGCATCATTTTGCATCATTACAGTTCTTTATTTCAGTAATCTTAAGAACTTTATTTCCTACCAAACAAAAATTATCGGGTTCTCGGACTGAGAAAACAACACCTTTCACATTTACATTTAATATTTTTCCCTTTTTAGTTCATATAATTAAGTTCATATAGTTCATGTAATTCATATTCTATTTCCTTCTCTAAATTATAGCTACTTCCTACATGTCTTTTATAAATTTGGACTGCTACACGATCTCCTTTCCTAACGTTTCGTTTAATTTTATTTAAATGGTTCTCAAATTTAAATGCGCTTATACCTTCTAGAGATCCATAAAGCTTGGCATCTTCATGAATATGGAATAATGAATGAAAATTATAAGTTATGAGGGACAAATCATATAACCTTGGTGTATCAAACACAAAAGATTTTAAAAGATTTTCAGCACATGAGTTGTTAAGCTTACAGTCATATTTATCTAAAAGAATTCTTAAGGCTAAAGATAATTTTAAAAAGTGAGCATATTTTTAATATCTTTAATTATCTTATAAAGTATAAATTGCCTAAGTTCTGTTGCCTTCCATCTGTCTAGTTCTTTTAAACTTCGAGGTTTTCTTTTAAATTCCCTTGTCATGTTATTTCTATTAAAATGCAACTCTTTTGATTTAAATTCGATTTTCCACGATGTTAAAGAAAAGTCTGCACCCTTTGTTTTACCCATGCATTCAACAATGTCATCATCACATCTAAACATACAACGTGCATGTAATCTAAAGAACATTGTGATACAATATCAATATTTAAAATTTCTAATGGAGATGGCTTTAAGTGATGTTCGGGCAGAGTCCTATTTCTGAAGGAATAATTAGTTCTAGGTGAATTGGCGGTTTCTGGTGGAAAAATAAGACGATGTTTAACCATTTGTCCTTTTTGAGTACACCTGCCACATGAATATTATCCACTATGTCCCTTAGTTCCCAAAATATAAGACTTTGCCGGTGCATCCATTACGAAACAGCGAACAGAGATTTGGTACAAATTATTCGAAAACAAAAAACCCTCTTGCATAACAATTGTCATTTCAGAAATAAATTCTCGTAAGTATTCCATCGCGCAACTTGGCTTAGAAGTTCCTTCATACACCCCAACAAGAAAAACGTAGATTGTGTTTGCAACGCTGGCCAATATTGGCCATACTTGTTTTGAGCTGTTTTTGGACAAGGGAAGTTATCAATACCGAAGTCCAAAACCAATTTCGGTAACTTCCAATCTTGTACAGTCAAAAATTCCGTTAGTCCGCATTTTACTCCGTAGGGTATATACGTTCCTTCTCCAACTGTTCTCTGAGTACAGAAACAGGAGTCTTCAAAATGTTTATAGCGTCTTTTGGCACTGTTATATTGCACTTTCGTAATATTGATAGCAATATTGATTAAGTGCAGCAAAGCTTACTCCAAATTGGGTAGCCCATTTTGAAATTTCGAAATCACTCATAGAAGAACATTTTTCACTTGACGCCCTTGGGTCGTTACAATTTTCATAGTTATTTTCTGCGACAAGTTCTTAATTTGCGTCATCTGCCATGTATTCATTTATTTTTAATGCAGACATCACAATGTCTTTGCTTAATAATTGTTTGGCATGTTTTTTTGAAAATTTTCTAATATTTTTGGACGACATATTCTTTTCACCTTTCCTAATCTCACTGAGCTCACAAAGTTACTAAAACTGAGTTTAAAAATGCAGAAAATTGCAGCAATCACTTCAAATTTGGTGAAAAGTACAGTTTGAAAAAGATCAACGAGATAAGGCAGAGAGCAGAAAACCAAGGGAGACAAGCGCGACTAAGCTCCAAGTTCTTTCACCGAATGTTACTTGCGCCTCTTTCTAATTTTTTTTTTGTGCGAGTGTGACCGGCACGCGTCGCTCAAAACGGAATAGGTGAAAAGTCAAAATAACAGTAGTCATATTTCGAGTAATAAGCGAATCATTTTCAAGTCATATAAGAATAAAAATAAGTGAAATATTCAATATTTTGTTCTTGTATTTTTTATTTATTTATATATATATTCATATATGTTATTTATATATATTCTTACAGCGTAAAATACTTCATATTGTTTTACAGTATTATATTTATATATAAGATAGAATGTAGTAGTAACAATAATTCAAAATTAACAAATACAAAAAAAAATATGTTTAAGAAATGGAGGATGTAGTAATTAAGTAAGAAAGTAGTAAAGTAACAATCATGTAGTAAATTAACGATAATTAAATGCTTTTTTTTATTAAAACATTCTTTGGCATGTACGAAAAATTTAACACCATGTTCGTGCCCATAGGAGGAGAAAAATATTAATTTGTTTCACCAATAATAGAAATATTATCTTACTTTTAATTATTGTAATAAGGAAGCACTTTTCAGCGCTTGGTTTTTTTGCTGGTGCCTTTCCAACTATACTTTGAAGCCAATACGTCAGAAAATACTTTCCGAATTGCTGCTCTCAAAAATTGAGTTGGTCCTTCTCGTAATTTGGTTATTTATAAGAAAATAAAAATGATTCATATATACAATACTTACAAATTGTTGTAATTTCTCATTATCCTGCTGTACGTCGTTATCAAAGTTAGTAATTTCATTTATGTCAGTGAATGGAAGGCTTCTGAAGTTTGGCAAATCATCCATGTGTTGCCTTCTGGTGCTGTGAAGTTTTCTATTTTCCAATTTGACGGTAATCACTTCTTCTGCCAATTTGGTAATAGAAAGCTTAAGGTCCACAACTTCAGCCTTCAACATTCGGTTTTCTTTTTGTATTTCCAGTAAAATATTAGTAATTTTGTCAAATCTGGCATCATTTTGCATCATTACAGTTCTTTATTTCAGTAATCTTAAGAACTTTATTTCCTACCAAACAAAAATTATCGGGTTCTCGGACTGAGAAAACAACACCTTTCACATTTACATTTAATATTTTTCCCTTTTTAGTTCATATAATTAAGTTCATATAGTTCATGTAATTCATATTCTGTTTCCTTCTCTAAATTATAGCTACTTCCACATGTCTTTTATAAATTTGGACTGCTACACGATCTCCTTTCTCAAATTTGGTTTGGTCAATTTGGTCAAATGGTTCTCAAATTTAAATGCGCTTATACCTTCTAGAGATCCATAAAGCTTGGCATCTTCATGAATATGCAATAATGAATGAAAATTATAAGTTATGAGGGACAAATCATATAACCTTGGTGTATCAAACACAAAAGATTTTAAAAGATTTTCAGCACATGAGTTGTTAACCTTACAGTCATATTTATCTAAAAGAATTCTTAAGACTAAAGATAATTTTAAAAAGTGAGCATATTTTTAATATCTTTAATTATCTTATAAAGTATAAATTGACTAAGTTCTGTTGCCTTCCATCTGTCTAGTTCTTTTAAACTTCGAGGTTTTCTTTTAAATTCCCTTGTCATGTTATGTTCAAGCATTATGTTGAACATGAAATTAAAAACATAAACAATTTTAAAATATTTGGAAAATTGCAATTCAAAATAAAATAAATATACAGTCCACTACATTTTGTTATCGAACAATTATAATAATTTTCTAATACTAAAGAAATAGAATAAATGAATGTAATACGAAAACAAAAATACACATATACATAAATAAAATGTTAATCTAAAAACAACACACACTTTTTTGTGGCCCTTTCCAGAATGTTCAAGCGTTGAACACTATTTTATATATTCCAAAGATAGAGTTTCAAGGGATCGAACCCATGGAGATATGAGATAAGCAGCATGGTTTAAAACCGATCCCCTGCAGCCTAACACAAACACAAGCATCGTAAATAACAAACATAAGTGCATCCGCTTGTCACACTTGAGAAAGGGTCGCATAGCATGTCAACGTGCAGTGCGTTGATAAGTAGTTTTTAATAGTTTTAAGATTTTCATGTATCTTACTTATAAGAGAACTTTGACGAATAAAATCAGTTTTGAAACGGAACTCATTGGAGTACAACCTTAATTTTGGGGCTCCTCTTAACATTTGGTCCTTCGGGGCACCCTGACGTTTTCCCCCCTGTGGTAAGAGACTCAGGGTTAAAAAACTGGCACCTATAAGTGGCTGTAGAAAAAATGCTCAGCCCAGGGTAGCTAAAAAATAAGACTGCGATCTGGGTAAAAAAGAGCCCAGTTTAAAAACCGTAGTCCTCTGTTGTTTCCCCCCAAGAGGTAAGGGACACAGAGAATAAAATGATATAAATGCCAATGAGCATAAAGAAAAATTTTTTTTAAAAATGTGTGTTTATACCGGAACAAATCCGGAATAAAAAATCATATGCAAATAACCGAAAAAGTATTTGTGTATTAGCGTAACCGAGGCTCTACATCGGAAAAGTTAAAAAATATATATATATGTGTTGGCGTATCCGAGGCCCTACATCGGAAAAGTTAAAAGTTAAAAAAAAAAAGTGATTGTCAGCGACAAAAAATAATTAAATAAAATAAAATCCCAAAAAACCAAACCCCAAGCAACATCCGCCAAAATAATAAACATACACCAAAAATAAGCAAACCAAGTTACAAAAAACATAAACAAAAATAAACAAGTTAAAAAAAAAAAAAAAAAAAATATCCACAAAAACTAAAACTAAAAAAAAAAAAACAAAAAACGTCCACAAAAAACATGGTAACACAACAATAGTAACAACAACATCAGGAGCAGCAGCGGCAACAGCAACAACATCAGGAGCAGCAGCGGCAACAGCAACAACATCAGGAGCGGCAGCGGCAACAGCAACAACATCAGGATCGGCAGCGGCAACAGCAACAACATCACGAGCAGCAGCGGCAACGGCAACAACATCACGAGCAGCAGCGGCAACGGCAACATCATCAGCAGCAGTAATTAGAAATTAGTCCTCGGCAAGTTTCGTTTTTATTTTTATATATAAACACTTGAATTTAGTTTTTTAACTTAATTTAATTTAAAATAACATATAATGTCGACTAAGGATAAAATTCCAATTATCGAAGACCAGGTGCGCCTCACCCGGCAAATAGATGCGCTTCTCGCAAAAAATTCATATACAGAAGAGGATAGGGAGGTATTAAAAAATTTGGAGCAAAGAGTCTTTACGAACCATAATCATTTGGTTCAACTCGGTCCTGTAGAGCATGACTATTTCCGAAAAAATCACTTCGAAAGCATGCTATCAAATATTAAGTCCGCCAGCAACAAAATTAAAAAATATATTGGCCAGGATGAGCTTTTTTTGAGGCTTGAGGGGGCTATAAAGAACCTCGAGGATTACCTCGAGATAACTTATGTGGAGATTCAGGAAAGGAAAAATGAAACCTTTCCTATAAGAATTAAAAAATTAAGAATGTTTCTTAGTAAAATCGATACAGTGTCCGATTTAATAAATATTGAAGGGCTCAATAATAAATATATGAGCAAAATTATAGAGCTCAAAGAGGATGTGGAAATACACATCGAGCTAATGGATAATAAAATCCAAGAAAAAACTCCTAACAAGATAGAAGGTGGTTGCCCTAGAATGGACGAACTACCTAGCCTACCAAAAATTGAGGTTCCCAATTTTTCTGGAAATTCCAAAGATTGGGACCATTTTTATGAGTTGTTTAAGGAGCTGGTTCATTCAAGGATGGATTTAAGTCCATCCTTGAAGCTAAGCTACCTTAAAAGTGCTCTAAAAGGGGAAGCACGAAATGTGGTTTCCCATTTATTGCTTGGCTCAGGCAACAATTACGAAGCTGCCTGGGAATTACTGATTAAGCGATATGAGAATAATAGGAAAATATTCTCAGAACAGCTTAATCGCCTCATTGAGCTTCCAAAAATAAATTTGGACTCATATAGGCACCTTAAAAATATAATTGATTCAATCAATGAATCAATTTATATGATGCGCCTAAAAGCAAATCTGACCGAAGAATCAGATTGCATTTTTGCGCATATTATTTTAAAAAAATTAAGTATTGAGGCTCTACAGCAGTATGAGGGCCAAGTAGTAAAAAATCGAGTGAAATCCAAAATTTAAAGGATGTCACAGAGTTTTTAGATCAACGGCTTAGTTCGTTGTCATCAGTGGAAAATGAGGTCCTAACAAAAAAAATTAACACAAGTGACCAAACATGCCCGATGTGCCAAATGCCCGGGCATCAATTAGTTTATTGCTACAAATTTAAAGCATTAAGTCCACAGGAAAGAATGGACGTTGTTAAAAAATGGAACTGGTGCCACTTATGTTTAAAGCACAGTTCTGACACTAAGTGTAACAGCTGGTTAGAATGCTCGTATTGTCACAGAAATAATCACCATAGCATGATCCACGTAAATAAGGCAATAGTGAATACATGCGTGACCTCTGAACAAGTGTTGTTGGCCACCGCTTATGTTCAAATAAAAGGTCAAGATGGTGAATTTAAAAATTCAGAGCTTTGATTGACAATGGGTCACAAAGTACTTTAATTTCTAAAAAGGCAGCTCAAAAATTAAAATTGCCGAAAATAAAATCTTCCACACAAATAAGTGGAGTATCACCAAATGGTTCCTGTGTTTCAAATCACAAACTAAAATTGACATTCAAGAAAAATAGTAAATATTCAAAAGAATTTAGCACAAATGCAATTATTATACCAAGTTTAAAACAAACTTTTCCCACAAATAATGTAAATGTAAATAAATTTGATTGGAAAGGCTATTATTTAGCCGATCCCAATTTCGATAAGCCTGGCCAAATTGATCTAATAATTGGTGCAGATTTATATCCACAAATTATTATGCCGAAAATAGTAAAAAGAGGTTTACTTCTCGGACAAAAAACGATTTTCGGATGGATCGTGTCAGGTCGCACAAGATCTAATTCCATTAAAAAGTCGATTATTTCTACAGCCTTGGTAAATACAATCCAAGATTGGAGGATAGAAAGAGGAAAATATGTGGAACCTTCGATACAAAAATACAAGGGTACAAAAGAGTTGAAAAATAAAAAAGAATTTGAAGTTGTCCGACCAAAATACAAAATCTGTAATTTATCGTGGTGTCCTTTGGGGAAACATAAAATATCTCAGGAAGAAAGGGACAAAAATAATAGTAAAAAATTTCAATTCCGTAATTTCAAATGGTTATACAATTTACCTATGTAATTCATGTATGAAGGAGTTAGATAAAAAATTATCTATTTTCAATAGTATTCTATCTATTTTCAATAGTAGAAACAAAAAGAAAAATAGCCAACACGAAGTAGATAAAAATCAAACCAAACCGAAATAGCAAAATCAATTTGAAAGGGGTAATTCTAAAATTAGCTTGAAGTCCTCTAAAACCTTTTGAAAATAGCTCGCCTGGCCAAACAAACAGAAGATATAAAAGCATAGAATTTTGAATTAAAAAAAATGTCGATTTTCATCATTTGTCAGGTCATAGCTCCTTATTTTTGTAATAATAATCATTACTGTATTGATTATATCCTATTTAAGAAAACTAAAGTCAAAAAGACAATTGTTGAATATAGCATTACCATCCCCAATGCCAAGTATTAAAAAAGAATAAAACTAAAATAATTTACACTAAAAAAAAAAGGAGAAAGTTTGTAAAAAACAAGAACCTAATTTCTGTATCCTTTTGTAGAAGGTAATTACAAAAATTAAAATGAATATAAAAATTACAGTCCACTTAAATCGAAGAAAACAAAAATATGTCAAATTACATTTTGAATACACTCTAGTGTATATAACAAAGGCACTTTTGTGGCCCCTCGCAGGATGTTCAAGCATTATGTTGAACATGAAATTAAAAACATAAACAATTTTAAAATATTTGGAAAATTGCAATTCAAAATAAAATAAATATACAGTCCACTACATTTTGTTATCGAACAATTATAATAATTTTCTAATACTAAAGAAATAGAATAAATGAATGTAATACGAAAACAAAAATACACATATACATAAATAAAATGTTAATCTAAAAACAACACACACTTTTTTGTGGCCCTTTCCAGAATGTTCAAGCGTTGAACACTATTTTATATATTCCAAAGATAGAGTTTCAAGGGATCGAACCCATGGAGATATGAGATAAGCAGCATGGTTTAAAACCGATCCCCTGCAGCCTAACACAAACACAAGCATCGTAAATAACAAACATAAGTGCATCCGCTTGTCACACTTGAGAAAGGGTCGCATAGCATGTCAACGTGCAGTGCGTTGATAAGTAGTTTTTAATAGTTTTAAGATTTTCATGTATCTTACTTATAAGAGAACTTTGACGAATAAAATCAGTTTTGAAACGGAACTCATTGGAGTACAACCTTAATTTTGGGGCTCCTCTTAACATGTTATTTTTATTAAAATGCAACTCTTTTGATTTAAATTCGATTTTCCACGAAGTTAAAGAAAAGTCTGCACCCTTTTTTTTACCCATGCATTCAACAATGTCATCATCACATCTAAACATACAACGTGCATGTAATCTAAAGAACATTGTGATATAATATCAATATTTAAAATTTCTAATGGAGATGGCTTTAAGTGATGTTCGGGCAGAGTCCTATTTCTGAAGGAATAATTAGTTCTAGGTGAATTGGCGGTTTCTGGTGGAAAAATAAGACGATGTTTAACCATTTGTCCTTTTTGAGTACACCTGCCACATGAATATTATCCACTATGTCCCTTAGTTCCCAAAATATAAGACTTTGCCGGTGCATCCATTACGAAACAGCGAACAGAGATTTGGTACAAATTATTCGAAAACAAAAAACCCTCTTGCATAACAATTGTCATTTCAGAAATAAATTCTCGTAAGTATTCCATCGCGCAACTTGGCTTAGAAGTTCCTTCATACACCCCAACAAGAAAAACGTAGATTGTGTTTGCAACGCTGGCCAATATTGGCCATACTTGTTTTGAGCTGCTTTTGGACAAGGGAAGTTATCAATACCGAAGTCCAAAACCAATTTCGGTAACTTCCAATCTTGTACAGTCAAAAATTCCGTTAGTCCGCATTTTACTCCGTAGGGTATGTACGTTCCTTCTCCAACTGTTCACTGAGTACAGAAACAGGAGTCTTCAAAATGTTTCTAGCGTCTTTTGGCACTGTTATATTGCACTTTCGTAATATTGATAGCAATATTGATTAAGTGCAGCAAAGCTTACTCCAAATTGGGTAGCCCATTTTGAAATTTCGAAATCACTCATAGAAGAACATTTTTCACTTGACGCGCTTGGGTCGTTACAATTTTCATAGTTATTTTCTGCGACAAGTTCTTCATTTGCGTCATCTGCCATGTATTCATTTATTTTTAATGCAGACATCACAATGTCTTTGCTTAATAATTGTTTGGCATGTTTTTTTGAAAATTTTCTAATATTTTTGGACGACATATTCTTTTCACCTTACCTAATCTCACTGAGCTCACAAAGTTACTAAAACTGAGTTTAAAAATGCAGAAAATTGCAGCAATCACTTCAAATTTGGTGAAAAGTACAGTTTGAAAAAGATCAACGAGATAAGGCAGAGAGCAGAAAACCAAGGGAGACAAGCGCGACTAAGCTCCAAGTTCCTTCACCGAATGTTACTTGCGCCTCTTTCTAATTTTTTTTTTGTGCGTGTGTGACCGGCACGCGTCGCTCAAAACGGAATAGGTGAAAAGTCAAAATAACAGCGGCACCTGTATGCCCGGATGCTTAAAAATTCCGGCACTCATGCTGTGTGTGGCATGTTTGACGAGTGTGGGTTTTTACTTTGCTTAAGCAGGTATGAGTTGCACCGAGACAACAATTGTATGGGGTGAGAGTTGACACCCTTGCAGTTCTCTGACTCGTGTGTTGGTGGATCGTTTTGTGAATCGGAGTATGGGTTCAAATTTGTTGGATGGTTGGAAATTTCGTTCTTCAGAGCTTCAATTGCGGAATCAGCAGAGACGGTGCTTCGAAAGCCCTCGTTTTTAAAACGGAGATCTAATATGGTTGCCATTTTGGACACAGTCCTGCTTTCGTACGGAAACAGCCGAGTGTTTATCTCTTGCAATATGTATGTTAATTGCACGTTTCGACACCATCCAATGTCTTAAAAGATGGAATCATGTTGCTAAGACGATGGTGGAGATCAGCCGATAACGGTATTATGAACGATATTGTCACATATCGTAGCAGTATCAAACGGCTCAAAAAATAGCTCAAGGTCGTATAGAACAGCTTTTTTTGTATCCAATAACACACAAAAAATGGAGTCTTTTATTTTCAGAATCCTGCTCACCATTTTGTAGCAGCTATTCCACATAGTCAGGAATTCTTGTGTAAGACCGTAAGAGGTATGACTTTCCTGGACAGACTTTAATTTCGCGTACGCATTTGAACTGCTCTTAAAAAAAACGACCATACGCTTACATTTGGCAATAATCGGCTTTATCTTTTCCACCTGTAAGGTATCCTTCATGATGAGATTCAAAGTATGGGCAAAGCAAGGAATGTGACGTTTTTCTAAAATTGAGCAGGCCTTGATCATGGAGGATGCATTATTTGTCACAATGGCAGATATGTTGCTGGCCACACTCCACTCTGAAAAAACTTTATGAAGGGAGCTTGCAATGTTTTCGTTCGTTTCATCCAAATCGCTAAGAAGTTTGCTTGTGGACAAGACTGCGCTTTTGGCCCTTGATGTCCATCCATCTGTGGTCACAGCGCAGTGCCTTACCTTACTAAGAATGTCCTTAAGTTTTTTGGTCATATCATCATACTTGTTTGACAATAAGAAATCATTTAATGTCCTCCTGCTGGGTAAAGTGTATTGCGGGTCCAGACAGTAGACACAATTGCGGAATTCAGTGTCCTCCACAATCCTGAAAGGCTGTAGGTCTGTAGCGATCATCGAAATAAGAGCCTTGTCTAGCGAAGATTTTCGGGATGAGCCATTTTCGTACGTTTTCTTTGCATTAGTGTCGAAAAAGTCCGCAATCGTTGCTCCGGCTTTTGGAAAGATGCGCACAGTCGGATGAGCCCGCTTCAAATAATTGAATAGGTTTGTAGTGTTTCCACAGGATTTGTAAACATGCCCACAGGTGAGGCATTTGGCGGATCCACTTTCTAATCGTTAGAAATAATTCCAAACAATTAACTTACCCTATCAGTTTCACTCTAAGCTTTAAAGAGTAAAGACGTGTGACTAGTGAGCAAACCCCAGACCCAACTCTTATCAGTTAAAAACAATAACTACTACAAAAACAAGTGTACAAGTGCACAAAACAAATATCGAAAAAAAGCAATAAAAAACAAAAAATCTACTGATCAGTTCCAAAAACCCCAGCAGGGCACCTGCCCTACAAAAACAACAATGCCTCCCGATATAAATAGGCTTTTCAAGTCAAGCGACACCGGCCCCAAATTCATCATCATAAAAAGAACAGACAATAAAACATTTGAACACGTATGTCCCTTCCTAATTAAAAAAGTAATTGACTTTACATGCAATGGTGTAGTGGAATCGTGCAAAAAAACAAGAATTGGCGGTCTACTAATCAAGACCAAGGACACACTCCAAGCCATCAAACTCAAAAAGCTGAGCATCTTCCATGAATTTCCCGTAACAGTAAATGAGCATAATACCCTTAACTTCTCCAAGGGAGTAATTTACTCCAATGACTTAAGAAACATTGAAGAAGAAATTATACTGCAAGAACTTAAATCGCAAAACGTCACAGAAATACGGAAAATTAAGAAAATGGACAAAAACGAACTAAAAGAAACCGGACTCATCATCATAACTTTCGCATCACTGACACTCCCAGAGACAATGATGATTGGTTATGAAAAAAGTAAACATACGCCCATACATACCACTCCCTCTCAGATGCCGCAACTGCCTCAGACTTGGCCACCCCACCACAGCTTGCAAATCAAACACACTATGCAACAACTGCTCCGCAGAGAAACACACATCCATTGACGAAACTTGCACCAACGAAAAGTTCTGCATAAACTGCAAATTCGACCTCCCAAACAATAAACACAGCCCAATTGACAAAGCATGCCCAGCTTTCATAAAGCAAAAAGAGCTGACATCAATTAAAACACTAGAAAAAGTTGACCACAAAACAGCCGTCAAAATTTACTACGCCCGACACATGCACCAACCAGCACTATACTCCACCATATTAGCAGAACAACCATCCAAAAATGCAACAATACCCACAAAATCACCTTCTCACTTCTCCGATCACCAAACTGCAGCCAAGCCATCCAAAAATTTCACACCTGCCCAACAACAACAAAGAAAAGCAACATCATACGACGACCTCGAAGTACCCATGGACACCACCCCCACATTAGCCTCAACATCAAAATCAAAATCAACATCAACACTCAGCTCATCCCTATCAGAAGAACTAAAACTCAAAATTTACACAAACAAACAAAACACACTCGCCAAGCCCCTCAAATCTAAAGAAAACAAGAAAGGAAAGCTAACTTCGGGCGGAGCCGAAGTTTATATACCCTTGCAGTTAAAACTGGATATATATCGCAAACATCGGATATAGTTGGCCGATCCTTATGATTACATCATCATAAAACCAATTAATTACAATAAAAAATCTAAAAACAAGAAAGGAAAGCTAACTTCGGGCGGAGCCGAAGTTTATATACCCTTGCAGTTAAAACCGGATATATATCGCAAACATCGGATATAGTTGGCCGATCCTTATGGAAATAGGAAAATATAATCCAATTTATTACAATACAAAATCTAAAAAAAGTCCCAAACTTCTATCTTCAAAAATACGAAAGTTGATATTTCTACCAAATACCATTTCCGATCGTTCAGTTATATGGCAGCTATGGGATATAGTCGGCCGATCCTAATGAAATTTGGTAGGTTGGGTCAACTGACCAAAAATAGAATCTGTATTAAATTCCAGCTTTCTATCTTCAAAAACACGAAAGTTGGGTCATTTCCGATCGTTCAGTTATATGGCAGCTATAGGATATAGTCGGCCGATCCTTATGAAATTTGGCATGACGTAATGTTTTGCCAAAAATAGCTCACATGTCAAATTTGAACTCTCTAACTCTAAAAACACCAAAGTTATACCATTTCCGATCAATCAGTTATATGGCAGCTATAGGATATAGTCGGCCGATCCCGGCCGTTCATTATATACTGCGTGCAAAGGAAAGAAGGGTGTGTGCAAAGTTTCAAGACGATAGCTTCAAAACTGAGAGACTAGTTCGCGTAGAAACGGACAGACAGACAGACGGACAGACAGACGGACAGACGGACATGCCCATATCAACTCAGGAGGTGATCCTGATCAAGAACATATATACTTTATAGGGTCGGAGATGTCTCCTTCACTGCGTTGCACACTTTTGGACAAAATTATAATACCCTCTGCAAGGGTATAAAAATGAACAAAAACCCAAGAAAAACAACAAAATCACAAACCATTTACTTAACAGCGATAGCGACAGCATTTAAACTTAGCCTACATACAATACCATATAGAATATCAACCAAATCTTAATTTTAACAATGCTTAAAGTCCTCCAATGGAACTTAAACGGGTACATTAACAATTATAGCCAGTTGCAAGTCCTTATCAAAAACCACAACCCAAAAATAATATCACTACAAGAAACCCACCTACTCTCCACCCAAAACATCCCTATCCCAATTAACTATACCTTTTACCACGAAAATACGGCTATAAACGGATATGGAGGTGTAGCACTCCTAATCCACAACTCAATACAACAGCAAATCGTACCGACTAATGCAATGGACTTTGACACAATAGCAGTAAAAATTCACTCCAAAATAGAGTTCACCATAATCTCATCGTACATACCACCCAGCAAACCTTTTAAAATACAAAACCTCAGGAACATTTACGACAGTATACAACCACCCTTCCTAATTACAGGAGATTTTAACAGTTGGCATAGAAGTTGGGGCTCACAGTCCAACAATACTAGAGGCAACATAATATTTAAATATATTAACCAATCCTCTCTAATAACTCTCAACAACGGATCACCAACTCACTTTACTACACACCATACCTTCACCCACATAGACCTTTCCATTGCATCACCCTTACTCTCCCTCAGCTCCAAATGGTACACAGATAACTCCCTATCAGGCAGTGACCACTATCCCATTCATATCGACATGTTTGAACAGAGCATCACCTGCCCTGTTGAAAGACCCAGATTCAACCTTAAAAAAAGCTAACTGGCCCCTTTTTCAAGAGATTTCCGAAAAGTTATCCAACGAAAGATCTCCCAGCTCAAACATAAACAAAGAAGCAGCCAACTTAACTAAAATAATTATTCAAGCAGCCAATGAAACCATTCCCCAATCACATAAATTTAAAATAAAGAAAACTGTTCCATGGTGGGACCCAACCCTTCAACAACTCCAAAACGAAAAAAAGCTTATGTTGGCGTACTCTAAACAGAAACATTGACATGACAAACATACTTGCATATAAAAAAGCAAACGCCAAACTTAAGCGGGAAATAAAAATTAGGAAACGAACATCTATTCAAGACTTTACAGCTGAAATAAACCCTAAGTCTTCCCCTCTCAAAATATGGTCAAACATAAACCGCTTCTGTGGCTTAAAAACACAACACAACATTCATTGCCTTACTGACCCCAACAACCCCACACAAAACACACTTGATAATAAGGAAATAGCCAACACACTTAGTACCCATTGGTCTAACTCATCACTCGACAACAACTTTTCCTCAACCTTCATTCAACAAAAATCAAATTCAACCCACGACTCCTCACACACCCCATCTACTATGGCCCTTAGTATTGAAAAAGATATTACCATGATCGAAATGCTAGCTAGTTAATCAACTTAAAGGCACGACACCGGGACGAGATCGTATTAGCTACCCAATAATAAAAAACCTATCTCCAAGCCTACTGATAAGACTTCTCAACCTTTTTAATAACATCCTTAACTCACATATCCCCCAGCAGTTTAAAGTTAGCACTGTTATACCTATACCCAAACCAAATTTGGATAAAACCTCCATTGACTCTTATCGCCCTATCTCCCTCAACCCATGCATAGCAAAAGTCATGGATAAAATTATATCTAAACGGCTTTGGTGGCTAGCTTCAAACTGCAAGCTATTAGACAGCCGTCAATTCGGATTCAAAAAGGGAAAATCGATCTCTGATTCTCTAGCCATACTAGATTATCAGATAACCTCCTCCCTGTCAACAAAAAATCATGCCTCTATCATTTCTTTAGACTTTGCCAAAGCCTTTGACAGGGTAGGCATTCACAGCATCATGGATGAACTCAAAGATTGGAAAATAGGTCCAAAAATAGCCAAATATATATTCAACTTTCTTACCAATAGAAAAATATCAGTT
This sequence comes from Drosophila malerkotliana malerkotliana, assembly GCA_018153235.1. NCBI lineage: Eukaryota > Metazoa > Arthropoda > Insecta > Diptera > Drosophilidae > Drosophila > Drosophila malerkotliana. Next base: position 1,625,291 of record JAECXV010000147.1, read on the forward strand.
CTTACCAATAAGGTATACTCATCCTCACAACCCTTAGACAACGGCATACCCCAAGGCTCACCCTTGTCGGTTATCCTGTTTGTTATAGCCTACAACAAGTTAAACCAAATAATAGCCAAACAAAAGAATTGCCAATTCACCGCCTATGCAGACGACTACACCATAACATACAAGCTTAACAAACAAATAACTAATCTCAACTTAGATCCACTATTTAGGGAAATCCTAATATGGTGTGACTACTCAGGAGCCAAACTGTCAGACACCAAATGTAAACATTTGCATGTATGCAGGAAAAGAAACTGCAACTTCACTCTCCTCCCATCTAACATAACTCTAAAGGATGTAGACACCCTAAAAATCCTAGGAATAACAATTAATAAGAAATACAAATGGAACAATCACATCGAAAACTTAACTTTACAACTATCAAAAAGACTCAACATAATAAAATGCCTATCCAGTAACAAGTTTGAATGCAATGTTAACACTATCCTTTATGTGGTAAAAGCAATCTTGATGTCCAAAATAGACTATGGAATACATTTATATGGCAATGCCCCCAAGTCCTCCCTAAACAAAATTAAAACTTTATACCACACAGCTATCCGTCATACCTTCTCTGCTTTTCGTACAACACCCATAAACAATTTATTACTTGAAGCAAACATAAGACCCTTGGAATTTAGAGCATTACACGCCACCCAAAAAAACTTCAAAATAATTTTAAATTCTAAGCACTCACCTATCGAAAAAATTTATAAAAACCTAACTAAAACCAAAAAGATTCCAAAAATCCCCTCCTCCCTCTATAACACTATTAAACTCTGCAACCAACTCAACATAAGAATGGCCCCCATAACTACCAAGAAAGAAAAAACACCACACTGGCTTGGCAGCCAAACAATCACTAACACCTCCTTAAATTCATCCAACAAAACAAACACAACCCCGATTGCCTATCAACAAAATTTTAAAGAAATCGTTAATAAAATGAAAAACCGTACATTTCTCTATACCGACGGCTCAAAATCACCTAATGGCGTATCATATAGCGTCACCACAGATAATGAAATAATTCTGTACAAACTACTCCCTGAATTCTCTTCCATTTTCACAGCGGAAATTGCAGCAATCCTTGCCGCATGTATATACGCCAAACAAAATAGAGGAAAATACGTTATATGCACCGACTCCCTCTCCTCCTTAAAAGCTATTAACAACACCAACAACCAAAACTATTACACAAGCGAAATACGAAACATAGTAGGCAAATACAAAACGGACAAACTAACTTTGCTTTGGGTACCCGGACACTGCGGTATAAAAGGTAATGACCTTGCAGACACAACAGCTAAAAACTCCCACAACTTCCCTCTTATCACAGAATGCAATTACAACCCATCAGATATAAGCAAATACATCATTAAAAACTTACAAACTCTGGACTGCACAACACTTACAAAAGCATCTCCTTACTACAAATTAATCAGCCACGAAAAAGCTACCCCTGAGATAGTAAAAAACACTTCACGGGCAGACTTCAAAAAATTCAGCAGAATCAGACTTGGACACACCAACTTAACCCATAACTACATCCTTAACAAATCCCCACCAACCCTCTGCCCCAACTGCAACATACCCCTTACTATTTGTCACATTTTTATTGAATGCCCTCTCTATGATAATGAAAGAATCAACCACCTTGATAATACAATAGAGAAAATAACAGCCTACAGAAACTTAAATAAAACAATAGACTTCCTAAAAGCTACGAACCTGTACCACCTAATTTAATAGCATACCTACCCTTAACTTTTACTCAATACCTACATTTATATAATTATATTACTACTTAAGCATTTAAATTAGAACAAAATCTTGCAAAATCTTGAATCACTTTAAATCTTAACTCAAATAAGCTTAAGGCCTTAGTTGCTATAGCTTTAATTATCAAACTAAGCGCGAATTTGTAATTTTCGTTTAGCTGTTAATAATAATAATAATAAAAAACTTACCCTTATTTGCTAGTTTTCCTCCTTTTCTTATTCACAGTGATGGCATTTTTTTTCTAAGGCTTCCGATACAGTGATTCCCTAAAAAACCAAATTGATGCATCGGCCTAAAAAAAAGAATCGATGTTTCCCCAGCTCTAGTTCCTTCCCAAAACTTTTTTTTTGTTCTACCACCGACCGCGTGCGCCGGTGTGAAAAATAAAATTAAAAGAAAACCAAGACTGAAGGTGATCCCGGGCGAAACCGGTTTAGAACACGTGCATCGCCAGCGGAGCACCCCAAGAGACGCCGGGGGTAAGTTGGAGCGGAAGTACATCCCTTGTGGTGCACTCCCAAGGAACGCGACGAAAGATCCAAGGCCACAGATTCCCCCACCGCAACCCCGAAGAGAACCTCCCGGAGGATAAAGAGGATCCCGAGGAGCCGCCGAGATCGGGAAACCGCGTGGTTCATCTCCCCGCCAGCCCCGCAACCACCATAACGGAGCGGGATCGGGAAACCGCGTGGTTCATCTTCCCACCAACCCCGCTACCATTATAACGGAGACCATCATATAACAGACGAATGAACGGGTAAAGAAGGCATCAGTGGGACACCGAAGAGGAGATCCACGAAGAACGGAAAACACGCTACAGGTACAGCACCGCACACGTGCTAGACGAAGTTAGAAAAGCTCGGAAGGGAAAGGCAAAGAGGAAAAGGAAGAAGGATGACCCCCCCCATGCACAATGCGAATGAACGGAGAACGGGAAACCTGGAAGACGAATTAGCAGAGAACGGGAAACCTAGAACACGAATTAACGGAGAAAGGGAAACCTGGTAGACGAAATGACGGAGAATAGCAGCAACGCCGATTTTGTGAAAAAGACAATATAAAAGTGGTGTACAAAAAAATGAAAACGATACGTTAAATTATAAAAATAGAAAATATTAAATTTAATTTAGTGAATTGGTAACCGAATTAGTGAGGAACAGGCGATGGCGAATCGATTCCTTTTTTATACCCTTGCAGAGGGTATTATAATTTTGGTCAAATGTGTGCAACGCAGTGAAGGAGACATCTCCGACCCTATAAAGTATATATATTCTTGATCAGGATCACCTCCTGAGTTGATATGAGCATGTCCGTCTGTCCCTTTGTCCGTCTGTCTGTCTGTTTCTAAGTGAACTAGTCTCTCAGTTTTAAAGCTATCGACTTGAAACTTTGCACACACCCTTTTTTTTTTTTGCACGCAGTATATAAGTCGGAACGACCGGTATAAAAATATGGAAACTTTAAGTGAAATTTAAAACGTCTCAAGTCCACAGCTGTCTTTGCCGAGAGGTCTACCTTTTCGCCGAGGAGAAAGTGGGGTAAGCGCTAACCAATTTTCCATACACTGCGAGAAACTGATCGAAAATTGAGGTGGAGAACGTTAGATATATTTTTTATACCCTTGCAAAGGGTATTATAATTTTGTCCAAAAGTGTGCAACGCAGTGAAGGAGACATCTCCGACCCTATAAAGTATATATATTCTTGATCAGGATCACCTCCTGAGTTGATATGAGCATGTCCGTCTGTCCGTCTGTCTGTTTCTACGCAAACTTGTCTCTCAGTTTTAAACTCTCAGAAACTTTGCACACACCCTTCTTTCCCTTGCACGCAGTAAATAAGTCGGATCGACCGGGATCGGTCGACTATATCCTATAGCTGCCATATAACTGATTGATCGGAAATGGTATAACTTTGGTGTTTTTAGAGTTAGAGAGTTCAAATTTGACACGAGAGCTATTTTTGGCAACGACATTACGACGTGCTAAATTTCATAAGGATCGGCCGACTATATAGCTGCCATATAACTGAACGATCGGAAATGACCCAACTTTCGTGTTTTTGAAGATAGAAATCTGAAACTTAATACAGATTCTATTTTTGGCCAGTTGATCCAACCTACTAAATTTCGTATATATAACGATAACAACCTAGTTATCCATATATAGGATAACTGAACGATGGGAAATGGTATTTGGTAGAAATATCAACTTTCGTATTTTTGAAGATAGAAGTTTGGGACTTTTTTTTATTTTAGTTAATTAGTTTTATTATGATGTAATCATAAGGATCGGCCAACTATATCCGATATTTGCGATATATATCTGATTTTAACTGCAAGGGTATATAAACATCGGCTCCGCCCGAAGTTAATTTTCCTTTCTTGTTTTTGTGCAATTTTCGTTAAGGAGGTTTTGATTGTTTTTATGGAACTACACTGAAAAAACCCTTAATTCTAGTTTTATTGGAGAATTATAAGATTTTATTTACATGGAGTTAAATACCTGTGAATTATAAATAAGAAAGGAAACTAATAGAAATTTGCGAAACATAGGGAACAATAATTTAAACTGTGAAAAGCTTATATTTTTAAATTTAATCAATTTAAAATTAACCTTATTTATAATTAGTCCTTAAACAAATTCTACTCTTTCGATTCAAATATTTAAAATTTATTCGACCTTTTTTAACACACCACATATAATATTCAGTAAACCAACCCTAGTATGTACTTTCGCCCTTATATATTCGCCGGTTAGATAGGAGTTATATTATGCTAATTTATTTATTGAATAAATATTATTTAGTATATAATTATTTATTGAATAAAATGGAAGATTGATTTATAACCTACAACTCCGCCAATGATTTCTCGGGTGTAGGGGGTAAACGGGGCCACAAAAGTCTTGCTCTTTTGCAGGTGGCCATAGGTAGTGTGGGGTATTTAGGGATCACAACAACATCCGCATCTAAGATCCTCCGCGAAGATTTCTCTAACGCAAGTATTTTTCCATCGGTATTCAATATTGATAGAATATTCTATATTCTAATATATATGCAGTTGTACCGCGCAAAAAAATGGAATTTTATCGATTTTTTTTTTTGACACCATAGAAAATATTTATGAAAAATGTTTTACCGACGTTGTTTAGTACATGTTTCTGGGTACTTAATTAAATTTTTTCATAAAAAAATATTACATAATAGAAATGTTTTAGCCGAATTCCCGGATCGTCTTTTGAGATTCTGAGATAATCGCGTTTAAAGTTTCACGTTTGTTCAACTTTTATGTGCAGGTAGTGCGCTATAAATAGCTACAACTTCGGTTCTAATGCTCCAATCGTTATGAATTTTTGTAAGAGTATTCTCAACAATATATACTTAAATATGCAATAAAAATTTTTTTTTCATCTATCACAACTGTATAAAACCCCTTAATTAATCTTATCCTTTTTGTTTAAACCGGAAAATGTATGAAATCTAATTAAAATTAATTAATATTAATTAATTAAATTGGACTTAAAACAAGAAAGCAAAGCTAACTTCGGGCGGAGCCGAAGTTGATATACCCTTGCAGTTAAAGCCGGATATATATCGCAAACATCGGATATAGTTGGCCGATCCTTATGATTACATCCTAATAAAAACAATTAATAAAAAAATAAAAAATCTAAAAAAAAAGTCCCAAGCTTCTATCTTCAAAAATACGAAAGTTGATATTTCTACCAAATACCATTTCCGAACGTTCAGTTATATGGCTGCTACAGATATAGTCGGCCAATCCTTATGAAATTTGGCATGTCGTATTATTTTTCCAAAAGTAGCTCTCGTGTAAAATTTGAACTCTCTAACTTTAAAAACACTAAAGCTATATCATTTCTGATCAATCAGTAATATGGCAGCTATAGGATATAGTCGGCCGATCCCGGCCGTTCCGACTTATATACTGCGTGCAAAGGAAAGAAGGGGGTTTGCAAAGTTTCAAGTCGATAGCTTTAAAACTGAGAAACAAGTTTGTGTAGAAACAGACAGACGGACAGACAGACAGACGTACAGACGGACATGCTCATATCAACTGAGGAGGTGATCCTGATCAAGAATATATAGACTTTATGGGGTCGGAGATGTCCCTTCCCTGCGTTTCACACTTTTGGACAAAATTATATAGGGTATATAGGGCAAGGGTATGAAAATCCATGGTAATCATAGTTTTTTCCCTTCTAATAAAAATTTTATGCATCATCATCATTATTCATCTTTGCAAATTGAGTCCTAAACCCAAACCAGATACTATAACCATTCTAACTATTTGGCTGAACGTTACGGTTCGTCTTGGTCGGTCGGTCATTGAGCACACACATTTCCGGTCAGTGCACATCCCTTCAGTACCAAAATTCCTTCCCCGACTTTTCCTGGCGACATGTTCGAAAAACAAAAACAAATTGCATGGGCTTCGTTTACTCAAGTCCGAAACGAAAGGGGAAACGAAAGATGATTCTTCTACGTCATATTTTCGAAGAAGCGGCACGCGACAGAGAGACAATTAGAGAGATGTAGATGGAGGGAAGGGAGAGAAAAAATCTGTGTCGAAAACCAAATGAATGGAAGCGACGTCATAATACCCTTTTTAAAATATGTTGAAATATTTATATATATTTAAGATTATATTTAATTAATTTTTCGTGTCTAATCATATGGTATATTGAAATTTATTAATAATTGGCTTTAGGCAGAGCCAAAATGTTCTTGTTTGATTATTTGCCTTGTGCGATTCTAATTACAAGGCATTGCGTTGGTCGACTATACCCTGATCGTGCAATATAACATCGACGGTGTTAGTGGGAAGAAGAGATTGAAGGCGTTCCCAAATTTTTATGGAGTTTCGATCGGTATGTATTTTAATTACAAATAATGTAATTAATTTCTATTTATTTACAGATTTTATCCTTACAGTTCCTCAAAGATTCCTCAGTGAATTCCCTTATGAATCCCTATTTCCTGTAAGATTCCTCAGAGAATACCCTAAGAATTCTCTGGGGTATTTCCTCAAAGATTCCTCAGAGTATACCCCAGGGATTCCTTGGGGTATTTCCTCAACGATTCCTCAGAGTATACCACAGGGATTCCTTGGGGTATTTCCTCAACGATTCCTCAGAGTATACCACAGGAATTCTCTGGGGTATTTCCTCAAAGATTCCTGAGAGTATACCCCAGGGATTCCCTGGGGTATTTAGTTCGAAATGCTCTTCGAATAACTGCAGGAAACCTCCAGTATTCTTTGGGGTGTTCGAATTCCTCGATGCGAGGAACTCTTCTATGGAAATTCCTTGATGGTTTGTATGAAACATACCCCGAGGATTCCTTGGGGGGCCATACCTTTACCTCGAGGTTCTTGACGAATCTTTGAGGAATGGTACTGAAAGAATATAAATAAATACACACACACACACATACACACATGCACATGTATGCGGTATAACCCCCATCGTAGCCCCGATGGAACACGCCCACCCTCCTTCTTCTTCCCACACCAAATCCTCGTAGCGTCTGTCCCATAATCGCGGCAACGGGGTCTGCGTCTGAGCCACAGTGGCCGGCAGCGAACCCCAACCTGGCAGAAGGTATAAAAAGCACAACCCGAAGGATGATGTTCAATAACGTAAATACTCCAGGTGGCAACCACTCAAGTGGAAATCCACCCGAGGCCCCAAACAACATCCAACCCACGACTGACGGGGCGGTGGCTAGCTTGGCCGCCCGGCAGTAAAAGCGACAAGCCAAAAAAATGTGGAGCAATCCTCAGCTTTTCTGAGCAGCTCTAAGATCCTGCGGTCACCCATTCTGCAGGCAACACGGAGCACAGCGATGCCAACAGGTGGTGTTCCCGCGGGCGAATTTAAGGAGACCACAAAAAGGACGAGGGAACAATCTAGTCCATCGGAACCCCAGAGATTGATTGACCCGAGAGCCAAGAGGACGAGAACGACAGCCGAGCAGCCTTGCTCCAGCATGCTGGCGGAGTTAAAGGCGATCCTGTTCTGCAGGATGAAGGAACTGCAGGAATGCCTTAGCGGGATCCTTTCTAACCCCAGTGATGCAGGGACGACGGCGGCAGCGGCGGAGGTCGTCTGTTCGAGGTGCGGTCAGGCAGATACTGCCAAGACGGACCAAAGAACGCAAACCCTCCCAACGCGACGCAAGGAGCGGCAGCCTATACTGATCCGTGGCGACGGCTTAACCAGGACAGCGCGGACCCTCTACCAAGAGACGCACCAATGGTCTCGGCGAAGGCCCCGAAAATCCGGGCATGAGAAGGGCCCACCCAGCGGACTTCAAGCCACCCGGACGCCAGGACCGCGGGAGTAGGGGGCCAGAGCACGGCCGCACAGACCGCAGCGCCAGCGCAGCGACCCGACGCGGTAGTCGTGGAAGCCAAGGGAAGGAAGTATAGCGAGGTGCTTGACTTGGTCACTAGACGGCAGAACGGCCAGCTGAAGGAATTCAGCCAAAATGTCCACAACGTGCGCTGCACCGCAACTGGGAACCTTCTGCTCGAGCTGTCGGAAAACCGTGTGGATAGCACGGACACCATGAGGGAGAACCTCGAAAAGGTGCTACAAGGAGCTGCTGAAGTGCGAGCGCTGTCCGAGGACAGCAAGATGAAGTATCTAGAGATAAGGGACCTCGACCCGCTAGCGACGGAAGGGGATATTCGGCTTGCTCTGGCCGAGCAGTTCGAAGTAGATGGGAAGTCGGTCACGTTAAGGGGTTATATACAGTTGTGGTAGAACGATTGCATATTCTTTAAGTATATACTGTTGAGAATACTCTCACAAAAATTCATAACGATCGGAGCATTAGAACCGAAGTTGTAGCTATTTATAGCGCACTACCTGCACATAAAACTCGAACAAACCTGAAACTTTAAACGCGATTATCTTAGAATCTTGTTTTTTCGAAATTACCTTTGCGGTGGCCACGATTACTAAGAAACTACTAATCCGATCAACGCAAAATTTTGACCACTTGTTTAATTTGTTATTAGCTAGTCCGTGAACGAGGGATTTTAAATTTTTTTTAAAACTCATTTTTTAAAGCATAAAAATCAAAATCTTATACCTTGAAAAGGTAAATTTTTTGCTAAACCCGTCGCCATTTTTTTTTTATCAATGTTGAATGTTGGATTTCAGACGAACCGTTTTCGGGATATCATGTCCACCGCAAGACACCATCGAAAAAAAACGATCCGGGAATTTGGCTATAACATTTTGATTATGTAATATTTTTTTATGAAAAAATTAAATTAAGTACCCAGAAACATACACGTCGGTCAAACATTTTTCATAAATATTTTCTATGGTGTCAAACAAAAATCGATAAAATTCCATTTTTTTGCGCGGTGCAACTGAATATAACCCCTTAAGGAGCCTTCGTGCAAGATACAGGGACACACAGACCGCCATCATTGGTCTGCCCAGCAAAATTGCAACCGCAGTTGCGAGCAAAGGGAGAGTGAGGATCGGATGAACCGTGTGCCGGATTCGGGAGAGGCAGAGTCAACCGAGGTGCTACCGATGCCCTTCACCTCGCCCCACAAAAGACGGAAGCAGTGCTAATTTCGAGCCGGAAGAAGGTCGAAACAGCGACAGTAGATGTAGGAGGAGTGGCCGTTACCTCGAGGAGAGCTATAAAATACCTAGGGGTCTGGCTTGATACAAGCACTAACCATACAGCATATAGACAACCCATTTCATACAACGAAAATGGACGCAAAAATTTCTTGCGACAGGCCCCAGAGCGGATTTCTTACGCTCTCTTACGCTCATCGTTCGTTCATCTTACGCTCATTCTCTCATTAAATGTTTTCTGTTTCTCAGTCTCTAAACGGAGCGCGATGAAGAAGGTTGGCCTGCGCTTCGGTTGATCTTTGTATGTATGCGTGTCACACATTCACATACACGGGTGTATGTGTGCTTGCGATTTCGTTTCGAAGCCAGTGCACAAAATTTGGATTTTTCTTACTTTTCAGGCTTGCTACCCTAACAAAATTCGGGTATTCGTATTTGATGAAATGACGAAGGAAATTATTTTATTTTTTTTATTATTTCAGCATACGTTTTTAATTTATTTAGGAATAAGATTAAGAGTTAGTAGTAAAATGTTTTCTGTATATGTATATATTTTTACAATCCTTAAAAATCAATATACTGAGAAAGTGTCAGAGTATATTTCAGTCGGAGTCACTCAAAACGCTGATTGCCTTTACGTTTTTGTTCTCGTTCCGGGAGCACCTCGAGTACGCCCTCAGAGGGGCGAGCGTGTAGCGGGTAACGAACAAGTTTTTATAGAGTTTTTGGGATTTGTCTTTGCGGGTGCACACTATAGGGTCCGGCTCTCGCTCGTCTGCTCTGGGGGTGGAGGTCTTGCTTGGACAAATCCGCATACTAGCTACCTATTATTATTTTATAAGATCAGAATTGAGTGTGCTGACGACAACAATAAAAAAATGCGAGAATCGTAACCGGAAGAGAAGATGGATAAACATCAAAGAGGATAGAATAGAGAGATGAAAGAACCGTAAGAGATCGAGAAAACCGGCTCCGGTGACCCCTAATACCCTACGACTGTGGAAGCATCTGCAGAGTTAAATAAAGGAGAGAACTACTCGAGATTCATTTTAAATACAATTTTTATACCCTTGCAGAGGGTATTATAATTTTGTCCAAAAGTGTGCAATGCAGTGAAGGAGACATCTCCGACCCTATAAAGTATATATATTCTTGATCAGGATCACCTCCTGAGTTGATATGAGCATGTCCGTCTGTCCGTCTGTCTGTCCGTTTCTACGCGAACTAGTCTCTCAGTATTAAAGCTATCGTCTTGAAACTTTGCACACACCCTTCTTTCCTTTGCACGCAGTATATAAGTCGGAACGGCCCGGATCGGCCGACTATATCCTATAGCTGCCATATAACTGAACGATCGGAAATGACCTAACTTTCGTGTTTTTGAAGATAGAAAGCTTTTAATACAGATTCTATTATTGGCCAGTTAATCCGACCTACCAAATTTCATTAGGATCGGTCGACTATATCCTATAGCTTCCATATAACTGAACGATCGGAAATGGTACTTGGTAGAAATATCAACTTTCGTATTTTGGAAGATAGAAGCTTGGAACTTTTTTTTTAGATTTTTTATTTAAATTAATTGGTTTTATTATGATGTAATCATAAGGATCGGCAAACTATATCCGATGTTTGCGATATATATCCGGTTTTAACTGCAAGGGTATATAAGCTTCGGCTCCGCCCGAAGTTAGCTTTCCTTTCTTGTTATTCAATATATAGTACCCTAAAATTAGCATAACCTATCTCCTATCTAACGGTGAATATTATCGATCGAACGTACATACTACCACTAACCATACAGCATATAGACAACCCATTTCATACAACGAAAATGGACGCGAAAATTTCTTGCGACAGGCCCCAGCAGGCCCCAGAGCGGATTTCTTACGCTCTCTTACGCTCATCGTTCGTTCATCTTACGCTCATTCTCGCATTAAATGTTTTCTGTTTCTCAGTCTCAAAACGGAGCGCGATGAAGAAGGTTGGCCTGCGCTTCGGTTGATCTTTGTATGTATGCGTGTCACACATTCACATACACGGGTGTATGTGTGCGTGCGATTTCGTTTCGAAGCCAGCGCACAAAATTTTGATTTTTCTTACTTTTCAGGCTTGCTACCCTAACAAAATTCAGGTATTCGTATTTGATGAAATGACGAAAGAAGTTATATTATTTTTTATATTATATTTTTTATTATTTCAGCATACATTTTTAATTTATTTAGGAATAAGATTAAGTGTTAGTAGTAAAATGTTTTCTGTATATATATTTTTACGAATCATTAAAAATCAATATACTGAGAAAGTGTCAGAGTATATATCAGTCGAAGTCACTCAAAACGCCGATTGCCTTTACGTTTTTGTTGTTCTGCAAGAGGTATCAGAAAACCAATGTAAATATATAAATATATGTATATATGTCTGTAACAAATTCGAGCGGCGACATTTTTTAAAGTTCCAAAATAACAATGGTTAGTGCTGTATGGTTAGTGCTTAAGGTTAGTGGTAAAATTAATTCTAATTTTGATTGTTTAAATTAAATTAAAAAAAAAAAAAAAAAGCTTTCACCATGTAAATTAATGTCTTCAATGTTTCGTGTAATTCATTATTTTTGTAATCCGTATGTAATTAACCCCATTTTAACGAATTCTGGGGATTCTCTAATACAATTAGAGTTAAGGGTTTCTTCCTCAGTGTAGTTTAAGAATTAAGAGTAGTTTAAGAAGATCAAAAGAGAATTAAAAAAAGATCAAAACTTATCGGAAATTATACAACAAAAAATATATATATATATTTTTTTTTTTTTTTTTTTTATTTATTATTTATCTTATTTCTTATCTTTTTTTTGTTTTTTTATGTTTTAGTTTTTTGCAGTGTATGCTCCCTTAATGTAACTTTTTTTTCAAAAAAAAATTTTTAAAAAAATATTTATATACAAAATTTTCCACGTTCATTCTTGTTAAATGTCTTGCAGTGTAGGGAACAATTTGTTAGTACTTACCCACTTTTCCTCGGCGAAAAGGTCGACCTCTTAGCGAAGGCAGCTGTGGACTTGAGATAGATTTGAGTTTAAATGTTCCATATTTTGCGAGTGAACAAAAATTAATTTAATTTTTTTTTTTTTTTTGGTTTAGTATAACTAAAAAAAATTTTTTAAAGGAAAAATATATATAAAAAAATAATTTAAACTTTTCACTTTTCCATTTCTTTTTTTTTTTTTTTAATGTAATTCCTATTTCATAGATTATTTTTAGCTTTTACTTTCATAACTTTCACTTTTCAAATCCTATTTCATAGATTATTTTTAGCTTTTACTTTCATAACTTCTCTTTTGTTTACACAAAAAAAAATTTTTTTTCACCGTCGCCAACTTTGTGATTTAAATTAATTACTTAATTACTAGCAAATATTTATTACTATTTTTTTTTTTTTAGGCTTTAATTTCGCGTTTTCATTTTTTGTTCATTTTTTTTTTCGCCACTGTTTTGGTCCCTTTTTTTTTTTTCTTGGTTTTTCTCCTTTTTCCCGCTAAATCGCCGTTGGCTAATTTTCGTTAATCCGCTGTGCGGGGGGGGTCATCCTTCCTTCTTTTCTCTTTCGCCTTCTTCTTTTCTCTTTGTCTGGTACTGTACTTTCCGCGTGTTCTCCGTTCTAGCTTCCTCCTTTTCTCTTTGTCTGGTACTGTACTTTCCGCGTGTCCTCCGTTCTTGCTTCTTCCTTTCCGTGTTCCACTGTTGTCCTCCTTGTCCGTTCCTTCGTCTGCTGAGGTGCGGGTCTCCGTTATGGTGATAGCGTGATGGTGACGGTCCACGCGGTTTCCGATCCCGGTCCGTTATGTGGGTAGAGGGGATGACGGGAAGGTGGTCCACGCGTTTTCCAAACCCGGTCAGTTATGGTTGTGGTGGGGGTGACGGGGAGGTGGTCCACGCGTTTTCCGATTTTTCTGCGGCTCCTCAGGATCCCTCTATATCCTCCGAGAGATCCTCTTCGGGGTTGCGGTGAGGGATCTAGTGGACCTTGGGTTCCCTAGGATTGTACAGCGAGGGAGGTACTTGTGGGAACACGTGTCTTGGGGTGCTCCGCGGCGTGTCTTGGTGCTTCGCTGGCGGGTCTTGGGTGCTTCGCTGACAACTCACGTTTCCGACTTACGTGACCACGGGCTCACGCTCGATGCCCCGGGCGTGTTTTCCCCGGTTCCCGACGATTTAAAACCGTTTCGTCCGGAATCGCACTCTATTTCGGTCTTCTTTACACCGGCGCACGCGGTCAGTAGTGGGACGAGGGAAAACAAAATTTCGGAGAAGTCGCGTCTGAACTCGGTGACGATCGAAACGGAAAAGATCGAATCTTCATCCTCCCTTACTTAGCTCCTTCTCTTTTCCCTCTTTCTCACCTCGCACAAGCAGCTTTTCCCCACACCGCTCGACCTGCTGGCCCGAGTTCAAACTTCTGGCAACTCGCGAACCGGGCGATAGTTGGTATCGCCCAAATTGATATTTATTGATATATTTATTTATTGAAATTTGTATTATATTTTTTTTCGCCGTTACAAGCGAGACAACGAGGAGCAACGAGGATGCTCCTCAACATTAGAGGCGCAAGCTCATCACTAACGTGGTGAGCTCCCAAATTCTCTACGCTGCCCCAGTGTGGGCCGATGCGATGGGAGTAAGGTCCTACGCACGAGGAATCGAGGCAGACCACCGCCTCTGCGAGCTACGGACGTCCTGCGACTTCAGGACGGTTTCGGACGACGCGGCTCTCGTGATCGCAGGTCTAATACCCATACAAAATCTGGTCCGAGAGAGGAAGGAGCTGGCCAACATGGCTCAGGACAGCCCCTCTTCGGCGTCTAAAACTCTAAAAAAATCAAAGTTATACCATTTCCGATAAATCATTTATATGGGAGCTATAGGATATAGTCGGTCGATCCCGTTCCGACTTATATACTGCGTGCAAAGGAGAGAAGGGTGTGTGCAAAGTTTCAAGTCGATAGCTTTAAAACTGAGAGACTAGTTTGGGTAGAAACAGACAGACGCTACGGACGTCCTGCGCCTTCAGGACGGTTTCAGACGAAGCGGCTCTCGTGATCGCAGGTCTGATACCCATACAACATCTGGTCCGAGAGAGGAAGGAGCTGGCCAACATGGCTCAGGACAGCCCCTCTTCGGCGTCAGTCAGGAAGAGGGAAGCGAGAGCCACTAATTTGTCAAACTGGCAACGGCGATGGGAGGCATCATCCAAGGGACACTGGACGTTTCGTCTCATTCCGGACGTGAAGAGTGGACCGGAAGGAAGCATGGTCAGGTAGACTTTTACCTCATTCAGGCCCTCAGTGGGCATGGGTGCTTCCGAAGTTAACTAAAGCGCTTTGGTCATGAAAGCGAGGACTGCTGCCCGTCGTGTGGCAGTGGAGTCACAGAGGACCCACTCCACGTCCTCTTCGATTGCAGGCGATTTGAGGAGGATCGCCTAACCCTGGAGGAGATCTTGGAAGTGGCCTTTACACCCAGCAGCATGGTGCCTCAAATGCTGCAGACGCCGGTCAAATGGGAAGCCGTATTTGTGGCCAAGATAATGACGGAGCTGAGAGCTCTGGAGAGGGCGCGCAATGGGCGGTAGGAGTAGGGCGCCAGAGGTGTGCGAAGCATTGCTTTACGGCCGTACCCCACAACTTTGGTCCATGCTCCTACAGCCCAGTCGGGGAAAAAAATGTACAGTAGGCATATAAGATAGTTTTAATAAATAAACACAAATATATAAAAAAACAAGAAAGAAAAGCTAACTTCGGGCGGAGCCGAAGTTGATATACCCTTGCAGTTAAAATCGGATATATATCGCAAACATCGGATATAGTTGGCCGATCCTTATGAGAATATGATAATATAACCCAATTTATTATAATACAAAATTTAAAACAATTCCCAAACTACTATCTTTAAAAATACTAAAGTTGGTATATCTACCAAAAACCATTTCCGATCGTTCAGTTATATGGCAGCTATAAGATATAGTCTACCGTACCATTCCCACGACCAGACACTTCTGGAAGCGACAGAACTGGCAGCGGTTTCGCCGCCTCTTGTCCACTGGACAGTTTTTGTCCGCCAGGCACACATACTTGGAGCCCTTCTGGACCGTTCGCTTGAAGAATCCCTTGCAGCCCTCGCAGGTG
Organism: Drosophila malerkotliana malerkotliana; assembly: GCA_018153235.1. Classification (NCBI taxonomy): domain Eukaryota; kingdom Metazoa; phylum Arthropoda; class Insecta; order Diptera; family Drosophilidae; genus Drosophila; species Drosophila malerkotliana. The sequence continues at coordinate 1,640,923 of JAECXV010000147.1, forward strand.
CGCACTCCGTAATGCTGGCAGGCCGCGGTGTCGCCACAAACCGCACAGAGTTGCGACGGAGCTGGAAGCATGCGGCCCGCATGGAGATCCGCACTGGCCGGCGAACTGGCCGCCGAGTTGGGGGCCGAGTTCAGCTGGAGGGGATGAGCGTGGGCGTGCCTCTGGCCGAGTGTAATCTTGGCCAGTTTCGGGCTCTGCGCCGAGGAGCCGGCGGGTGAGACGGTCCGCTGAACTGGCAAAGATGCTCGTCGCACAGGAGCTGGACCTCCCACAGCCGAGGAGGAGGAGCCGTTGGCCGCCGCTGCTGCTGCTTCTACGGCAGCGGTGGCAGCCGCCAGCTCCGATATGGCGGTTTCAACTGCCAGGGTATATAAACTTCGTGAGCGGGAGCCAAGACCGGAACAAGCTCTGGTTTGTCGTAAGATTGTTAGGGCAGGAGGATATCCCTGCAGGAAAGCAGGGAAAGAGCTACTCGCAACCTTTCTTCATAACCCGAAAGGCATCCCCTTCAAAATAGCGAGAAAGCGACCAGTGCTGAGTCCAGTAAAGCCCTGGGATAGGCAACTGGAATAAAGGAACTTGAGACGACGAACCCTGGCCTGACGGACAGCTGTATTCTGGCACCTGAGTACGTGGAGTAAACTAATGCAGCTTCTGCCCGTCCTGCTAAAATTTGGCAAGTCTCCAGAAAACGCTGCTTATTTGTCGCCACTCAGCTGACCGTGCAGGCTCAGATGAACCATACCTGACCAACGCGGATCTGGCTCTGAACTCTACATCTCGTCACTGCGCGCAAAGGTAACCATGGGATCAAGGACGCGACTGCATAACACATAAGGACAACGGCTCAGGAGTTGGGACCCACTAAAATGAGTAATATCACATCACAGAATTCAGTTGGAGAGGCGGCTTTCGCAAAGAGCTGCAAAATTTCAAGATCTCCCAGCAGCAAGCTGGGGGGTACCCCTCCTATTTCAGGAATCCGAGTAGACCAGAACAGGAGTAAAAATCAGAAGGCAGGAGACGCAACAACACTGCAGGACCTCGGGAAGGAGATCGCGCAGCTAGTGGAGATGCTGGAGGACGGCAAAAGGAGGTCCATCCACCAGCCAATGAGGGACACCATAGTGAGCATCCAAGCTCTCTACGAGCGGCTGGCCTCTCAGATGGACGAGCAGGGACGTAAGGAAGCGCCTAAATCCGTTTTCGACCGTTTGCGGAACCCAGGAGGATGGGAATAGGCCCAGACCCCCCCAGACAACAAGAGGAGCAAGAGGGAGACTGCGCAGGCGGCGACGCGAACGAGGGCGGAAGCCAGGCACCAGGGCAGGCCGTGGAACCTGCAACTCAGGCGACCAAGGACTCCCAAAAATGGAATCTGGTAGGACCAAAAAAGAAACTGCCGAAGAAGCAGCGGGCAACTAGCTCAATGCCAAAGGAGAAGCTAAGGCCGGACGCACTGGTCATCACGGCTAAGGACGAATCTAGCTACGCCGATATCCTGCGACGGGTAAAGCAGGACAAAAAGCTGCAAGGTGAAGGTGGACCCAAAGGAGAGCTACTGCTCCAACTGAAGAAGTCAGGGGAGGAAACAGCAGCTTTCAAAGTCCTGGTCTCGAAATCGGTAGGTGACCAGGTGGAAGTGCGCTCCTTGTCGCACAAGATCGAAATCGAGTGTAGGGATCTGGAAGAGATCACTTTAATGGGGGAGGTTTTTGAAGCCATTGGAAAGCTGGTGGAATCTCCAGGGGCGCCGGTAAGCGATATCCTTTTAAGAAAGGCTTTTGGCCAGACGCAGACAGCCATAATTAGACTGCCTGCAGCGTGTGCTGGGAAAGCAATGAAGATAGGCTGGTTGGAGGTAGGCTGGGTGCGGTGCAGACTCAGGGAAAGGACCAGAGTCATTAAGTGCTGTGGATGCCTCGAGTTTGGGCACATGGCGAAACAATGTCAGAGCTCACGAATGTGTAGGAGATGTTGCAAGGAAGGCCATATGGCAAAAGACTGCACGGAAGAACGTGTGCGTTCTGCAGCAACGCCGGGAAGGAAGCAGGACACATAGCAGGAAGTGGGAAATGTCCGATGTTCAGGAGCGCCCTCTCACAAAGGAAAAGCTAATGAAGTGCTCAAGCTCAACCTTAACCATTGCAGGGCGGCTCAGTCGCTGCTTAGGCAGGCGGTCAGAGACGAGCAGACACAGGTAGTCCTCATCTCGGAACCATATAGGAGCATCCCAGGAAACGGATGGCTGGCAAGCAGCTGCAAGGAAGCGGCTCTGTGGTCAACGGAGACGGCTCCCCAGGACATTAGGACATCCAGCGAAGGTTTTGTCCGGGCCAAAATAAATGGGGTTAAATTTTACAGCTGCTACGCCCGCCAAGATGGGAAATCTCGCTCTACCTAAGGATGATACGGAGCTTGGTTGCGGATGCAAGAGGCAGATCTCCGGTGGTCATTGGAGGAGACTTCAACGCCTGGTCCCCGGAGTGGGGAAGCCGAGCACCGAACGAGAGGGGCATCAGTCTCCTGAAACACTTCGCGGCACTGCACGTGGTTTTGGCCAATAGAGGCCACAAGCTGGCGTACAGCAAGACAGGGCGTGGATCAATCATCGACATCTCCTTCGTTAGCAGCGCACTAATAAGGTGCAACTGGGAGGTCAGTGATGGTTTTACTTTCAGCGACCACCAGGCCATACACTTCACCCTTGGAGGGGTAAGTAGGAAACGGATTCCCAAGGTGACAGGACCGAAATGGAAGGACGTGCGTTTGGATCGAGAAGTACTCTCAGTAACCCTGCAGACGCTGGACCGGACTTCATCATCCTCCCCGGAGGGAGCAGCGGAGGAACTCTCAGAAGCACTAGCACATGCTTGCGACAGTGCCATGCCTAGGAGGAAACCCAGCAGAAGAGGAGCATCAGTATAATGGTGGAACCTGAACATTCAGCGACTAAGGACCGCCTGCCTGCGGGCAAGAAGATGCTTCCAAAGGGCAAGAGGCTCAGAGAAACTAACTACCAGTACAGAGGAATTCAAGGCAGCTAAGAGGGCCTTGAAACTGGCTATAAAAGCCAGCAAACGCGAATGCTTTAGAAAAATCTGCGACAAGGCGGAGGTGGACCCATGGGGCACAACCAACAAGGTCGTCATGAGAAGGATTAAAGGGAAAGAACACCTTAGCCCTACCCTATTAAATAAAATAGTGGAGGCTGTGTTCCCGAAGCACCCGCCAAAAAGTGAGACTATACCAGCCGATGATGGGGAGCCGTTTACGCGAGTTACGGAGGAGGAGATCCGGAGCTACCCAAAAAAGATTAAGGCTGGAAAGACTCCAGGACCAGACGGAGTGCCAAATTCCGTCCTGAGGCAGGCCATGCAGGAGAAACCGGAGGTCTTTGCTGAGACCTTCAACAAGTGTCTTCAGCACGGCACTTTTCCAAAAAAGTGGAAGAGGCAGAACCTCATTCTGCTGCCGAAAGGGAACAAGGAGACAGACGACCCATCAGGATTCAGGCCCATATGTCTCCTAGACACGGTAGGGAAAGTCTTCGAGATGGCCATAGTTTATCGCGTCTCGAAATTCGCTGAGGCCAAAGGAACGCTCTCGGTCAGCCAGTACGGCTTCCGTAAGGCGCGCTCCACGGTGGACGCCATCAAAACCGTGACCGACACGGCGGAAGCAGCCATCGCGAGAACTCGGTGGAAATGGGGAGATAAGGAGTATTGCGCGATGTTAACACTAGACATCCGCTACGCTTTCAACTCGGCTAATTGGACACGTATCCAACGAGCCTTGTTCTTGGCACGCACTCCTAGATACCTAAAACTAATATTATCCAACTACCTTTCAGATAGGACACTGCTGTACGACACGGACGAAGGACCAAAATCCTATGAGGTGACTGCGGGGGTGCCGCAAGGATCGGTCCTCGGGCCGCTTCATTGGAACATCATGTACGATGAAGTACTCAGGATCCAACTACCGACGGGATGTTAACTCATCGGCTTCGCGGACGACCTGGGGCTGCTCGTGGAGGCGAAGGAAACCAAGGACGTGGAAACCAATGCGAATGAAGCAATACGGAGAATTTCAACCTGGATGTCTGACTCTGGACTAGATCTAGCAGCACAAAAAACGGAGGCAGTTCTCTTCACGAGCAGGAAGAAGGTGGAGTACATTACCATCCAGGTGGGCAACTGCTGCATCACGTCAAAGGAGGTAATTAAATACTTAGGGGTAATGCTGGACAACAGGATGTCCTACGGAGCGCACGAGGAGTACTCCACCATAAAAGCGGCAAGGAACCAAGGAGGACTGTCAAGGATGCTGCCAAACGTGGGAGGCTCAAAGGAAGGCAGAAGACGTCTTTTAGCCAGTGTCGTCACGTCGGTCTTGCTGTACGC